>CABFVX010000446.1:119217-292659 GCA_902151425.1 Timema shepardi
GGCATTGATGAGGTGGTGTCTTTTTTTATACCTGACCCACCCCAGTTACTAGTAATACAGCGTTCACAAAGATAATTGCAACGCAGCGACCTAAATAAATGCAACAAACACATTTTACAGCCGATTTCCTTAAACTTCTCAACATTTTTTCCCACATTTTTCACGGTTCCTCAAAAAAGGGTCGTTACTTCAAGAGGGACGCTATTCCCGGGGTCGTAAAATCGAGAGTTAACTGTAGTTTTTTTTATCATTCTACTCTTGTTTTTTTATTTATAGGTGGTTCCTTAGGTTAGTTGTGTTACCGATCCGTCATGCTCATAAGTATGTAATGCCAATACATATCATGCTATGGTGCATTGTATGGAACAGCAATACCACCTGTTAGCCTGCCTACTTTTATCTCTTTCTGTGTGTGTGTGTGTGTGTGTGTGTGTGCGCGCGCGCGCGCAAACGTGCGCAATTACTAACATAGCAACAACGCTAAAAAAAAAGTCGTCAATTTCTGTAAAGAATGCATGTTGTTAGTAGTGCCAAAAGATTGAAACGTTAATTGTGAAGTAGAGGGCAGAAAGTCTGAGGATTATTCACTCTTTATTTAATTATTTTTCATTACAGATGATAAAACCCAGAGGACAATTATTTGTAGAAGCTGCTATAGCACAATATAATGGGAAGAAACCTCTAATGAACCAACAGATAGCGTTAAATGAGGATGGTGAAACAGATATTTTTGTGTACCCGCAGCAGGTTATTAGCAGTGTGCTGTGTGGAAACGTTATATTGGAAGAAGCAACCACTGTACCACTTGAAATTGATCCTCATCAAGTTATTTCATGGAAAGGAAATGGAAACCAAAACCAGAACAATAACATAACTTCCCTCGCATGTGGAAACGTTATTTTGGATGAAGCAATCACTGTACCACTTGAAATTGATCCCCAACATTTGAATTCCCGAATAGGAAATGGAAATCAAAACCAGGACAGTAACATAACTTCACCTCATACCCAAGACAGTTGAATCAAAATAAAAAAATCTCAAGCTTTTGTTGTACAAAGTGTGTATACCAAAATATTATGGTTCATTTTACAATCCCTTGTTTGAATAGTTAATAATGGCTTGTTTTACTATTCTATGTTGTAATAATTACTATGAAAAATGTATCAAACTAACATTAATAAACCAAAATTGATTCTTTTGATTATGTTTCTAAGGTGTCTAATTATTCTGATAAACATTTTATATTCCTCTTTGATTCACTATGAAAAAGCTTATTCACAATCAAGGGCAAGTAAAGTACCATACTACTATATACTTGTAACTAAGTTATATAAAATAAACTTTGGTTCCGTGGAAAAAAGTAATAACGCTAAACTTTTAATTAAATTTGCTCATTTATCATACAAATTTATTTATTACTTTAATGTGAGAGTTTTAAAATAATCTACTAAGTTGGAACAAAAAAGAAACTGACTAATCACTGGTTCTAGTTTACCAATAATATTGTATAAATATTTAGAATTTTGCCAAAATTTCATATGGCTCTCCTGAAAAAATTTACATTTTTTGACTTACTACAGTTTTTCTCGGGATGTGCTATATGAAAGTACCATTTCATGGGGTGTTAAGTTGTGAACTAAATACAACATGTACGAAGTTTGTGAGGAGTATGTTAACGGTCACGAGCAGGGCTACCCTTAGCAGACGTGGAACCCTCGACAAACCTCGTTTGCAGGGCCTCCAGTTATTGACCTATCAATTCTAGGAGTTACCGTAATTACTTACACTTTTTTGATTACAACTTATTAAAAAAACTAATCTCAGTACTGTGATATGATCTGTGACATGACTAGCGCTCTTGTCTTTGTATCTTAACATAGATTACAGATCCTGGTAAGAAATCTTTGATTTTAATAATGTTTTAATAACATGTAGTTCTTGTGTGTAGGGATAGTAAAAACTGCTACTTTAGTGGAGAAGAAGCAATATGCTACTGCTCACCACTGTAACTGTTCCTTTTACCTGCTCCTTTTTGTCACAGTCACTATATTCGTACCTACTCACAGCCTAGATTTTTTTTAGCACTGTGTCTACTGCTTGTTCGGGTATACGCATTTATGCTAACCACGCCAATGTGTTTGGAATGAAGATGGTTTATTCTAGAGGAAGTGTAACCACATTTGTTTGTAACGAGTGTTGACAACGTTTAGGAAAAATCACCCTCAGTGCACCCAACCACAATCGAACATTAATCTCCCTGTCATCGGCAGTCCAGTCTAGGGCGAGAGTGAAGTCAGAGACCAGAGGTTGGCAACATTTTGTATATCACAGGACATAATAGTTTTTTTTAATGTGTGGCCAATTTGAGAAAAAGTAAAGCAAAAAAAGTAGAGCAAAAAAAAGTTTAATTTTATATTTCTCATGTAATTAGGTATTAAATCCATGTTTTTAACAAATAGATTTTGCTAAATATTTTGTGGGATGGATAAAATCAGTTGGTATACTGTAGGTTGCTGACCCTTGCCTTAAATAATTTTATCACAAAGAGGGTCCCTTCAATGTTAATCATCAACGTAACAGTTTATTGTGAGAATACATAAAATAGTGTGCTTGTATTGTGGAAATAATGTTTTGTACTACGAAAGCTTTCCCCTTAAAAACTCATTTGAGACTCCCCAAACCAACTCTAAGCTAGGCCTATAATAGATAAGTAAGGTGGCACCGGACTTAATCTCAGCGATGTGACAAGAACACAAAGTAACCACTTCCTTTCAACTGTATGACTGCTCCAAAATATCTCCGGAGCATAAAGGAACAAGGTTGCTCCGGACCTGTTAAAGCGTTGTTTGTGACAGAGACGAGGAGCAAAGTTACTTTGGACCTGTTACAACGCTACCTGTGACAAAGAGACGAGAAACAAGTTTACTCTGGACCTGTTACGGCGCGTATTTGATCCGTGGATCAGTGAAGGCAAGCTTGCCTTTGATTGAAGATAGGAAATTATTTTATTTAATGTTTGCAAAATTATTTTCCTAGTAATCATTTTAATGTAATATAAGCATCAATGGATTTGAAAAAAAAAATCCCATACATGGCAGTGACCTAACATGCATGCAAGACGTGCACTAGTCCATCTAATGGTTGTTGAAAGTCGATATTTGTCTGACTTTCATCCCGTTGCTCTTGCAAGTGTAGTTCTTATTTGTAACGTCATAGATTTTGGTGGGAAGAGAAGGGGAAGAGCCGAGGACGTGGTAAAAATGCAAGCAGCCGAGCTTCGACTTCTCTTGCCCGAAAGGTGATGACTAGAACCGAAGTCACTACCCCTCTCCTCCCCTTTCAAAACATAGAGGGATGGAATGGCATAAAAGGGGAAATTAATATTGTCAAGGTACTGACCCCATGCCTACACATCTTTAATCCCGGTACACACGACACAACTTCTTGTACAAAAAGTTGCAGCCTGAAGATGGCATCGTGTGAACACCAAAACTTGTACAAGATCTGCTTTTCACAACTTATTGTATACAATTTCAGGAAATAGAAAGCATCTTATATTAGCCATTTTTACTGTACAACTTTTGAGCTGGAAACACGAAAATTTCGTCTGCTAGACAGTTTTTTTTAAAGAGTGATTGTAAGAGAAATAGCTAAATGCATGAAAATAGATAAATAATTATAATTAAAGGTGGTTAAGCCCCAAATATATAAGGTTTTCAACTGTTTTCAAACAAATAAAAACAATTTAAAAACAAAATTTCATAATATTTAGGAAATATTAATAAAGTATTTACATTAATACCAATATTTTTACAAATCATTCAATCATTATTTTTCCATAAAAAGAGCAAAAAGCTATTTTTTTTCAAATATTGTATGCAATCACAAATGCCGTGTGAATAGTCACTGGCTAAAATTTGCATGCGATCCATGTGATCAAAAAATTGCATAATTTCTTGCAATACCTTTTGTACCTACAAGAAGTTGTGTCGTGTGTACCGGGCTTTTGAGTTTTGGAGTATATTGTAGCAGGTGCTTTTCTTTTGATGCGTGTATCAGTGAAAGCTAGCAAATAAAAGTTTTTAATTATTTGTCAATAATAAGTAATAACACAATAATGTAAATCCCAGAACAGAAGGACGCCCACATTCACAACTATCATTGAAAAAGACACCTCCAAATAGCTTCTTGAAGCATGAATTTTAAAAAAATCCGGGACCTCCTCTTTTAAGCTTAGTAGCACCCCTTCCAAGCTTGGCTAAGAATTTTAGTCATGAGACGCTACTGGTTTAAACCAGCTATTGGAATGTGCAGATCAAATGAGGCCACTAGGGCTCATGTCATTAAGTGAAGGGAGAACAAGGGTCTAAATTTGATGCAATTAGAAGCAAAATGAGATATAAAGAGCAAGAAGAGTCTAGAAAAAAATTATAGAAAGCCGGAATATAGCTCTGAACGAGGCTTGAAAAACAAATTAATAGACTGTAAATACTGTGGTAACAAACATAAATACAGAACATATCCAGCATTTGGTCGACGCTGCAACAAGTGTCAAAAGTATGGACACTTTGTAAAAATGTGCAGTAAACAGTACGTCAAAGAAGTCCATGAGAGCCAGGAAGTTGATGATAAAACAGTGATGAGTTTTTAGTGTCCATATTAAAACTACACGAAGTAAAAGATTTCAATGATTGGTTTGAAAGGTTAGTTGTTGATGATAAGACTGTAGATTTTAAAATTGGCACAGGGTCGCAAGTAAATATTATCCCAAAATCAGTACTGGATCAAGTAGAAATGAGTAGCTCTGTGATTCATAAGTCTAAGATTATGTTAGAAACCTTTGGTGGATTTAAGATAAAACCAGTTGTTAATTTAAATTTAGGTTGTAGGTTTTTTTTAAAACCATGATCATAACCTAGAATTTGTTGTTCAAGAGGTTGGAACGCCTATGTTAGGGTTGGAATAATGCTGTATGCTAGAAATAATACCACAGGTGAATGCTATTAGTCTAAATGAGAGCAAATGTGGTTTTGCTAAGAGAAATATTGATGTGTTTACAGGGTTAGGTTTTTTTTAAAAAAAGATATCGTTTAAAGGTAAAAAAAAAGGCTGTTCCTGTTGCTAGGTTACCCAGAAGGGTACTTCGTAGTTTAAAGGTATAAGAAACTGTTCCTGTTGCTAGGTTACCCAAAAGGGTACTTCGTAGTTTAAAGGTAAAAAAAGCTGTTCCTGTTGCTAGGCCACCCAGAAGGGGACCTCTATATATTAAGCCAAGGTTAAAGGTAAAACTTGATGAGTTAATTGAAAAAGGTGTAATTTCAATGGCTTAGTAACTTGGTGATAATTAAGAAAAATTACAGATTTCTGAGGTTATGCCTTGATCCAAAGGAGTTGAATAAGTGTTAAGAGAGAGAATATTGTGAAATATCTACCCTAGAAGACATGTGTTCAAAATTAAATAATATGTGTTATTTTACAGTAGTTGATCTTAAGGAGTTTTTTTTATCAGGTAGGCTTTGATGAAGACTCAAGTAAAATGTGTGCATTTGGATGTCCTTTTGGGATATATAAGTTTGATACCATTTGGACTGAACTGCTCACAGATTTTTTTTTTTCAAAAAATAAACAATGATAATTTTAGTGATATCCTAGGGGTTATCGTATACTTTGATGATTTTATCATAGCCGCAGAGGACATACAATAGCATTATATAATTTTAAACAAGGTCGTAGAGCATGCCAGAAGATTAAATGTTAAGTTTAACCCCAAGATAATTCAATATATGGTGCAACAATTCAAATATCTTGGTCACATTTTGATAAATTTGATATAAGTCCTGATGATAGCCAAATTCAGGCTATTGTGAAGTTGGAAGAACCAAAACATTAAAAAGAGCAACAAATAATGTTGGGCATGATAAATTATCTAAGGAAATGCATATCAAATTTGTCAGATATTTCGACAACCTTAAGGGAATTGTCACAGAAGGAAAATGACTTTATGGACAAGTAGATAGTCTGATTCATTAAATATGATTAACAATCTGATCATTACCCCACCAGTACTTTCAAATTTTGATGAGACAAAGTCAATTGATTCAAACAGATGCCATTCAAAACGGACTGGTCTGTGTCCTACTTCAAGAAGGCAAACCAGTTGCATTTACTTTTAATTCATTAACTGACTGGGAAACTAGGTTCAGACCAATTGAAAAGAAGTATCTAGCAATATATTACTCATGTGATAAATTGCATAATTTTATTTATTGTAGATCAGTTACAGTTCATTCAGATCACAAACCAATTGAGTCAATAATGAAGAAAGGCGTGGTTGAAATGCAGTCTCCATGCTTGCAAAGAATTAAAGTAAAGTTACTTAAGTATTATATAAATGTGTGCTACCTGGTAAGGAAATGTTTATTGCTGTTTTACTCTCACAAAATTTTGCGAAAGAAGTTTCGACGGATGAAAAGTTTTTTTCTGCATTTGTACATACCATTAATACGACAGAAACGAGACAAGCTGAATTTCTAGTGGAAAGTAAGAAAGATCAAGCGTTGTTGAGACTAAAAGAGTTTTCCAAAGGATACGACTAAAGTCCCAGATGTGGTTAAAAGATTTTAAAAACAGGAATGATATTTATCTCAAATATTTTATCTACAATATTTATAAGAATGAGAATCAGGTCGCATTTAATGTTTGTTCACCATAAGGTCCACAGGTTGCACGTAATAATGGATGGTGCCACAAGTTCAACAAACCTGCTCTATAGGCAGACTTTAACCTATATTATTTGAGTTTTTTGTTTCAAAATTCCAAAACTATCAAATTATCAAAGGCACCTAGGGTCTACCTACGGTGAGAGTGTGGGTGACAGCTATCAGAAGGTTCTTTATTACAAACAATGGCTGAAAGTATTATTAGAAGCATTTGATAACATTTTTACTGATATGATATAGATTACTAAGTTCATAGTAAGGATTTTCAAATAGATTAACAGTCGTGACTTTCTGCCAATGTTTGCAATTAAGAGCTTTCTGCTAGCTAGATTTCTTTAACTTTTTTTTTGGTCAATATTTATTATTACTCAGCGTTTGGTTGTGTAGGCTGGGTCCTAGTTTTCTACTATTATTATTTTATACCTACTATTCTTCTCTCAATTTTATTTATAATTCTAGAACAGGAATTGGCGCTTAATACTAAATACTCTACTTCTACGTATTGCTCCCTAATACTTAAAACTAATTCAGTATTCTGCATTTACAATTGTGTTGTACACTTTGACTTGCTGGTTATTGTCGGAGTTACTCAGATGGTAGTTTGAGCTGGCCGTGCTGCAGGCTGGCTCACACCTCAGATTACACTTGTTTCAAAGAGTTCCAGGGTCATTTGGTGTCTTAGGCTGTTCCAGTAATCCATTTTACAATTATTTTCTGTCGTGATGCCTCTGTTTCCCTTGCTGGAATGGTGGGGCAGGCCTCCAGTGCCTAGTGCAATTCATCAGCAGCGTGGTTTCTGGTGTCCAGAATCTTTCCCTTGTTCGTTGGCAAGCTCCCCCAAGCTTACCTAGAGGTATATTCCTCTATACACTTTTGGTCCGTCACGTTCCATCTTATTTTAAATGGTATACTTTTGATAGTTACTATTTGTCCAATTCTGGTCAGTGTAGTTTAAGCTCCGTTTGTCGCGTCTTGGTCATGGTATCATTCGTCTTCCTCTTTTATGTTGGTGTCATCATCTTCGTCTTTGCTTCTGATTCTGTTCTGTCTTAATTTGTCTACATAGTCCTCCTTTTATTTAAGTGACACAGCAGTCGCGACCTCATAGACGAGTCTCCATAGGATGTCATCGCGTAGAATGTGGTAAGTTCTGCGTAATTGGAGCATAATTTGTCGGTGGTTCCACAAGTGTTGAATATTTCCACATTCCTAGACAATGTGATTTTGCATAATCCCCCTTCCGCAGTCCGTTTTTCATACATAGTTACACCAAGGTATATGGTAGTTTGCCTCCTCTAAATCTTCTGGAGGTTTATCTTTAGTTTTGGATCCCTTTGGAGCACGCCCCTAAACAGCATGTAGGTTGTCTTTGCTTGTGCTAGTTTGAGCTTCAACTTTTTGCACCAGGTATTTAGACCCTTTAGTAGCTGGTTGCACATGGCTTCTATCTGCCTCCTTGTTTCTCCATAGATCATTATCAACAAGTCATTTGCAAATGCCACCAAATCTACTATTCCTAGGAGCGCCTCCAATTATTGAAACTCAGGTTTGAGCCCCACGTCTCAAAATACGGGTCCAATGACTGATCTTGGGGACATCTCTTGGTCAGTCTTTTGTTCAGGGATACTCCCAGACATTTTATTCTGACGTACCTATTTTTGCAGTATTTCCAGAAACTGAAATACATTCTCCCAGGACATATTATTTCTCTCATCCTTTTAAACAGAGCTGGCCACTACCAGTCATCAAAATCTCCTGAGAAGGCCTCTTCGAAGTTAATATAGGCCCAAGTTTGAACCATCTCGTTCATTAATTTTACACTCCCTCTGACAATGCTTTTTCACTTTCAACGGTCAGATATGCTGAGTTAGTCGGCAGTGCTACCTCTTCCTAGCTGCTGCTTACGTCGTTTCCAATTTCTACTATGGTCGGTTTCGTCTGTTCCTTTTTCCAGGACTTTAACTTTTGGAGCTTCTTTTTCGGCTTAGCCTCTACAGTAGTAGTCACCGCCTGCGCTCTTGACTCACATTCAACAGTCTAAGTGGTATTCACAACCAGGCCTTGTTTATCATTCTGTAGGCAGAAGCCCTCTCATTGTTCCTCCTCCTTGAAGGAGGTTTCCCTCTATTAATCTTTTCTTGTTTTGTCCCTGTATTTGTCATGTGACTAAGTATTCCTATTAGCATATGTTTTATCTGGTCAGTCAAGTCTCATTCTATGTCTTTGGTATGAATCTCTTTCATAGTCTGTCCTTTCTACTTGTCTTTGTGCATGCATGGTGAGTGGCACCGTATCACGAGTTTGGCTTTTTGCACCTGTTCTTTTTCCTACTTGCACAGGCTATGTATATCTCCTGCTTAACCTTGCAGTCCTTCCTTTCTTGGCTCTCTAACCCAAGATCCCACGACGGCCAGACCTTCGTTATTTTATAAAAGCAGAAAATTTCTCAGAGCATGTCCCCAACACAGGTAAGAACGAGCAGCGAGTATGGAGTTGGTATTGTGGTTACTTGGGCAGGTAACAGGTAGTAAAGGTGTATAAAATAGTTCCTAAAATTCGTTAAAGCATATAGCTTAATTTTTTTATATTTTTTTCGGAATAACATTAGAAATCAATCGTCAATATCACCTTCTCCATCAGTTTCTTGAATTGGCGCAATTAGGGTACACCATAATTGGGCCTGAGCAAATTCGATCAAGTGACTTCGCAAAAGAGTTTAAAAAAATAAATTTTAAAGAAGCTCTGGTTAATTTTTTTATTTCACATTGGGCTACTGACAAAGTCGTACCATTTATTGGCAACAAAATTATCCATATAAATTTCAGAAAATGTCATTCTTTCACTGTTAATGATTCCAACAAAGTTGTCTCAAGTGTTGATGAAGAGTTGTCATGCCCAGCATACGAGAAAGCAGATACTAAGATAGTATACCATGCATGTAACATCAACTATCAAGCAGAAATAGTAATCAGAAGTGTTGATACTGATATTGCTGCTATAATGCTTGATCACATGCACCACCTTAAAAATGATTCGGGTGTTTGGATGCTTACGGGTACTGGAAATAATTTAAGATATGTGGACCTAACCAAAATACACGCCGAGTTGGGACAATTAATTTGTAAGAGCTTACCTGGATTTCATGCGATCACAGGATGTGATTATAATACTGTGTTTTTCAGAAAAGGAAAATTAAAACCTTATAAAATATTTAAAAAATATCCAGAGTACCAGGAAGCTTTCATGAACTTCGGTAACAGCGAATTAATTGAAAATACAGATAAACAAGAAAACGTCTTTAATATTATTCAGAGGTTTATATGCAATGTATACAATGTCGGTCATGTAATTGATGTTGATGCCGCTCGATTTCAAATGTTCATCGACTCGTATACAGTCTCTGATGTAAATGAAGCTTTTGACCGGAAGAAGTTGCGAAATTTTGACGCTAGCAATCTACCACCTTGCAAAATCGAGCTATTGCAGCAATTTCGGTGAGCTAACTATATAATATGTACCATTAGGAACAATGCTCATCTGAAAAATCCAACCATATATCAACCAAACAATAATGGCTGGGTACTGGATAATGACAACTACCACTTTTAATGGTTTGAAGGGGATTAGCTACCTAGTTATGTTAGTGATTCGCTCAAAACCCAATCAGGTAAGTAATTATTATGTCAAATTATTATACATAATTTATTAATTATTCAGAATTGTATAAACTTGGTTAATTTTTTCCAGAAACTGAAGGCGATATTGACAACGATCAAGCCACGGACTGGACTAGTAGTGACGAAGATAATGAAAATATTAACGACAAAGATGAAAATCATACGTGTAATAATACTTTTTTTTGTACTTTATATTAATAAAATAATATTTTTTACTTCATATAAGATAGCTATGAACGTAATAAAACTATTATTTTCATTGGATTTCTTAAACAATTGCAATAGACTAAACTCTCTATCTCACTCGCACCCGCTTGAACAGTTGTCACCTCGCGCTCGCACCTACAGCAGACTTTCAATGTGTCTGGCAAGATGTAAAAACCATTAAAACTGTCCGGCTATTGAGGTAACATTTTTTATAGGTCCTCAAGTAACATATGTAAAACCCAGCTTTTATACTATAACGAAAGTATAATTATAATTTATCAAAGTTTAGGGGTGTCTGGCAGGGGGTTGCAACCGTACTAAGTGTCCAGCAATGGATGACGTGATTTCTAATGTTATTCCGAAGAAAATATAAAAAAAATTAAGCTATATACTTTAACGAATTTTAGGAACTATTTTATACACCTTTACTACCTGTTACCTGCCCAAGTAACCACAATACCAACTCCATACTCGCTGCTCGTTCTTACCTGTGTTGGGGACATGCTCTGAGAAATTTTCTGCTTTTATAAAATAACGAAGGTCTGGCCGTCGTGGGCTCTTGCTCTATAACCAGTTCCCACACACCGTCACATTCTTCTTACGGTGCTTGGTGACATGGTCAAGATTTCTGCATCGATGGCATCTGGAAACGACCGCTTAAACCTTTACAGACACCAAGGAAAATCCCACATAAATCCTGCCACCGAAATGTATATTTCTCAGTTAAGGCGTGACTTCCACCACATGGTTCACTATCTCCCTAGCTCTAGGCCCAGTTTTGAACCTTAGAGTTAATCCTCCCTGGAGCTCTTCTTTTTTTGTATGTTATCCACCGATTTTAGTTGTAGACCACCTCCTGAAGCTGATCGTGCAACATACTGGTTGATATGTCGAAAAGCGTCACCAGTGGCAGTCTCTTCTTTGATTTTCTCAGTGTCAGCATCGGACTCCACCGTATCCTCGCAATTTTCACTGATATTATCTTCTCCTTCGCAGGGTTGATCTCTACCATCAGTATCATATATATATGATACTATATATATTTATTTGTCGCTTCCTTGACTATATGAAGAACTGCTTGTTGTACTCCCTTTCTCCATCTGGATCCGCTGCACTACTTGCTTCTTCTTTGGCGCAGAAGCTGTCCTAGCTGTACAGGCGGGGTTTTGTAACCTCACTTGTCTCTCCGTTTGTTGACTCAGTCTTTAACATTTTCCTTGTCTAATTACTCCTGCATCCTGGTGAGGCATCGTTGTAAGTTCCTTCTTAAGCTGTGCTAATTTGTTTTTAGCAAGTCTCGAATCCGCCACCAATTATTTGTCCACAAATTCCATTAGATCTTTGTGGACTGTACCCGCCTTTGTCCCGCTTTTATTCTTATTCAATCTCACTTAGTTCACTTGGCTGCCATGGCCAAAATTCAGTTTTTGGGTTCTGAGGCCATCTTTTACATTAAACCACCTTTGGCATGAACGAAGCATTGTTGAGTAGCCCCCCACCAGCCTATCCTCAGAGCCAAGGGGTTTAACTAACTACTTTCGGTTTTTATAAACGTTGCCTTCTAAGCCCACTTCAACCTGCCTGTTGCACAACGTTTCATCGTCCTTTATCCCCCATGCCATTCCCCACAGACCGGAAATGATTATGACTATCTCGCCCTTTACACTCAAGCCAAAGGACCCACTCCTACTCAGGTGGTGGGCCTGCCTTCTCAGAGGTTGGGCAGTCTGGACCAAGCTATCCTTAGAATCCCGGTGTTACCCCCAGAGAAGCTGTGCGGACCTCCGAAACTCACAACTACTTTCCTTGTGATGCGCTCGCCACAAGCCCCGTAGGGAAGGTCGCGACACTGGGTTTCCAAGACGAATTCCCCATCACAAACAATTAGATCGGCATGGATGTACTATTTTAGTCGTAGTTTTTACGTTCAGGTTGAATTCACCCTTACAGCTCTCCTACTTTATCTGGGTTTGGAACAGGCATGTACAACTGAAGGGCTATTCAATTAACTCCCCCGCTTCCTAAGGCAGAGTCACTTACTTAAACTCCTACCGTTGGTGGGATATAAAAGTTCTGGGGCATGAGTAAAGAGAAAATGGAAGTAAACAATCATTTTTTGACTTGGCGAACTTGGTTAATACATAATAACTATCAAATCTTTATTAAATACTTTGCTAAGCCTTACATAAATCATTCAAATTATGTATCACAAACATGCAAGATGTTTTAAGATACATTTTTAATAAACCAAAATAAGTAAAATATGAAAATTAGTAGCTAGGACAAAATAAATTAACTTTGCGTTAAAAAAAAAGTACATTTATTGGTTGGTAGTAGTGTGGATTAAAAAACCAACAATAGGGTGTTAACATGGGTAGAAGAATACAGAAACATGCTTAAATTATAGAAATGTAAAAGATAATGGCTGACTCATTATATAAAATCGGCCTTTCTGACCATTCTTTTGATCAGAGTTTTGTTCAATCAGAGCTCTTCAGGATGAAGTGTGAAATATATTGGGTCTAAGTTGAAGCAAACTAGTTTGATTAAAAGTACTGTGAGACTTTATACATTTAACTATTGCAAGGCTGTACCAATTGGGTGTGTCAAAATAAGTTTTTTTTCTCCAAATACTGCAGACTGTATTGAGCTAAGTCATGGTTTAAAGTAGGAGGCAGAACCAGTATACTTATCTGATTGATACGGAAGTAAAAATTGTTTAGATAAAAACAAAGTGATATGTAGTGACCAGAGTGATGATGTAAGTTCTAACTCATTACTATTTTTTTTTCAAAAGTATCTACTATTTATAAAAATTAGTGTCATTCCTATTTTAAGAACATGTGTTTTAATATACTTTTCAACATTTTAATATTATGAATAGACCTACACTCTAACTCGAGAGCTTTTAGACATACTCGAATGAAAAGACCCAAGCTCACAGACCCCTATTTTATTGTTTTCTAATCTAAAGTTTGACTGATGAAATGAGGACATTGAGGTTAGTGTTAATGTTTTACTTCTGAAATACACACTAATTTTTCTGGCAAGTGTCCATACGAGTTTGAATTGAACTGTTGTATCTTATTTCGTTGTTTATATAAAATAGGATTTCATGAAAGCAATTTAAATAGGCCCAAAGCAACAATGAAGTAAGAGGAGTAATAGGGCAGTGTTACATTTATACAACTCTTATTATTGTTCATTTGATTAAGTAGACTCTACATTAAACAAAAAGTTAAGTTTTTTTTTTATTCTTTAACGTTTTCAAATTTGGGATACATTTTTAAATTGGTTATTTAGTGCTTATTTTGAATTTTCCATAAGTTATTTAATAAAATGTCAGGGGAAGCCCCTTCACCCCCCAAGCGCCAAATTACAATATATTTTGAATAGTTTATTGGCGTACCAGTGTTAACATTTTAGGGCAACTTCCATGAGTCGGACACAAAGTTTATTTATAGTTTTATTCCACTTAAAAAAAATATTAACACCACTTTCACAAAAACTTCTAACGAATATAGCCTCAAAATGGCGACTGACGAATTTAAACCATATGATTGAACATAACGGTAAACAAGTTTTTTACAATGATGCAGACACGCAGTTGATGGAAATACTTTATTCATTTAAATATTTCAAAATACGATAAAATAATCATAAAATCATGTAGGCCCTATTGTATGTAAAAAAAAATGACAACAATTTTCTCTTTTCCAAGTAAATGCGATGTCTGTATTAAAAGGTATTTATGTGTGCTCTATGTTACACAAAATTATTGACAATCCAAAACGAAGAATGAGAAAACTTAAGTTAACGTTATTTTAAATGTAATGTATAACAGGTAATTAAAGATCTTTACATTTATAACAAAACTGGGATCATTTACAAGTGTTGGCAACCCAAAACCTAAACATATGATTTTCGGACTGTCATCAGGTAAAAACCTATCGTGAATGGAATCTACATTCCATTTTTATTGCTTTATTTTGCAGTTGAAAATGTTTTTAAATAAACATGGCCAAATTGCTAATTTTTTTAAATAAAGTGACGAGTAAGTTTACATCTCCGGGAGCTTATTAGTTAAATATTGCTTCCAAGTGTGTTATAATAAAGCAGTGGTTCCCAACCTGGGGGTCGCAGCATGTTTTGGGGGGGAGTCACAATATAGAGGTTTTAGCTTTGTGTTTACTTTTTCAAGAATTTTAATGACTATAGGAAGATGCGAAATTCTAATAGAAACGTAAGTTGTTAAAGTGCTAAAAACGACCAAGTTACTGCTTAGGTTCCATTCACGATAGGTCTTTACCTGGATGACAGTCCGAAAATCATATGTTTAGGTTTTGGGTTGCCAACACTTGTAAAAGATCACAGTTTTGTTATAAATGTAAACATCTTTAATTACCTGTTATATATTACATTTAAAATAACGTAAACTTAAGTTTTCTCATACTATCTCATTTTTTTAAATAATTTCTTTCTGTCCAACTCGAAACAATATTTTAAACATAATTAAAAGTACTTAGGCCTATTCTTCGTTTTGGAACGTTATTGATTTGGTGTAACATAGTGCACACATCAATACCTTTTAATACACGCATCGTATTTACTTGGAAAAGAGAAAATTGTTGTCATTTTTTTTACATACAATAAATGATTTTATGATTATTTTATCGTATTTTGAAATATTTAACTGAATAAAATATTTTCATCAACTGCGTATCTGCATCATTGTAACAAAACTTGTTTATCGTTATGTTCAATCATATGGTTTAGATTCGTCAGACGCCATTTTGAAGCTATGCTCGTTAGAAGTTTTTGTGAAAGTGGTGGGAATATTTTTTTTAAGTGGAATAAAACTATAAATAAACTTTGTGTCCGACCTAAAATAAATATAATATTGGCCTAAATCATTGTGGTTAACTATCACATTAATATATTACCATCTGTTTTCATTACAGTCATCCAAAGTGATAGATGTAATCTGTTGGCGTAGTGATATATTAGGGACTACTTCTAGTAACATTTCAAGCTGTCATCCAGGTAAACTTAGCTCGTGAATGCCTTATAGGTTCCTTTCGGCTATTCCATTCTGAGAGCTTCTTGCTGACTTGTTTACTGTGGCAGACTTGTAATGTTGATAGCATAATAAAAAATCATCTCCCAGCCCCAGACTGGTTGATTCTCTTTTATTACATATTGGTCACATATAATCATTATTATTAGCAATTTATAATAACTAAAACAAGTATTAGTAGACATGCGGGTTTAATGTCACGCTCTATTGGTTTGGTTTGTTGGTGAAGGTGGAGTAAGTATTTTAATTCTGGCCAGGGACAGTTTATCCTAATATCCCTCCAAGCAAATAATTGTACATTTCCTCTAATTGTTACCTATCTCACGCGTGTAGCTAACTGTAGATAGTTAAGTCTGGTAGTAATACACAGTGTAAAAAACATAAAACCAGGATTTGAATGCTTTTAAGTTATCAAAGGGTCGCGATGGCCACTGAGAGAAAAGTTGGGGTCATAAATTACAAAATGTTGGAAACCGCTGTAATAAAGTCGGCTAATTTTTTAATCTAAAGACCCGCCTCGGTGGCGTAGTTGGCTAACGCGCTTGTCGTGTTGAAGCACGACTGCTGAGGACGGGGAGATCGAGGTTCGAATCTCGGTCGGGTGGAACTGGGGGGCGGTTTTTCTTAAATGGTTTTCCACTCTCCCTCCACGCAAATGCGGGTTCACTTCCTCTAATTCAACCTTCCCAATTCCTAATCCATTAGAGTAATTAGCACTTAAAGCGTATAACCCGAACGGGTAGTAAGACGCGGTGCTAAATATTAATTAATTAATTTTAATCTAAAATACACGATTTGAACAATATCTGCAAATCTAAATAAATATATTTAAGCTCAATTGGATATTTAGCTCAGATGCAGATAAACTGAAATAAATAATAATTCAAATCCAGTATGAACAAATAAACAAGGCCGTCGCTAGGGGTGGGGAGTTTGGGGGCTTAAACCACCCCCGTAATTTAATTAACAAAATGACTTTGTTTATGGTTCAAACAATATAAAAATTAAGATAAAATTACAAATTAGGGGTTGTGTTACCATATAAAAAAAACACTTCTGAGAGCTTCTAGAGGTGTTTAGTATCTTGAAATAACCAAATAAACATATAGACATTTTTAGGAGGGAATTGGAGAAATGGGTGGAAAGGGGTTGGAGGTCAAAACTTCCAAAAATNCAATACCAAGCTATTAGTGACACATATAGTATAACACTAATGCTACAACAAAATAAAATGTGAAAAAAGTAACAAAAAATCTCTTGGAGATTTAAACTGGAGCAAAGTAACCCCACTTTTGAATAAAACCTAACCTAAAATTTGTTTTGATGTTCAAATCATGTTAATATATTTTTAATGCATGAAACAATTGCTTAAATGAGTAAATCATCAGCTTAGGCAATGAAATATTAGTCTGCTTACCTTCCGAATTATGATGAATCACGTACAGATAACACTTTTTTGGAGTTCAACTTTTATCAACAATAGCATCACCAGCTTCAAAGCACCATACAGAGAAAACAAAATGGCCAAAGACCACAAAATAATATCTAAAGCTACACAGTAGTGATACCTACATGGTAAACATGGAACTAAATGACAGTGTTTTATTAAACTTCCGCTAGATGGCATAACATCTTTTTCAAGAAGTGGGGCAAAGTAAGCCACCCAGGAGCAAAGTAGCCCCGATTAACGGTAACCATGTTGTTTAGAGTGCTGATTTCAAATATGCCATAAGTTATTTAATAAAATGTCAGGGGAAGCCCCTTGGTTTTTAAATTAGGAATAGCACTTAAAAAAACACAATTTAAAAATAAGAACACTACTCAAATAAAAATCTAATAAAAAACAAATAATTAAAATGGTTTCAACACTCATGTCTTTAAGGACATTAAAATTACACTAACAATTACAAAACAAAGTTAATAAAATCAATAATTGCATTTTGGCTTGGAAATGTATAGCAAGACAGTGTAGAAACACTACACAATAATATAAAGTAAGTGATAGTGAAGGAAGCAAACCTGAAAGGATAGTTAGGTTAGGCCTAGAGAGGAACAAACATACTTCTCTCTTCGTGTCTTCTTAAACTTTTACACTTTCCACTTCTTTAAAACTTCCACAGTTGCACATTAGTTTGAATTTTCAGGAACATTACTTTTTCATTAATGTCTTTTCATATGAAAAATAAATATTTCCTAAAATTAAAAATAATGTGCAACTGTGGAAATTTGAAAAATGGGAAGTGTAAAAGTGTAAGAAGAAATAGATAAGTGTGTTTGTTTATATCTAGGCCTAACTTAACTATCCTTCCAGGTTGGCTTCCTTCACTATCACTTTACATTATTGTTGAGTGTTTCTACAATGTCTTGATAAAAAGTTAATACAATTGACGTTTTAATAAGCTGATATTTCTCCAAAATGTGTTTCAGTAACTTAATTTACTGTATAAGAAAATGTAAGAATCATAAGCAATTAGAAATTTGAAGTTTTTCGTATTTTGTTTATTATTCCCTAATGTAATCGTGCTTGTTCAAGTCCTCTGTTCCATTTTCAATCCTATATGTAGAGTTGAACATGCGCATTGTACAGGCTCTTGTTGGACATTATTTTATTGAGAAATTTAATTCAATTTAATTTTTAATGCTTATAAAAGTTGATGCTCATACTTTAAAATTAAAAATAATATTTCTAGCAAACATTATGAAATAATAAGTGCTTTTTTAATATAAATGTGGTAAGTTTGGTAAAATATGTATTGCAATAAATAAGAGCAACATTGATTCCAAACAAGTTAACCAACATAATTCTATAACTAAATAATAACTAATTTAAAGCTAATTTTGTAGCTAAACATATTAGTACAAGTTTTAAATATCTTATGTTTGAAAACATTTAATATAATATATTTATATTACATTTTTAATTTAACATAAATTATTAGTTTAGAAAGGGACCAGGTGAAAATAGTAAAAAGAAACATTCAATTATTTAGTAATCTTCTTAGCTATTTTTACTTTCATTGCTTTGTCATGGCACTAAAATTAAACAACTTCAATAAAGATAATTCAAAATGGACGACAATATTGAATAAATTTGCCGGTCGAAAGTGGTTTTAAAGCTCTATTACATTATTGTGAAAATTGAAATTAATTTTTAACAATTTAAGTAACCAAATGATTTATAAGTGAAAAGGCTGATATCATTTCAATTAAACAGACTATGCTTACTATTGTGTTTTAAAAATGGATTATTAAGTACATCAAGTGGAAGCTCGAAAATGACACACCTACAAAAATCTAGATCTCGAGCGTAAGCTACAAGCTCGAGATCGAGATACGAGTACTCGCTGAGCCTTACATAAAAATGTTGCATAACATTCACTGCATTTGTGCCTTCAAAATTTAATAAAGCCCTAATTAAGGCATTGGCTGTACAACATATAATAAGTTGAATCATAAAACTGCGACAGTCTAGCAGCCACAAAAGTCACAGCTAAAAACAATAAACAAAACATAGGCTGACAATGCTGCCACTTCAAGCATTTCTGGCTGAGTGAAATTTTGCTACAGGGCAGCTCACGTGCCCTTATGATTCGTTTCCATACCGCATTCGGTATACACTCACTGGCCGATGTCTCTGCCTATTGAAAAACTGCACTACTAGACTACTTGATAACTAAGCTTTACTAAGCTATAAATTTTAAATTCGTTTGTACAAGTCTGTGGTTAAGGACTTTCATAATAGAAAGTAATGGGGTACAGAATAAGCCTGGAATTTCCCAACTCCAGATCTCAAATCTCAAAAAATACCAACTTTCAAACTTTTAACCAAGATGGGGGGGAGGGGAGGAGAAGGACGATGTTCAATATCCTCAGCATGACGCTGTTACGTTTTAATATAATCTTAAATTGCTTCAAGAGGAATTCATTGATTATAAAAAATCCTTGCATTTCCTGTTGGGAGACTTTACCTCAACTCACAGCATATAGAACACACCCTAAGAACAACTGTCTCAGTACAGTGCATTAATGGAACACATATAGGTTAATGACACAGATTTTTTTACTCTCTATTCTAAAAAGCTGAGTGGGTATTATGAAAGAGCCAATCTTAGGCAACTGAGAAGTGAATGTCCTAGGGAAAAATAAACACTTTGTCCTTTATGGATGAAATACAATGCATGGAGCAAAAACAATAAGTAATAAATAAAATGATAGAATATTAGGAAAATAGTAGAGCACAAATAAAAGTAAAAACACTAACACATATTTACACACACATCAATATTTCGATGCTATTATAACATGTTATGGTTATGTTATATTAGGAAAATGGTAGAGCACATATAAAAGTAAAAACACTAACACATATTTACACACACATCAATATTTCGATGCTATTATAACATACCATTTTCCTAATATTCTATCATTTTGTCCTTTATAGTAATCTTTCCTTTTAATTGTTTCTATCTATGTTTCCTATCATTCTTTGTCAATGTCCTATTCCCCCTTTTTGGATTCTTCTTTTTGGATGTTGTGTTGTGCTTTTAACTCCCTCTACTGATGAGTTCCAATAGAATGAAATCGAAGTCGATGGATTTTCTTCAAGGGTCAGCCATTACCTCTTTGTCCAGTGGAAGCAATGTAATTACTCTGTTCTTTTAATTGTAAAAAGCCAATTTGGGTCTATCCCTTTTAATTGTTCCTATACCTCTTTCTTGTACCTTTTACCATGGATAACAATATTTATTATTACAATTTATATGGTAAATTGCGAAGAAATAATAGCTATGAAGATAGCACAAGAATTTTTTATGTGGTGGGCGAATGGATTACTCAGTCTCAAGAAAAATAACCAATTAGAGTCCTTGTCTTGCCCGTATCATCCTCTCCCTTGTTCGCCTGAATGCCACCAGTACATTGTTCACAGTAGACACTAGTGTGGCGGTACTGAGCCGCTCCAGCAGCATGGCGTCACCGCCACCAGAAGCTTTACCTTTTGCAGGAGACAGCGCTTGAGACTGCCGGACAATGTTCAGCCGAAGGTCTAGCTCACCGGATGTTACTGTCGGCAAACCATACTTGCTAACAACCTTGTTCTGAAACACATGTAAAAACAAATACTAGAACATACAAAAATAATGAACTGTGAAAACAAAGTGTTGTGAGGAATTTTTACCAAAAATCATGTGGTCATATTGTTATCACTCTTGCATCAAAGGTCATACAATCTAAGGTGCCAATTTTGCAATGGACTAAATAATTGGTGATGGTGAAGTAAGGGTTTAAATCTCATTCAGTTGTACTGTGAATGGTTATTTCTAAATGGCTTCCACACAAGTGTAGGCACATTCTTCTAAATTATACCTTTCTAATACCCTACCCCATCAGAACCAATATACTGATAGCACAGACAAATAACAATATGCAGTGCCTAGGAAATAAAAAAATAAAAGAGTTGACATCAAACTATTAATGGTATTGAGGTAATGAAACAATCAATATCATTTCCCTAGAAGACATCCTTTAAATGAACTAATATTGCTATTCCTGAATTTATTCCCTACCTGTGAATCAGAGGGGACCCCACAATGTGTAAGGTTCACAAGTTCCGGGGAGCCCCCAAGAAAGTGTCGTCTCATCTGAGCGGCAATGCTCACAGGTACAGGGCGCCACGTAGGGACTCGAACATCATGTTGACCATAGACACAAGGAAGGGAGATGCATCCATACCCCTCACTGGTGGTGCAGCCCCACCAATCGCAGGACAACACTTCAATGTACAAGTGTGGGAGGCTATCTGGAAACAATTATATCACAAAAATGCAACTTAACTTGTAACCCTGTTAGAACACCTATAGAAAAAAAGATTGTTTGGCTCACCATTCCGGCCCCAGTTGACCCGTCTCGGCAAGGCTCCACTCCACTAACACATCGCGGCACTGCCAATATCAAACTTACTCGAGGGGCCATGGTTCGCTCCTCACCGCGAGGATTGTACCACGCCCAAGAAAAAGAAGATGGACGATATGCGCGAACTGGATTAGCACTGTCGACAGTGTTTGGAAAATAAAAGAACTATTGTTTGACGCGCATTTAATACACGTAGACTATTTGAACATATTCTGGAAGACTCTTACATTTTACCATCTCCTTTGGTTCCCGCGCCTTGAGAAAACATGGCTTTATTTGTCGGGTACATAATGGTAGGGTTCTGTAATGGTGACACACATTACACTACGATCATTAGGTGAGAGACCTTAGTCCTAGAATAGGTTTACATTTGTATATTCAAAATTACGTTTGGCTGTAATGATTCAAAATTATCGTTCATGATTCTTTATATTTAGTTTAATCATTTATTAACTGTACCTGGTCACTTTAATTTGCTTGTAGATCGTGGATAAACTTAATATCTTTGCACGGTTTGACCAAACCGTATGTATGACATTTCTTTGCGATCTTTTGGGAGAACTCTTTTTATTATTTAACTTACTTTCGGTTTCATCCGCTTCATAGATGGGCTTATATCTTGGAGTACCGCCATCTTTGGTCCATTATTAACTCTGGCAGCGTCACACTTTAGTTCTGCCGATTTTATGCATTTAAAGATTATATCATTTGCCATTAATTTTTGAAAGTTTATACAAGAGATGGGTCAAATCCACTATTTCTCAAATCCGAATCTACATTTCATTTTTGAATCTCGAATCTTGAATCCGAATCCAAATCCTAGCAAATTGTTATAAATTTTAATGATTAGGCCTAAATTGTGAATTAAGGTTAATTTCAATCATACTTTCAATTTTAATCAACCCCAAACCCCCCTCGCAAAATACAGGTTAAAATTCAGCCAAATTAAACAATCTAGACTCATATTATTGTTTAAAAATCAAATCAATCAAAATTTGAGTGTCTTTTAGTTATTTTTAAAACTGTTGTTAGAATGGGTTAAGTTTCTAAAAAACATGGCATAAAGTAAACCAGGAGAATGCCTCTTCTGTCCCAAAAAACTGTAGCCATGATTTTTTTCTCTTTTTGCTGAAGTCGACGTTTTGAATCTTTTGGTTTTGGGAGAATGAGTATGGTGCAATTGCAATGACGGCTGCTTTGATTCAGGTGTGGTGATAAGCCTATGTTTCATCCTGTCATAAAAGAGTTCAAAAACTCATCTCCATTCTCTGCGTAACACGTGAGAAACGTGAGCGCAGAACCCATCAGTTTTTTCTTGTGATCATCTGTTAACATTTTTTGGCACACAATTTTTTGTAACCTAATGTTTGTCACAGCTTCATGAATCGTAGTCTTACACACGAATTTCTCTTTCAATTTTTTGAAGGTCTTCGGAGATAAAAGATGGCCTACTACTCTTTTGTTTATCCTAAACATTAGTCCTTCCTTCCGAGAATTTATGGCACCCCTTCATCAATTTGTTTGTGAATTTCCATTGGGCGCTTACCTTCTGTGTTCAGAAAATGTATCACAGAACAAACTTCACATTTGGCGGGATCTCGGATTGGCGCTGCCATTTTAATAACATATAACTTAAACAAAAACTATTCTTCTACTGCCAAACCAAAGTGAAGGGAGATCCCAAAGGATCAAGGTCAACGCCAGTCTATCACAACCAGCATTTAAACTCCCCCCGGAGACATCGACACAATGTATCTTTAATTTCCGGACACGCCTCGTAATATGCACACTCCAACGGATCATTATTGCCATAAATGTGTTTGGATTAAGTTCAATATTAAGTAC
Organism: Timema shepardi; assembly: GCA_902151425.1. NCBI lineage: Eukaryota > Metazoa > Arthropoda > Insecta > Phasmatodea > Timematidae > Timema > Timema shepardi. Next base: position 142,656 of record CABFVX010000446.1, read on the forward strand.
ATGGTTTCTGCCTTCTCTGGAGGATTTGTGGCCATCTTAATGTATGTTGAGAATAGTATAAAATGTAATACGAAATTAATTTGTTATTTCTTTGTTACTTGTTGATTTATTTAAAGACAATTTGAATATCATATTTAATCTTGCCTATTGGTGTGATTTGCCATCATTACACACTTTGAAACAAAAGCAGTTAACAAATAAATTATTTTATTAAATGCACTACACATGCATTTTTCTTGAAAATTTAGAAAAAGTTATTATAGCACGTCTGTTCTTAAGTTTTCAATCCAAGTGGAAGAGCAACGCACAATACTTTTTTCCATCATTTTGCTGTCCAAACCTCATTATGGGTCGTGCCATACTTATTCAACCTATCAGATATATCCCATTTTTTTAAATTGACTTACCCAAACCAGTGAACCTTTCATACAATAAGCTAGTGGTTTTTCATGAACCAAAGGTTTGGCAATCAGGAGTAAGGGGTATATTGATTGACAGCAGACTGTCACCATGCCAAGCATTAACAAAGATAAAATTTTGATTTCCTTTTCTCAAATGTTCCCATAGAATAAAATAATATTGAACTTGATATTAATATGAAATAAAATAAAGTGATACTACCTATATGTAAATTAGAGCTAGACCTTTTTATTCTAAAAAAAATAAAATAAAAAAAATGTGGAACTCATATCCAATATCTAGGCCTACTCTCTATATCTTAGAGCAGTCTCTTGACTGAAGTGGTTGCCTTTCCTCTGTCTCTCCTTAGCCTCCCCTTGATTTTTTAAACTCCTAAAATACCCTATTACTGGACATAGTTCAAGTTTTACTGAGAATTAAGGGGACATACAGGACTGAGGTTTGCACAAAAATATCTTCCTTGATTGATTTTAATAACATTATTAAAAAAAAAGTAAAAACTACAAACACAAGTTACAATAACTACAAGGTTCTTCTAATAGCCGGCCACAGATCTGTTCAGTTTAGATACATTAAATAACTGTTTAAACTTAATAGACTATTTATCAAAATATTTTTCACAGTTTGGCCATTTCTCCAGCTTCTTCATTCCACTTCCTTGTCTTGTTATTAGTGTTTATGGCAGAGTAATGTATTGATATGGTTGTATTGGCAACTCTGCAAAGTTTGTGTTATGTTGGCTATCTCTATATCATACTCCCTGTAAGTGTATCTTATTGCTAGTAGTTCGTTGGTCTTGTTACTGGTCAGTTGTTTTCTGGCATACATTATATTAAATACACTGTTTACACTATGTCAATGCGTGTGTGATTTCGTTTCATGGCTTATTAATCCTAATAGGTTACGGGCCCAGAAAGTATCAGTGTTTATTAATATTTGTAATTGTATGATTCGTGGAAAACGGTGTAACGGTGACCAAAGTTTTTAATCAAATTCAACATGGCGGTGGCATCTGTATCCTACACGCATCCAGGATTAAAGCCTTTTGATGGTAGTGGTTTTGGAAACTGGTTATATCGTCTGGAGAGACTTTTGGAAAGGAATGCCGTGCTAGAAATGCTAACTGTTGATCCACCCAATGTATTGGCGGATTCAAAAGTTAAAGATAACTTTTTGATGAAAGACGCTAAGGCCAAGGATTTGATTGTGCAATGCGTGGCTGATAATGTTTTGGAACAAATAAAAAATGCAAGTACTGCTAAAGTAATGATTACGTCTTTGAAGTCTACATATGTTAAAATGGGCATAATGAATCGTATTGAACTTCAGAAAAAATTAAGAAACATGTATTTTGAAGGTAAATCAAGCTTGAATGAATTTATCATCGAATTTGATAAAACAGTAGCTGAATTGAGGAATTCTGGAGGTACTATTGAAGAACAAGAGTGTATTACTCAACTGTTGGCAGCTATGCCTGAACGGTATTTACCAGTTGTGACTTCTATTGACATTTTATTTACGTCTAATACAAGTGCAGTTACGTTAGACTTCGTAAAAAATAAGCTTTTATCTGAAGAAGAACGTAATTTAAAAGGTCGTAGTTCAAGTGTTTCAAGTGCACAAAGCCATGCTTTTATAGGGCATAATAAGTTTAAAAAGAATCGTGCAAATACGTTTGATCAACGGAATGATAATTTGTGGAAACCAAATAGGGTAATTAAACCTAAATTATTTACCGGTAAGTGCTATGCCTGTAATCAGAAAGGACACATGCGTTCACAATGTCCAAATAGAAACAATTTTGCTGGAAATTCAGAAAAAGAAGTTTCATTTTTGGTATCAGACTCTGATGGTAACACTGAGTTAAGTTGTGGAATGTCAAATAATCATAATAGTATTAATTTTGTTGTTGACAGTGGGGCAACAAACCATCTAATTCAAGCTGAATATGCGAAGTATTTATTTGATGTTCAGGAAATCTCTTCACGAATTAGTGTGGCTAAAGTTGGTGAAATAGTTAACTCTGATAGATGTGGTAATCTACGTTTGTTAACTAGCAACGGTATTGGTGTAACAATGCATAAGGTGTTGGCGTGTGACAGTTTGTCCCATAACCTGCTCTCTGTTAAAAGGCTCGAAGAAAATAACTTAAAGGTTATTTTTCATAATAAATGTGTGACTATTCTGAAGAATGACAAACTTGTTCTGAAAGGGAATCTTATCGACAATCTGTATTTTGTCACTATGAATTTGAATTCAAGTGAAGTAAATCTTGTGGATAATTCTTCAGACTTGTGGCACAGAAGGATGGGACATTCGTCTAAGTTTCCTTGTAGTAAGTTATGTGAGGTTTGTCTTCAGGGTAAACAAACAAGAGCACCATTTTTGAAATGTGTACCAGAAGAAAGAAAAGCAAAAAGAATTTTGCAATTTGTTTCATCAGATGTGTGTGGCAAAATAACCCCGACTACACATGACGGTAAAAACTATTTTGTTTCATTTATTGATCATTTTAGTCATTTTACAGTGGTTTATTTACTTGAGAGGAAAAGTGAAGTTGAAGAATGCTTCAGAAAGTACATTTCTATGGTTGAAGCTAAATTTAATAGAAGAATTGAGAATTTGCGTTGTGATAATGGTGGGGAATATATTTCCAGTGACTTTAAAAACTTGTGTGAAGCTAAAGGTATTAATGTAATGTACACTATTCCAAGAAATCCAGAACAAAATTCAGTAAGTGAACGCCTCAATAGAACTATTTTAGATAAAGCTAGGTGCCTAATATTTGACTCAGGTTTAGATAAAGACATGTGGGGAGAAGCAGTATTATCAGCTGTTTATTTGCTTAATAGAACTCCTACATCTGTGTTACACAGAGATGTAACCCCTGCAGAAAAATGGTATGGTTATAAGACTGATTTGAGTAAAATTAGAGTTTTTGGTTGCACAGCTTATGCACACATTCCCAAAGAAGATCGTTCTGGGAAATTAAACGCTCGTTCAAGAAAATTAATTATGATAGGGTATTGTCATAATGGCTATCGATTGTGGGATCCTGTAAGTAAAAGGGTTGCCACTGCTCGATCTATCGTCTTTGATGAGAGCAAGATTGTAACTAAAGATGTTGAAAATCATGACTCGGAAAATTCAGATGTAGAAGAGTATATCCAAGATCAAATGGATTTGAAGACAAAAGGACCTGATCCTGATAACTCTGATATTAAAACGATTGAAGTTCCTGAAAGAAGACACAGTAAAAGAGTGAGTAAAATGCCAAAACATCTTGAAGATTATGAAGTCGGGATGGCTATGGCTCTCAGTGCTGGTTATCTTCCATTTGAAACTCCTATGTCCTATCAAGATGCTGTTCAACAAGATGATGGTTGGAAGGAGGCTATTGAAAGAGAGTTAGAGTCTCTTAAGAGCAATAATACATGGGAATTGGTACAGCCTCCACCTGATGTATCCATAATTGAATCTCGATGGGTGTTTACTGAGAAGACAATTGATGGTGTAGCTCAGAAGAAAGCCCGCTTGGTAGCTAAAGGTTACCAGCAACCTACTTTGGAGGAGGAAAATGTTTATTCTCCGGTAGCTCGGTTGGTGACACTTAGAACACTATTGGCTGTTGCTGTTCAGCGTGATTTATTCATTCATCAGGTAGATGTAAAATCTGCTTTTCTAAAAAGTGAATTAAAAGAAGTTGTGTATCTTTACCCTCCTGATGGCTTACGCACAAAAAACGGTGAAGTGTGTAAAGTGGTGAAAGCCTTATATGGTTTGAGACAAAGCCCAAAGTGCTGGAACGACAGTGTTAACCGATTGTTGAGTGAGTTAAATTTTCTAAGATCTAAGGTTGATCCATGCTTATACTTTAATGATTCTACATATATTTTGATTTGGGTTGATGATTTTATTATTTTCTCAAGCTCAATTGATGATGTTAATAGTGTAAAGGGTAAGTTAATGGATTCTCTTGACATTAGGGATTTAACTTCTGATGGTAGATTGATATTTTTAGGTCTTGAAATTGAAAAGAAAGAGGATAATATATTGATTAGTCAAAAGAATCTTATTGACAAAATTGTAAATCATTTTAGGATGAATGATTGTAAAATTTCAAAAATACCAGTACAACCAAAATTGAATTTACAAAAGGTCTCAGAGGGAAAAAGTTATAAAGTTCCATATAAAGAATTGATTGGTAGTTTAATGTATTTGATGCTAGGGTCAAGGCCAGATCTTTGTTTTGCGGTATCTTATTTTGGAAGGTTTCAAAATTGTTATAATGAAACTCATTGGAATTATCTTAAGAATGTTATTCGTTATCTTAAATATACTAGTAATTTTGGTTTGAAGTATGTTAAAAATAATATTTGTGCAGATATAAATGTTAAAGCTTTTGTTGATTCAGACTATGCTAGTGATCCTATTGATAGGAAAAGTGTTACAGGTTTTGTTGTTAAATTAAACGATAATGTTGTGTCATGGTGTTCCAAAAAACAAAATGTTGTGGCTCTCTCTAGTAGTGGAGCTGAGTATCTGGCTCTTTCTGCTGGAATGTCTGAATGCAAGTTTTTAATCAAGTTATTTGATGAATGTCTTGATTGTGTAAAGCCCGTTATTGTCTTTGAAGACAACCAATCTTGTATGAAAATGGCACAAACCTATGAGACGAAGAGGTCCAAACATATTGATGTGAGGCATCACTTTGTAAGAGACTTAATTAGTAGTGGGGATTTTAAATTACAGTATGTAGCTACTGATGAACAAGTAGCAGACATAATGACAAAAGGATTAGCAATAAGGAAATTTGAGTACTTTAGAAATCTATTAAATGTTACATAAATTTGATTAGAATTTGTGAATAAGTATTGGAATACAAAAGTTTGTTGATTAGGCTTTTACCTTATTATATTTGATTTTTTTTTTTTCTTCTTTGTCTTAATCTTTGCAGAATTGAGAGGAGGTATTGATATGATTGTATTGGCAACTCTGCAAAGTTTGTGTTATGTTGGCTATCTCTAAATCATACTCCTTGTAAGTGTATCTTATTGCTAGTAGTTCGTTGGTCTTGTTACTGGTCAGTTGTTTTCTGGCATACATTATATTAAATACACTGTTTACACTATGTCAATGCGTGTGTGATTTCGTTCCATGGCTTATTAATCCTAATATAATGTTCATGAAGTAACCATCTCCTCACATAGTTTGAGGGATAAAAACTGGTTAGAGGGGCTCCAACAATTCTGATGAACATGAGGTTACTTAAGGTGTCCGCAAAATGAGCAACTCTGTCTGATTATAATTATGTTAATCTGTGAAAAAACCCTCTCACACTCACTTGATGACAATGAAATTGTGTATATTGTGTGCTTAAGATGAGGGAGCTTTATAGGCATCGACACAGATGATTTTTAGAATTCCCTGAAGGAGTGAATCATTTCCCTCTCATTAAGTTGAAACCGTTTCGACAGTTCAGAGATTTTTCTTCTCCAAAAAGGATGTTGTCTTTTGCCACTGCTGACTATTTCCTGAAATCTAAAATCATAGTACACTTTGCCATTTCCACATCACTACTACAGTAGCCCCATGGCTTCTTTGGTGCTGAGTGACAGCTCACAGCTGACGGCTTTGAAAAGTCACCAGACCAAATTATGTATCCCTACGCCGAACCATATGATCTGCAAAAACATGCGTTTAGCAGCTGTCACTTCTCACAGTTAAGATTTAGGTATATTCCTAAATGTTGACTGTCAGAAGTCAGCACTAAAGAAGCCACAGGGCTTCTGTAGAATGCAGTATTTTTTGGACTGAGTTTTTCATGCTATCATGGAAAGCACTCGGTGAAATTGGAGAATCAGTTACTCTGCAACACCTCCAAACTTCAGATTCTGAATTGCGGTAGCTCAAGAGACTTTTTGTATGTTGGAACTGTATATTCCCTTTTCTTTCCAAACACATCAACTAGTCTCTGTCCTCTCATTCTCCATCTTGAAAAGACTCCTGTTATTCTCATACATGCTTTTCACTTTCCTTACAACTTATCTTTCCACTTTGGCCTACTCCATCGCTTTCCGAACGTTATTTATATCCACACTATCATATGCCTTCTCCACATCCATAAATACCATTACCAAGTCTTACCCAAATTCATACCTTCTTTCTACCAGCTGTCGTATGGAAAAGCTAAAGTCTGTCTAAACCTCTGTTCATTAAATTTTTGCTGTTCCTCTCTCCGCCTTTCTTTCATTTTATTTCTTAATCTATTTTATATTATCTTCTCAAATATGTTTGTACAGTGGCACATCAGTGTTATCCCCTATAATTTGTAAACCCCTTCTTGTCTCCTTTCTTGAAAATAGGTATAATAACTCCCTTTCTCCAGTCCTCCAGTACCTTGTTCTCCTTCCAAATATCTCTCAAAATCCTGTATAACCATTGTATAATTACTTCACTTGTAGCTCTTATCATTTCAATAGTCAGTTCGTCCACATCCGGTGCTTTCCAATTCACAATAGAGCCCGAAAATATATATTTGTATTTATAATCTGTAAGGTTTATCAATGGTCTTACTTATTTTTATAATTTTACTTACATACAATTATAAACTATTTAAAAAAATTTATTGTTTGGTTATGTTTTGATTCTAAAATAGTGTATTTATTTTGAAAATATATAAAATAATACATTGTCAAACTAGACTTTAAAAATGTGTACAAAACTAAAGCCTTAGCTAAGACATCCTAAGAGAAACAATTTTTTTGTTATTCTGTTTCTTTTAACTAACCTGTTTCCAGATTCAGCATGTCGACATTGGAAATGAGACTGAGCTGAAAGAGGTATCCAAAGTGGGCCACCCCTCTTCTATGAGTGTTACAAGTTTGCGTTACCCCCGACAAATACTGTGGCGATTTACAACTCCATCCTGAAAAGGCACAACACATTAAAAAGCACATGATCTCTAGGGGAAGATGTTGGAGGGGCTTGAGGTGCCAATGTTTGATTGCTTTGCAACAATATTCATCAAATATATTGGGAAAAACTCTTAATACACCCAACCAAGATATGAACACTGATCTCGTCATCTTCAGCAATCCAGTCTATTGCAAGTATGATGCCTTAAACCACATGACCACCGACGCAAGTAATAATAACTGTTCACCGGATGGGACATCAATATATTTGATCAAAAAATGTAATAGCAGTGAATTTTTAGAAAAATTAATTATTGTGATTTGTTTTAAGTGTAATCATTCAAAAAGTGTGTATCCACAATGAGTTGGAGTTTAAAGGTTCAATTGGGTGGTAAATTAATGGTCTAGTTCTTGTATTTATGGTATGCACCAACTAGAATTATTATTAATTTAAATTAGTTAAGAAATGGCATCCGGACACAAAAATCGAACTAGGCACTCTAAGACAAGGGTGCATGGTTCAACTTTTGTGTCCATATGTCATTTAAATGAATTGAATTGTGTTCCCCTCTACATATACATTGTCATAATTACAATGCAACCTGTGTGTTAATTCTCATTAAAATTATTATGTTTGGATAAGAAATTAATAAACTATATATTAGCTCTTAAAGAGTTAAAAAAAGTTACTTATTTAGCATTACAAATCTGAAAATTTGTCAAACTCTTGATTCTAGAATTTACTCTAAGCTTTAATGGACTTGATCTCTTGTTCAATGCTTTTCTGAACTAAATCTCACCTTCAGGTAGTTCTATGAGATAGTGAACAAAGAGGTTGTCTGCCTCAAAGTGTTTGGCAGAAATAATCTCCCCTGCAATGAAGGTTAGCAGAGATCCATGATGAGGTGTGTCAAACTGCAAGCTGACCTGCTGCTGCCGAATATCAGTCTGGTGGCTGCTTAACTGAAACACAAACAATAAATGCTAAGCAATGACATAGGCAATACAGGAAACTCCAAAAACTATATTAGTGAAATTAAAGTGATTGCAGCACAATTGAGTTTAGCTACCAAGGGGGTTAAATTGATAAAATTGACTGGAGTGGTCAGGTAGCTTGAAGCTCTAGAGCAGTGGTTTCCAACCTGGGGGGTGTGGAACAATTAGTAAATAACATTAAAAATTATCTAAAAATTGAAGATTTTTTTAAAATTTCAATCCCTTTTCCAAAGAAAGTAAGATATATTTTTCTGGCGGTATTTGCAACACTACCTACCAGTTGTAATAAGTTTTGTCGATTTGAAGTGGAAAGTGATATTCGGTGTGCTCTGTCAAACATCAAACCCAATATTCAAGTAGGTATTCATGAAAACAAAACCACGCCAGCCATTAAACTAATTTTTTTTGTACCATTATGCTGCCAGTTTTACAATGATTTTTGTATTAAATAAAGAAGTGAAAAGAAAACAAAACTTTTAAGAGATGTGTTTTATAGCTATCTAAAAAGAAAAAAAGCGGGATATGTGTGTATAAATTTGATGATTTACAAACAGAAGTTGAACCATTGTCCTAGAGTTTAGACTAATGCTGCATATGATTGCTGTTATTGGAAAGGTTGGTATTAAAATCCTGACCCGGTGGAACGTGGGTTTTCTAAATAAGATTTGCATTCTTTCTTTACGAAAAATTAGGGTAGAGCCTGTAGCTTTTAAGTCAAACAATCCCTAAGGCTGAGTTCTGGGTTTCCTCCCTTAACACTGGTCATTTTACATGGATGGGGCCTGGTAACTGGGATGCGAGTTGAGTGAGTGGGATGTAGAGGAGTGAATTGGTCCCTTGCTATTCTATAACAGACTGGTAGAATGTCCATCCAAGGTCTGATGTGCTAACTTTATTAATAATACGACCTCAGTGATCTAAGGGGTTTGAGGTTAAGGCAGTGGTTACCCACTGATAGGGACAAAGTGTTCTATTAATTATGACATTGGGTAGTTTACCTCTTTTAAGTCTCTGTTGTCAAAAGGAGGGTAGTGCTAGATAGGTTAACCTTAATGAACAACAATACTAGGTCGAGAGTGGATATGGTAGTCTCAGGTCTACTAAGGATGTAGCATTCTCATTTTCTCTCTTTACATTAATACAGGTGGATTTTCACTTAGATAACCTCCTCGTCCCATTCTATTTGATTATTTATTTGTGTAGCATGTAATAAAAAAATACAAATTACTATGAATTAAATACCAGCTAAGTTTATTTTTATTATTATTAACCTTAGAGTTTTACATACTCTTTAGTCTTTAACACCGATATTGTGCTCCTAATTGCTTTCACCCTACCTGCCTCCTTTTCAGTACACAAAGACTAGATTTTTACCTCATCAGGTGAGCATGTATGAGGCCTGGTTAATTGGATGAAGAGTTATTACTGCATAGTTTCTAATGACCTGATTTCAAGTTCTTATTTTATTACAATTTTACATATTTACTTTTTCCCCCCATAGTTTGACTATGGCATATTTAACTTATGTTTAGTAAGTTCTGGGTTATTAGAGGTTGGCACTTACTGACAATAACAAAACAATAAATAGGTTTGAAATGGTTTTATATAAATTCTTAATTTTATTTTAAAAATGTGATTTTGTGTGTACAAATGTGTCAGCTTTGTTAAAGATTAAAATGGGAACGTTTTATCTCAATATTGTTACGGTAAAAAAGCTTGTTTGAAAAAAAAAAGTTTTAAATGTAATCTTGAGGATTATCTAACCCAACCTTGTTAACAATAGGAGTCTTACCTGCCCTTGCCTTGGCAACGATCAGTTCCGAGGAATGCTTTAGCAAGTACTTTTGTCTAGAAGCATAATCTGGCTTGACAATGTAAGGACTGGAAAAGTCCGAGATCACTGTACTTCATGTACCTTGTCAATAATATCAGTATTATTGGCCTTGCCCTCAGCAGTGATGAGTGCTGAGGCATGCTCAAGCAATTACAGTTACAAGTCAGTCTGTCTTTATAATGTAAAGATTAAAGAAGAAGTTAGGGGTCACTGTACTTCAAGTACCTTGTTAATAATAGCTGCCTCGCTTGTCTTCGCCTCAGCAGTTATAGATTCAGAGGTGTGTTCTAACCAATACAGGTACAAGTTCCTGGAGTCACCATCCGTCTCAACGATGTAGGGACTGGAGGAGAAGTCTGGAGTCACTGTAAGAACATTGTTATCGAGGTCCCAACAGAGAGTACAAAGGATATATTCTGATCTGCCCACTTCTTCTTCCCTGTGGTAAGAACACAATACAATGGATTGTAAATAGATTATATATTTGTCCCAAACCTACCGGCAAGATTTATTTTAAAATAATTTTAATGCCAACATTGTTTCTTTTTAAGAATCAAATAGCCGAATCTATTTTTGTGCTTTTAGAGAGGAATTCTCCATTTCGATACTCCATTTCGATATAATATTCAATTCCTGTATTAAGGTGTCATTTTACAATTTTCAGAATATTGTTTCTTTTGTTGTCATATAGTTCAAAAGTTTACCCTGAAAGATACCAGTCATACCTTGATCGATAAAGTATGTCTTTATCTTATAGGATGCACCATAGTATCCATCAAGATAAACTTGGTGAGTTTCAGTGTAAACGACATGTAGCCTTGATTCAGTTAAGTTGTAAATTAACGATTGGGAATTTGTGTGTTTTTCCTAAAATTGAGCTAGGATTGGTCATTAAAGCTTGATAGCAAAGCACTATATAATTTTAAAATCTCCTAGATTGTTGAGTCCTAAAAACTTTACCAGGGTTCGATAACTATTATCTCCAATCTTAAAGTATTTCTGCAGATTTATCATTTATGGGAAAAGAGTGGCAGGTAGTAATGGGGGGAATACAGAATTAAGAAAAGAGAGAGGAGGTTTTGAGGAAGTGTTGGGATATGACGGATGAGGAGAGGGAAATGAGGAAGGTGGTTGAAGGAATTATGTGTACAAAATGGAAAAAAGTTGGGAAACAGATGGTATGAAAAGAAAAGAGAAAGTCATAAAATTACTAAATACTTTTGTGATGGGGAGCAAAGATTGGTAATAGACTACTTGGTAAGTAAACTAAAAGGCAGAGTGTAAATATTAAGGTGATACCAAATGTGTCTCTGGATAGCGACAACGAGTTTATAGTGGGAGACATAGGGGAACAGTATTGTTGGGAAAAAGTAGGAAAATCAGAAAGAAAGATAAGGGTGCAGAGGCTTAAAAATTAAGAGGAACAAGAACTGTATTTAAGAAAGGAAAAAAGCTTAGTGCCCAAAGATGAGATGCAAAGTATATAGGGGAAATGGGAAAGGTTTGAGGAAAGTTTGGTGGGAGCTGAAAAGGAGGTGTGTGGAAGGACAAGTGATAAGAGAAAGAGACACCATGGAGAAACGACAGAGTGAAATAATTAGTAGCGGAGAAGAAAAAATAATTCAGAAAGAGTTTCAAGAAGAGGAATTAGGAAATAGAGGAAGAATATAGGGATAAGAAGAGAAGAGTGAAGTGTGTGGTACAAAAGGCTTGGATGCAAAAATGGACATAGATCCTGGTAAGGGATGAGCAAGGCAGTAAGAAGGTGTTTTATAGCCAGGTAAGAAATAGGAGGAGAGAGAAAAGACAATAAGTAATAATGATGAATAAAGGAAGAATGATGAAGCCAGGAAAAGAAGAGAAGGACTTATGGAGTGGAGCATGAAGAATTAGCAGAAGTGAAAAGAGGTGAAGGATACATTAAAGAGAATGAAAGAGTGCAAAGCAATTGCTGTGGACGAACTAACTGTGGAAATGATAAAAGCTAGAAGAGAAGTGGGAATACAATGGTTAAACAGGATGCTGAAAGTGACAAATAAAGAGAGAACAGGTACCTGAGAAACAGGAAGAAGGGAATTATATAATCCAATTTTTAAGAAAGAAGACAGAAAGAGTCGTAAAAATTATAGAGAAATAGCGCTGATGTGCCAATGTATAAAAATATGTGATAAGATACTGGAAAAGAGAATAAGAAAGAACATGGAGTGAAGGTGGAGAGAGTAACTGCACTGATTTAGGGAACCAAGGTCTACAATAGACTGTAGCTTTGCTATTCAACAGTTGATGAAAATAAGGTATATGATAGTATAGATAGAAATAAAGTCTGTAAATCAATGGAGGGAACTGGAGAGGAAATATGAGTTGTAATGAGAGTAAAGAGTATAGCTTGAGTTGTGTTAAGTTGAAGGTATGGAGAGAGTGGTTCCAAATAAAAGTTTAGTGAATAAGGGGAGTACTTTCTCACCACTACTTTTTGTAATGGTAATGGAAATAGTAATTAATAAAATGTTAAGGAAGCTTTGGGAGGAAAGAATGAAAACCATGTTGTTTGCTGATGACTTGATAGTAAGAGGGTAAAAGGAAAAATAAATACAGGAATAGCTTCAGAAATAGAATGAAGACGTGAAAGTGTGTGGAATGAAATTTAGCATGGCAAGTGTGAAATGCAATGAAGAGGATAAATTCTAGTACAGCTAATAAGTTAGTTAGAGTAGAGCTGAGAAAGGCACAGAATGTAAATTATCTGAGAAGCACAAATGAGGAAAGGGTGGGATTAGAGAGGATCTAATAAGATGAGGTCAGCAGAGAGAGATATTCTTAAGGAGTATAAGAAACCTCATATGGAGAAGAGTATTTCCCTAAGTGTAAGGAAGAGAAGTATAGGGCACACTTCATACCCATAGTCAAATATGCATCAGAAACATGGGCAATGGATGTAAAAGAGACAAGTAAAACGAGGCCATGGAAATGAAGTTTGTGTGGAGCATATTAGCTGTTATGTGGAGAAACATGATCGGAAATAAAGTCGTCTGGGCGAGGGNGGGGGGGGGGGGGGGGGGGGTTATAGGAAGTATAACATATTATAGAGAAAGCAAGGCCGAGATGGTGTGGTCATGCCATGAGGATGGGGAAGAGAAAGCATAACAAAGAAAATTATGGAGATAAAATATGTATGAAAAAGATCAAAAGGGAGCCCAAGAAAGAAATGGGAGAAGCAGATAAGTGTGTGAGTGAGAAGGGCAGAATGGAAGCAAATAAAAGAGGAAGAATGGTGGAAGGAAGTGGAAGATGAAGGCATTTTACTAGACTGACTTGATCACAGGCTGAAAACAGTTGATGACGATGACCAATTTATCATTCGTTTATAGAAAGAATATGTATCACCTGTCAGAGGCACTGAGATCAGCCAGTATGTAGTATGTCTGAAAACATGTAGCAAGGAAATGGTTCCTTTTTATAGTCTCTTGTCCTGGGTTGTAATCAACAATATCCCTCTTCATAAAAGGAGTCCCTTTTCTTCTTGACTTCTTGAGTGTCTGCCTGCGGCGGAGATCTGCCATCCCTCTCACCAAAGGTGTCACTGTCCGAGAAGCATGTGTTGTTATCCCCTGGTTCAGATGGGGGCGAACATTAGTTATTCAATAATTATATTGACAAATATTAAACCCAAGTTTATAATAGAACTTCGTTTTTGGCAATTTTTATAAATCTTCCAAATTATTGCATTAGTTAGAAAAGGTTTTAAGTATTTTGTTTAAAATTGATATCTAGGTAGACTTTGAACTCATTAATAACAAGGGGTGGGGGGCAATCAGGAAAGATCGGGAACATAACATGCGTATGACAACATAGCTTCTACAAAGTTTGTTAATGTTCTCGATTATCCTAAAGTAGGTTATCTTCACAGCACAAGTTCTTTGCTACTCAAGGTCTTTGGCACAATCACATCACAACATTGGAGATCAGTGTTATTTTTGCCACGGTTCCGAGAAGGTGTGTCTGATAGTCACTTGCGTTAGTGTTCTGTGTGGTTCCAGCCATCATACAAATGGGGAAAGCTTAGGCTTTTTTACTTTTACTTATGCAGTCCAACGCTACAAAGAAATCGTGAAAAGAATTCAAGACTTCTATTATTATGATGATGAAATTAGTAGAATTTCTTCAAATACAAAATATTGTCAGTACTAAGTGAAAGTGGTAAACGAGAACTAAAGACCAAAAGGTTAAATTTACGTAATTTAAAAGGAAGTGTACTTATCATACAAAGAAAAAAGTTTTAATAAAAAAATTGGTTTTATAAAATGTTGTGAGTTGCGAACAAAATAATGTGTCGCTGTAAATAGTCACGATATATATACCCTCTGTTTGTGCACCTACCATCAAAATGTCAAGCTTATGTTACAGAGTATCCACTTAAATATTCAATTTCAAGAACTATTATTAAAACTTATTTGCAGTCTTGAATCTGAAGAATGTATGCTTCATCAATGTGCAAACTGCCCAAAAGAATCTTCCTTACATGGCTTTCTAATACAGTTAGAGGTATTTGTTAACTAGGGGAAAACATTATTTTCAAACCATGGGTCCACACAGATCGTTCCACACTAAAGAAATGGGTTAAATCTCTGTTGATGTGAATTTATTTATATTCTAGTAGAGAAATTGATTACTTTAATACAACATCATTTTATAGCAAAGGATCAAAGCCAACACCTGAAGTATTAAAAAATGAAAAAAAAAACCACTTTTGAAACAAGATGCTTGCATAATACTAGCTGATTTTGAAGAGAATGATACTTGTATCCTACAAGATGCTGCTCAAGGCTCCATTGGAACAATATTCAAGCTATCTTGCATGCATTTGTTATTTACTATAAAACTGGGAATCAACTTAAATCTTTGTCAACGTGTTTCATAAGCGATTGTCTCAAACATGATGCAACCAAATTTTTTACATTTCAAAAAACTGCTTTGAAGCATGTGCTAAAGGAAATGCCCAATTTAAAACATGCAATTTACTTCAATAATGTCAGTGCAGGTCAGTACAAAAACTTAAAGAATTTTATTAACTTATGCCAACATGTGGATGATCATGGGATAGCAGCAGATTTTTTTTTGCCACTAATCATGGCAAGAATGCATGTAATGGTGTGGGTGGTACTGTCAAAAGACTAGACTCTCAGGCTAGCCTTCAAAGGCCATTTGATAATTTGATTTTAAGCCCACAAGTTTTATATGAATTTACTTCTGAAAATATCAAGGGCATTAAAATTGTGTACACATCTTCCACATAAGTTGAGGAAAATCACACTACCCTGAAGGAACATTAAATAACTGCATCTAAGATCCTTGGAACACAAGAAAATCACTATTTTGTAGCAATAGGTCACTCAAGTATTTTAATAAAGTGTATCTCACTATCAAAGAGTTCATTTAAAGGCAATTGTTGGAAATAATTGCAAGGAAGACTTGATCCAAATTGTCCCAGAAAAGTTTTACATAGTGGTTTATGATGACAAATGGTGGTTGGGGAAGATTTTAAAATGGTCAAATGACAAAGACGCTAAATCTCAATTCATGCATCCATGTGGCCCTTTACCCACATATGTTTGGCCAGTACCTTCTGATACTTGTTGGATCCCTTTTGAGAAAATTATTAAAAGAATTCCAGTTCCATGTCCAGTTCCACCACAGGAAGGAATTATAGATTGTCAGACAAAGAAAACAAAGATATAAAAGAGATGATGTTACGTATTGTGTAAATATGTTTTGAAACAAGAGCAATTGTAGGGCTATATTAATAAGCATAAGTATTCTTTAAAAGCAAGAAACCAGGTTAGTGTGAACATTAATATTATTTTATAATATATGACAATTTTGAGTCTGATTATATTTTTTATTTTAGTTGATTATCTACAAAAATAAATTATGTCTCTAAATAAAGCTCATATCTCACTTAATTTAAGGATACAAACATGACTGTTTTCAAATTGTTCTCACCAACCATTGTTACCTGGTAGCACTAGCTATCTGGTACAAATAAATGAGTGCAGACCAAAATAAGCATATACTTATTTATTGAACAACAAAAAATAGCTCGATAGTTGTTTGAACTCAAAGGATTTTACAACAAGTAAGAATATTTCTTACTGGGCACACAGCACCACAACATACACATGAGGGTGAAAACCCAAAAACAGAGAACAATGAAATAATATATTAATGTTAAAGTTAAAGAGCACAGAATAACCAGAAAGAATAATCAAAGCTGCAGACCCAGGAGAGAAACTCCTGGTTAAATTCATAAACAGAGAGAACATTTACTCCAAACATGAAGGTCATACATAATCAGCCCTTTGGAGGGCCATCCTCTCCTAGCCTAGTTTACCAGTGGCGACTTGTGACCAAAAAAATAGGTGGTGCACAATTCAACTATTCTAAAATATGGTATATACATGTTTAATATATCGTACCTATCTATATTTACATATCATTTTACTCAGGCTGATATTTCACAGCAGTACGGGGGTGTGTGAAGCTTTGAAACAAATATAGGATTCGACTTTTAAAAGAAAAATTCATTATATACAATTACGAAGTTTTGACGGTAAAAATATTGACAGCTAAAAATATACCAAATTTTTAGTAAATTACTGACATTCTGAGCTGTTATTTACAGTACATTACAAACCAACATTAATTTTTAAAAAATAAAAAATAATTGAACGCACCTACATTATTACAATCTTTTACTTTACTGGCACAATAATAAAAAATTAAACACCTTAGAATAAAACACTCACATAATAAATGAAAACATTATTTACAAAACACCCAACAATTTAATCTTAAACGCCTCAAGCTACTTTAAATAAAAACTCCATTCTTCTTTCTTTAGATTTTGTGAATTTCTCAATGACTCTAGAGTTAAAGTCTGAAATGTTCATAATAAAGTTTCTCTCAACAGACAGCATGGCAAGAGCTGACAACCTTTCCTTGTGCATGCTATTTCTTAAAAATGTTTTGACACGTTTTAGTGTAGAAAAACATCTTTCTGCTTCTGCTGTTGTCATAGGGATTGTTATAATAATATTTAAAAGTTTTAGGCATGCTTCAAAAATTTCACTTAAATTGTTTTCATTTATAAATGAGAACAGAGTCAAAGCGCCAGTCATATTTTGAAATTCATCCCTAACATAAATGATATTTAGCTCTATGTATAGTTTTTTTGCATCTAAAAATGGGTATGAATTTGTCGTGAGTTCTAAAAAGTTATCAGGAAACAACTTACAATAATCAGAAAACTTTTCTGGCAAAAACAAATTTGCAGCAACAAGACGACCAGTAAAGCTGAATCTGTCTTTTGCTTGACAGATGATGATGTCACAAACCTCTTTAGCCTCTCTATTACGAGTGTGGCTCTCATTTCATCTCCGCTTTATTTTATTTTCTTCAAGATCATCAGTTATATAATTTTCATTTCTTATTTTGGAAATTTCCTTTATGAAACAATCTATTTTGTTTTTTACAAACACAGGATCAGTTTCCCTTTTTTGCAATTGGTTATACAATATATCTACATGAGGCATTAGTTTATGAAAAAAAGTTAGCCAAAATATAAAAATATCATTCTCTAATGTTCTCTTCAGACCAGACGCTTTTTTAATTGTAGCTATATATTTAATGTCATCTCTAATTTCTATTGTATCCATGCCCTTGATAAGTTCTTCTCTGTATTCGCAAACTGTGTTTACTGTTCGAGAATGAAAGTTCCATCTTGTAGGTGCTGACCGTGGTAAACGTTTACCCACAACTTCATCTAAAATCACTGTTCTCTGAGGAGAATTAGGAAAAAATGTACAAAATACTCCTAAACCGGCGAAAAATATACGGACATTAAGATTAATTGAAGCTGCATGTGACATTAATTGATGTACATGACAGTGAACATAAGCAGCATTAGGATATCTCTGCTTTATTTTATCCTGAACACCAGTGAGAGATCCACTCATAGCTGAAGCACCATCATATGTTTGTGCTATTAACTTATGAGGCTCTGTCTCTACATGTTGATCTATTTCCTCTTTGAGACAATTTGACAAAGATGCAGCGTCATGAAATGGGGGATTTACATAGTTCCAAAATCTTTCCACTGGTTTTCTGTTTACTATATACCGGTAAATTATAACCATTTGAAAAGTAGCCGAGATATCAGTTGTTTCGTCAGCTATAACAGCCAAAAAACTGGCATTATTAATTTCTTCATGACAAATATTCAGCATGCATTGAAAAGTATTTCATTCTGAATTGAACTAGAGGTGCCTTTAAAAACTGTAGACTTTTCTAAATGCCCTTTCAAAGCATCATCCAACTCCGCACTGAAATTGACAAATCCACGAAATATTCCAGGGTTAGAAGATGAATCAGTTTCATCATGACCTCTAAGGGCGAGTTAGAAAGCGCCACAGAATCAAATACAGTTTAGGATAGTATTTAAAACATACCTGATGTTAGTCACTTTTTTATTGTGAAGCTCGATAGCTCTTCTGTAGCCAGAATCTAACTGTGATCGTATGTTGGTCTTGCCACGTACAGCCAAATCTAAAGAATTGTTCTTGTTTAACAATAATATTTCATGCTTTTTAATTCGCTCACTTAAATGGTTCAAATCAGTCATACCTAAATTCGTTAAAGATAAGTTACTACCAAAGAGTAAACACGGAAAGCAGAACAATGCATTTTTTACATTACAACCACATAGCCATGGATGCTTTTTGTGAGTTTCTACGTTGAATTTTCTAGTAAACTCTTGATTTTTAGTTTTTGTTAGTTTTTCTAGAACAATATTTGGTGTCGGCCTACCAAGTTTTTTAATTTATAATTTTTCTTCTTGAGTAAACAAAGAAAATTCTTTTTTGCAAAATGTTTTGCACAGAATTAATTTCAATATTAAAAAAAACACTAACTCAAACTCGTTCACAAATAACAACTATTTACATAAACCAAGTTTTTTTGATAATTAATGTTTTGCACAAAATTCATTTTGATATTTAAAATAAGCACTAAATCTGTAAATTATTATGAACTAATTTAATTAACTACTATTTAAATAATAATTGTACTTAATTAATTGTGTACAGATTAAAAAAATAAAAATCACACTTTAAAAAACATTATAGCCGGTAGTAATGCTTTAGTTGATCAAAACAAATCTCCAAGTTCGCTATCAAGCTGTGCACCAGGCCATATGTTAAAGGTCCACTATAAAACTAACTTGCAAGGTCAACAACCTCTCTTCTTCTCGATGTGCATGCTCAGATTGTTGCACGCCCCTGAAGTTTATTAGAAGTACTAAGACAGCTCTAGCAGTTGGGAAACAGGTGGAATAGTAAATAGAATGAAACACGCAAGAGCCTAGCTAATTTTAAGAAATATATTCTAAAAAAAATCGATTCATTATGAAATGTTAATTGTTATTATTTAAATAAAATAATGTTAAATACTATTTTGTGTGAAATTATAAGTGGTGCACTTGCACCTGCGCACTTAAGGAGGAGTCACCACTGCTAGTTACAAAATAGGAGGAATAGGATGATGTCTCACTTAACCACACTATAATTTATAGTTGCCAAGAAGTGCCAGCTTCTCTTAAGGGGAGAAGCCCTGAGGAAAAGATGCAACACATAAAAGTAACAAACACCTTATTGAGGACTGACCTCAAATTGTCTAATTTTAACAAAGAGATTGTTGTAAAGTCCTGTATGACCACAAAATAATTTATACTTGGAAAAAAGTGTCAACCTCTCTTAAGAGGAGAAGCCTCAAGAAAAAGATTCAAAACGTAAAATTAACAAACAGCCCTATTGAGGGCCAACCTCAAATTGTAGAAATGAACGTCCAACAAAGAAGTTGTTGCTAAATAACCTATCCAAAAGATTAACAGGTTGCAATGACCAATAATTATCAGAAATAAATAATTACAGAGTTAACCAAAAAGGGAAGATGGACTTAGTCAAGTGTTAAGAAAAGTGGCTTGAAGAGCCCAGGATAGAAAATTACGGCATCGTGGCAGAGAAGTATATCTTACATGAAGAGTCCAGCCAGTAACACAACGTTGGTCGGAGGCGGCAAGCAAGTGTTAAATTTTTACGCCGTACAGCTGTTGCCCGACTAAGAATGTCCAAATTGACAGAAGTGCCAATCTAGGTCATCTTAGAAAAAGCTAATTTATTGTTTGAGTACCGAATCACTGCCGTGATTCTTAACCTCGTGAATGAAAATTTTATACCTGATGAAGTGATACCAATGAGATGATCTGTAAAAGAATTACATGTTATAATTAAATAGCATTATGAGGTGAAATTGGTGATCGTGAGTGATTTTGCTGGGTCTCGGGTATGAGGGGAATTTTCTTTTCTTGGGATTAGGTAGGTGTGTTTAAGGTATGATGGTGAATTGTGGGTGATTTGTGAGAGTCGCTTTCCGGGAAATGGGTCTGTAGGATTTTAACTTTTCTTGGGATTTAGTTTGAAGCGGATGGATACATTTTAATTTCCCATCTGGGACTGACAACGGCGCCAGTATTATTCTCTGACTCGTAGAAAACCTAGTTGGTTATCCAAGTGGAGTCCGGCGGTGACAAAGGTAATCAAATATCGAAGGGTGGTAGAATTTTCTTTTCTTAGGATCAGGTCTGAATAGGATACATTTCCAATCACCATCTGGGGCCGACCCTGCCACCAGTATTATCCTATGACTAGTAGAAAACCTAGTCGGTTATCCCAGTGGCGTCCGGCCGTGGCTAAGGTAGTGATGGCATGAAATGTGTGTTTTGTGTGTGAAGGTCTAATCAGGGATGGGTAGAGTTCTGGCGTAGTTGATTGTCATGTGTGGGTTAGTTAATTCTGCAAGCTATGCTAAGTCTAGGATTTTTTTTTTTTAGTTTTCGCTTGGTTTTTATATTTTTCTTTTTTTTTCTTTTAGGTTATAATAGACATTTAATAAGTTAGTATTAAAGCACAACCACGCCATCCTGGGCCGTTTGTAGTAACCTTCTTCTGCAGGGTCGTAGCATCTTAAGTCCCTAACTATCTCATTTGTGTGTATCTCTGTCTGCTCGTACAGTCTCTTGTTGCGGTCGTTGTAAATTTCCTGAAGTTGTCCACAGTTTGTCATCACGTGTATGTCTGTGGTCCTCGTGCGCCAGGATGCTCCAGTGATTGTTCTCAATATCTTGTTTTGTGTTGTTTGAAGTCTTTTTGTTTGAGTTTTAGCCCCGTAACTCCATGCTGGACAGTTGTATAATATTATTGGTTGGATCACTGCTTTATAAAGAATAGTTTTTTGTGGGCTGTTAGCTCCCTGCCCTTTAGTAGTGGGTGTAATTGGACGAACCTGCCTGTTGCTTTTTGATTAATATCCTCTATGTGTTTTTTCCAAGTTAATCTAGAATCTATTGTAACTTATAAATATTTTGTTTCGGTTTTTACGGGAATTTTCGTATCGAATAGTGTGAGTGGGGCAGGTAGATGTTTGTTTCCACGACTTATGATTATGGCAGCGGATTTGGCAGCGTAGACCTTAATACACCAGTTTGTGACCCAGTCTTGTAAATTAACCCGGTATCTCCGCATCGCTAGACTAGCATATTTAATGTTTTTGTTGATGGCGTAGATCATGGTGTCGTCTGCAAAAAGTCTGACCTTGGTTTGTGCGTGAATTGGAATTTCAGAGATGTATATATTGTACAGATGTGGTGAGAGTGAAGATCCCTGGGGCACCCATGCTTTTATGTCGTGTGTGTTGAATTTGGCGCCTTCCATAGCTACCTGGAACCTTCTCTGTGTTAGGAAACTGGCGACTGTATGAATGATCCATTGGGGGTAACCAGGTTTTATTAATTTTTGTATTAGGCCTATATGGCAAACTTTGTCGAAAGCTTTTTCGATATCTAAGAATATCGCTACTACTTTTTCTTTGAGAAAGCTTTTTTGCGTCTTTGATTAAATTTAGTACTGGGTATGTAGTGGAGTGTTTTTCCCTAAATCCGAATTGTAATTTTGGGATGATATTTTGGGTTTCACTATAGTGGTTTAATCTTTTTAAAATTATTTTTTCATACACTTTGCTAAGAGAGGTTAGTAAACTTATTGGCCGTCTGTTTTGAGGAAACATTGGGTTCTTTCCCGGTTTGGGGAGTGTTATCACTCTCGCCAGTTTCGATACGTCGGGGAAGTGACACAGTGAGAGTAGGGCGTTGAGTATGTGTAAGAACGTTAGTGTGGCTTTGGGTGGAAATTGTTTAATTGTCTCATTTGGCAGTCAGTCGTGGCCTGGCGCTTTCTGTTTTGGGAAGTATTTTATTGTGTAGTTTAGCTCATCTAATGTTATTGGGTCAGCCTGTGACATAATTGGCCTGCTTATATATGCCCTTACAGATCTCTTAGCGTCTCTAACAAAATTGGGGCCTTTGGGGTTGTCATTAGGGGTACAATGTTTCTCTAGTGTCATGGCTATGGCTTTTGCTTTCTCCGAGCTTGTGTAGGCCATGCCGTTCTTGCCGTCAATAGCTGGGACTGATTGTTTTTTACTTGATTTTAGTTGTTTTGTGATTTTACAAATTTTGCTGGAATCTAGTGTGGCGTCTGTGATGTAGATGTTACAATCATTTCTTTTACATTCTTTTACTTTAAGCCTTACTTGTGCCCTGAGTCGATTGTATGCTGTCCTATGATGTGGGGTCCTGTACCTCTGCCACTCTCTCCTCGCCTCTCTTTTCTGATCAATCAGAAAGTCAAGGTCAGGGTGAAGGGGTCTTAGGTCGTGATTTATTGTCTCAAAGGTTGTGTTGGTTCTGTAGGCCTCCTGTACTGTGTTGGTAAATATTTGCAGTGTTGAGTCTGCTTCCTCTGTTGTTGTAATGTCAATGAACTTGGGTAGTGTGTTTTTAAGAGATCTTTTAAAACCCTCCCAGTCGCTCATGGATTTAAGTTTCAGCCCTTTTATTTCTATGTTTGTGTTTATGGTGATCTCGCACAACATAGGGTTGTGGTCAGAGTCCAATTCCTTTAGTACTGTCAGATCCTCCAACGTCACCCCCACGTTGGTCAAGACCACATCTATAACATCAGGTCTGTGTAGTGGGTTTGCGAGGTAATATGTGGGTTCCCCAGGCCCCACTACTATGTAGTTGTTACTGTCTGTGTGTTCGTTGAATGTTCTACTGTCCCTATTGGTTAACCTGCTGTTCCAGTTTGAATGTTTACTGTTTAAGTCCCCTGTTAAGAAGATTGTGTCTGAGTCTATTATCGTGTTTAAGTCTTGTTGCAGTAACGTCTTCGTCGGTGGCTTATATAAGGCTGCGAATAGGATACTCCCGCTCTTGGTATTCACTTACACTGCTGCTGCTTCTAGGTTTTGGAGGTTATTGTAACTGTGCCGGTAGTGTGATATATTATTTTTGATGAACACTGCTGTTCCCCCTCCCCTGCCGTTGGGATGGTCGCTCCTGTATACATCGTACCCGAAGAAATATATTTTTGTATTTGGGTGTAAGCGGGTTTCGTTTATTAAAGCTATGTCTATACCGTAGGTTTTGAAAAGTTCCTCTAATTTCTTTGCTTGCGTGAGTATCCCATTCGCGTTCCATATAAAAACACGTAGTATGTCTTTAGTCAATGTCTTTGGTCTGTTAGTCATCCTGGGTCATAAAATATTCAGTCACACCTTCTATAAGTATGAACATTTTGTCTGTGGCACTAGTACATTGACCTATTTTGGCAAGGTAAGGTTTGAAGTGAGCTATAATTTTGAAGATGTTCAGTTCCTTTAAGAAGCCTATTATCTCTTTAATGACTGACATTGTTGAAGTTGTCTCTTGTCTGGGTGGCTGCGTGCGGGCCCTTTTACTGCTGCCGCGTGGCTTCGGTGAATGCTGTTAGCTGTGGTGCTGTTTTTCTGCGTGGAGGGGTGGGGGGACACCCGCTTCCTCTGTGGTTATCTGTTGGGTCCTACTCCTTAACTGGGGAAAGCTGTTTGCCGAGGCCTGGTGTAATGGTGAGTGTTTTCTTATTTGTGTGTTTTGTCTTGTGTGTAGCATGTTCTCTTGCATGGATCTTCTCTTTTTGAGTAAATCCACGTAGACGGGGCACTTACTGTAGTTAGCTGTGTGGCTACCTCTACAATTTATGCACCGGGCGAGGGTGGTGTTTTCCTTTTTTTGGGCAGTCCTTTGTGTCATGTAGATTAGTGCATTTTACGCATCTGGGTATGTTTTGGGAATTGTTTTTTGTGTGTCTGAATCGCTGGCATCCGTGGCACTGTGCAATGGTGTTTGTGGGTGGGATGTATGGGACTATTTTAACCCTTGTGTGATTCAAGTATTCTATTTTGTAAATATTGGAGGTCTCAGTGTTTTTAGTGATAGTAACTTGGAATGTCGGTAATAGCATAACTGTCTGTGTGGTATTGTCTACTTGAGATTTTTTAAAGAACTGTCTGACCTCTGTGACGGGGTATTCTAACCCCATGAGTTCCTGCTAGATGTCCCCTGTAGCCATATTGGAAGGGAGTCCCTTGATGACTACCTTGAGTGATTTGTCCCTAGGTAGTGTGTGTGGAATTGTTTCATGTCTTTGAGTTGGTGTTGTACCAGTTCAAAGTATTGTTTGTTCATGGTGTGGATTTTAAGTCCGTTTGCTACGTATGTGATCTTGATTTCATTTCCCACTTCCTTTGCTAGTTTGGTGATTTTTTTGTAATTCTGTGTGCCCAATATGACTATCGGCGGATACTTTGTCTTAGGTGCCGTGGTAGCAGTCTGTGGTTGGTCGTTATTTGTTGGTTGAACTTGGTTGTCTTTTGTAGGGTTTTGGTTGTCAGTCCTTTTCAGGGCGTCAAACTTGTTCATCACCATTAGTGCAGTTCTCTTTGTTTGAATTTTCAAGGTCTGAATCTACGTTTGCGTCCCAGTTCATCCATCATTGTAAAAGTCCCTTGTCCGTCAGTGTATGTCTCCATGTCTGAGATGTCCGTAGAAGAATATGACATGTCCGTGTTGTTTGTTTTTGGTCTAGAGCGGTCGGGGGTGGCCATTTTGCTCAGCCCTAAAAAAGGGCAGGCCAAGTGTGGAAGGGCTAAGACACCCTCCTCTGTGCAGTGTGGAAGGGCTTGTACTGTTGAGTGGTGTCCCGGAAGACGGACTCTGACTGCGAGGTATTGCTTCGCAGCCGGTTACGCTTTACGACCTAGCGTAGCTAGTTGGCACCGTTAGATATTCCCGCTACTAGCCACCGAAACGTCCGTCCCGAGTTTAGCCATGTGTAAGCGATTGGGTTTACCCAGTGGGCGAAAGACGAAAGTCTAACAATTTACTCAGCGCTCCATTTTAAACGGTATAGTAATGTTGTTGCGTTATGTTCAATTTTTACTTAGACGAAGTCTGCTTATATCCATAAAGTGTGTTCACAGCCCTATCCAATGAAATTCCAGTGATGTATAAATTCACAGAGTTTATAGTTTTTTCGGTCTTGAATACTTTTCTCCCTACCCACTCAGTGTACAGGAATTAGCGGATAGGTGGGTTCTAGCCGACCAATGGGAGGTGACTTTCTTTGGTGGTGGCGTCACTAGCGAAGACCGGGTACATCTCTCCCGCCCAACTTGTCCATAAATGCGGATGATAATGCTGCGGCTCCAAGTCGACACAAAGAGCATTCTGGCTCACGGTCAAAATGGTGTCAACTGTTTCATCCTTGTGGCGTTCCCAACGCAACACCGTTAAAAAAATTAATAAAAATAAAATAAAATTATAATATTTAAGATGATATTTGTCTAAAATGTGTAGATTGTGTTTTAAAGTACTAAACATAAGCTCTAATGTGACACCACACTGAAGAAAATTGGTTAATAAATATTGAATTTTAAGTAATTAGAACTCGAATTGAAGTAACACAGAAAGTGGTTAACGTATATTTTCCAAAATGGAGTCTTGAGGCTATTTATGCACTGAAAAATCAGAAAAAAAAATGTTGCTCTAACATGTATTATACACCTACATAGGGAAAAAATATAAAAGAAATCGGAAATGTAAGGGCACACAGATATTCTCAAATTAGGTGATTTCATGTGGAATAAGTGAATACAAAAATAACTATTGAATAAGCTAATAAACATATCTACTTAAATTTTAACATAATCTTAAATGTGTTTTAAATGAACACTAACTGTAAAATTAAAATAATTCCTTAGTTTAATGCTATTCAATAAAAATTATAGTTTTCACTGCAGTCTATAATAAACACAGATTTGTCAATTATTTAGAATAGTTTTATTTTCTCACAACTCTCAAGTAGAAGTATTGGGATCGCCAAAAAATATGAACTCGAGATTTGGATGAATGTTGGCATTTTATGACCCCCTGAACCTAAAAGATATGTTTTGCAATGCTATATGTCTGATACTGGGAATAGAGCTGAAACCATTTTACTGATTGGGCTAAAACTTGATAGGGTTTTCACAAGGTTCATCAGTTTTTTTTAAAATTATCTATCCAACCTTAACCCTTAGGGGTACTTAGTTTATTTATTGTGAAATTAAATCAAATAGATTTTCTCAAAATCTGCTCCATTTTGATTAAACTTCACAAATGTTGCATATAAAATAGCAACTCTCATTTTCCTATGAAAATTACTTTGAGGGTACTTTACATAGGTGGAAATTTACAATTTTGATAATAGGATATAATTATATCTGCACTTCTTTGAGACACAATATAACTTATCATTTCAAAGTTGTAGTACTATTAAAAATAAAATTTAACCTTTATTTGAAATATATTTTTATAAAACCTATCACTTCTGAAATAGTGGCAGATTTATATTTTTAAAAAGGACTGGGCAATTGATTGTTATGTTATTTGGTGAGCAGAGATGCTACTTTTTTCTCATTTATTTTGTTTCAAATATTTTATAAGGTTTTAGTAAGTACTTCCATTTTTAGGCAAACAAGCGAGAAAGTCTCTGTGGTATTTCATACCATTCATTTTAATGTAAGATTCAAGGATGTATTACAATTATTAAGGGTAGGCCCCTAATTAAAAATTAGCAAGACAAATTTTCATGGGTCAACTTGTCAGTTGTAAATGATCAGGTGTTTGGAAGTTAGGGGGAATTTTTTCTTAAGTTTCCCCTCCAATGAAACACCAAGTAGAAATTTAGCCATACCCAGTCCCCTCCCCCCCACCTGTATTTTGTAGCTTTTCACAACAAAAGTGAATGTTATTATTGCTTATGTAATCTTTTGTGGTATTAAAAGAGAGACTAAGATTTGATGGTACTCAGAATCTATTTATATTTTTAACATAAGAAATTAAGCATAAGATCTGTATTAGGTTAACAATGTGATGTATTCACCCTCTCTCCATGTAACATTATGAAGACATTGGAGCTCCCCCCAACCTGCTCTTATCAGTGTCATGTGGTTTATGGATGACACTAAAGCTCCGTGCCCGCTTAAACATGGTTGCCCCTGTGATCCGTCGTTCCCGCCATCCTGTCACGCCACCGGCTGGCGACTCTGCAACCCTAATAGCGAAAGCTCGGCTCTACAGTTCTTGCCACCTCCTAACGCACAGGTGATCCTGCTACCACAAACTGTTGGATCCCAGCTTACAACCCTTTTGGAGGACCGCGCTGGCGCGCCTCTTGAAACTAAGTCTGCAAAAGGCCTACAGAGTGGCAGAATGGAGCAAGCGACATCTTCTACCACAAGACTGGTTGTGCACCGTGTGAGCATGAGTGGAACCAAGTGAAAGAGTCGAGTACTGGGATTGGGTCGTTCTGCGGCCTACCGTTTACTTAGGAGAGAGCCAAGTTTACCGGCATTCGAGCCAGTGGAGCACAAAACATCAAGAAGATTCGTTCGGAGAGTGCAATAAATGGCCAAGGGCCAAACTAAAGTTTGAAATGTTGGTTCTGATAGGAGCGCGTGATTGGAACTAAGTAAACCGAGGCTGTATATTCCCAGACATTCTGTGTTGTGATTGGAGAGATTCATTGTCATTATTTTAGGCTGTGTTTAACTTTATATACTGGTGAATTAACACCAAATAAATATTCTCGGTGGCAGTGCTAAACTGGACTCATTTACCAACGTCAACACCATGTAAGCTTCAATGTCACTATTTTAGGCTGTGTTTAACTATATATACTGGTGAATTAACACCAAATAAATATTCTCGGTGGCAGTGCTAGACTGGACTCATATACCAACGTCAACACCATGTAACCATGGGAATTTTGGGTTTATCCTGGTACATCTTTCGCCGTTATTAAGACCATATTGTTAGGACAATTTTAACCGCCAAATTTAACTTTCACACCAGATTCTTTCCAACTAACCTTTAGAACTTGATAAATGTATGTAATGAGTGATAAGGTTGTTTTTTGGACCTCTTCCATAATATATTGCTTTTGGGTTTAACAATTTAGATATGTATGATTAACATTTTGCAAATTAGTATTAATTCTCCTGAGCTTCTCTTGTGATACATATATTAATTCTGGGCTTAGCTTGTTATTGTCAAAGTGGATTTGTGTAATTCTATTTTGGGACTTCTCCCTGTAAATATCTTGCTTGGTATTTTTTGTTTAAGAGCTTCTCTCTCTAATCAGTATTCAATATTTTATTATGTTGTTGGGTGCTTCCTTAGTTATATTTTGCAGTCAACTCGACGACATGTCTGTATTTTAATTCACTAACGTTTTTGTTTGGAGAATAAATTATTTGAATTATGATATTTTTCTTGCTTTGCATTAGAAATTGTGTTATCCTCCCTTTTGTATTATTTGTAACCGACTTTAGATTAGGGTCGTAGTATCAACACCTTAGCAACATTTACCTTACCTACCTGGTGAGAGCTACTTTCCCTCCCTCAAACATAAGTGACTCTTATTTCTTCAATCAAGAGCATTCAGTAAATTATTGGTAACACTCCTTGTAGGAAAGAATACTGTGACAGAAAAAAAATATCTTAATTCTTTTTATTGATGTTTGTGTTTATTATTAATATATAATTATAAAACAACCATTCTATATGACAAGCTAATAAGTTAGGGGTAAAATTGGCAATCAAGAGGAAGGAAAAATACTTTTATTGAAAAGCCAATTCAAATGAAACCTTGCCTGCAAGAGTGTTATTATAATAATACATTCTCAACGTAAAATTTCATTTGACACCTAATATGGTTATATAATTACCCTATTTACTTCCTTAAAAACCACTTTGAATAATTTAAGTGGAGGAAAAAATTTTCAATATAAGTTGTGTTTGGCCCTTCAGATATTTCTCTTCATAAGAATTTCAGGACAAGTATTAATGGTAATGTATTATTATTAAGTGATTGCACAAATAATGGTTGATAGTAAGACACAGAACACACTGGTTTATTATGCTTGATGTCCATTACGAATCAACCGGATAAATAGCTAGTACAAAACTGTCTAGCTAAGATTGTACCCCTAGGGTAGACCGACTAGCATGTAGCCACAATGATTGTAGTTATGAAGAGTGCTGTGAGGTGCATATTTACACCACACAACAGGTGAGAAGGTATACACAATGTATACCAAAAATTCAGATGCCTTCTTACTTTGTACATGTGTGTTCCAGCTCCCCAATTATCCGCAATATATATTTTATAGCCCTTGCACCTTACCAACATGCTCCATGGTTGGCTTGTTTCTTACCTCCTCGGTGCTGGTAAAGTCGTCGTTGTCAGTGTATGTGAACAGTCTGTTTGTCGAGGTCCCAGTCTGGTATAGCTCTGTGACATCCTGATGATATTTCTCGTCAAGTGAGGAGTGGCAATTGCCTGGAGACTTGTAATATGACACTTCAAATGGACTGAAAACCTTCTCTTGCCATGAGAACTCACGCTCTTCCACATTACTCACAGCCACAGACACCACAGAGCACTTCTCCTGCTTCAGACGCACTCTGGAACACAATAATGTAATATGAGCATGCTTATTGTACTTACTTTATTAATATATTTGGAGTGTTGACACATATGTAATACCTACTGAGCTTGTTGGCCTTTTAACAACTTGTATAATGCTTGATGATAATGTCAGTTGGGAGGTAAATGCATAAGACTCACACTTTAGCTCTGTCACAGCAAAATCCAAACAGATAACAAATGTAAATTTAGCAAATAAAAAAGGAGGGAAATTAGATAGTATCCATCATATTAATTTTATTTATTTTTAGCTATTTTAATAAAATAAAACAAATTAACACATCTAAGAAACAGGATGTCAGTCAGCCATGTTGCTTATAAGAGAGAGAGAGAGAGAAACTGGGTTTGAGAACACATGGCATACCTTATACTACATCTCAAAAATTATTATTTTTGCGAACACACAATAATTGTTTCCAATGACCATATTTTACCTTCCTCTGCCTCATAAAGTTACATGAACCTTACATTTTGCCTATTTGTCAATTTTATTATTTTTACATAAAACATTCCTTTTATGGGTTTTACCCTCCATGTTTTTGAGTCAACGCCATTTTGAATCTCATCAAAGTTTATCTTGGATGGGTTACACCCTCCATGTTTTGAGTCAACGGCCATTTCGAATCTCATCAAAGTTTATCTTGGATCCAAGTTAGTTGGCCACCATCCTACTCAACTTGTATGTAACCCCCCTGTCCAAGTGGGCTAGGATGATTTGTTGACTCGATCAAAGTAGTGTTCAAATGATGCACCATAGCGTCAAAGCTTGCTTTATCCAAGTATATTTGTGCCGTATCAACGCAGCTTTAATCTTTAACTATGTATACCAATCAACAACAAACAATAAAAAATAAATCCTAGAGCACTCTACTTTATCTCCACGGAACACTTTCTGCTTTATCTTCATTTAAAGCGTTCTACTTTACCTTTATTTAATACTATTACTAGGTCAAAATTATCACTACCAAAACCATTAAAAAGAACCCCTCATTGCCATAGGTACGCCTATGTGTTTTATATAGAATGACCAAGTCTTAGCTGATGAAATTATAGTCCTTTGCTCCCTGGTACTTAATGTGGTTTGTTGAACAACTAATATTATTATTATTATTATTGGGGTTTAGAGGCCCATCGACACACTGAGGTCATTAGGGCCTTAACATTATATATATATAGTAAAATCTCCATAGGAGAGAGTCAAAATACTCACCTGTTTCTATAGAAAGGTGAAGACACAATGTAAAAATACCAATTTGGGACACTCCATAGGAGTACTCAAATGGGCTCAAAGTAAGAATTGAGTGAAACACCTGCTTAAAAAAAACGCAGGTGAATCACGCCAATAAATAGACAAAACAAACATATTAAAACAACATATTAGTTAAAAAGACAAGACCAACATGTTAAAATAATAGTCTGTTAAAAAAAACATGTAAAAGTGTACTAAAATGGTTAAAAAGACAAAACAACACATTAAAGTATACTAAAATGTTAAAAAAGGTCTCAATATGAGATACATACAGATGAGTCACTTTATAAAAATGACTCAAATGGCATTAAAAAGATCCGCCTGGCATATAAAACGGAGTAAACAAATAACTCCTTCCGCGTTATCGCGTAACAAAAAGCGTAAGTCACCATTAAAATCAAGAGCCAGGCGGATAGGGGCATACTTACGACACTCCACCAAAATTTGATACACACTAAGAGGAGCATCACAAAACTCACACATTGGGGGTGGGTCCCTCTCAATAAAAACCCATGGGTCAATGATGTGTGTCCGATGCGGAGTCTTGTCACGATGACCTCCTCTCTTCTACACTTTCGAATAGAAGAGGGCCACCGCGACACACCGTCCCTGATGGAACGCAGCTTGTTCTGAGCAGGGGTCGAAACCCACTGCTCGTGCCAGGTGCGTAAGACCCCACGCCGAACATAGCCCTTTAGATCTAAAAACATGACACCCAGACTCGCCTCAGGAGGCAGGCGTGCTGCCTCCTTGGCCGCCTGGTCCGCCAGTTCATTTCCTGAAAGACCGGCGTGACCAGGAATCCAGCAAAAGGCGAGCCGGGTGCTTAATGAATCAATTTTTAAAATTTGTTCGTGAATCATCTGCACGAGGGGATTCCACGAGTAGAGAGTGGACAATGCCAACAGAGCACTCATGGAATCCGTGCAGATGAGAACAGAACGGTGACTATTACGGTATACAAAACACAGAGATTTAAAAATGGCATACAATTCAGCCGTAAAAACGCTGGTTTCTTTAGGTAAACCGAATTTAAAATTGGATCCCTCCACAACAAAAGCACATCCCACGGAGGCCCCGCATTTTGAGCCATCCGTGTAAATGCGTTTAAAACCCAGAAAGCGGGTTGCGAGGAGCTCATTAAAGGTCCTCTCGTATAAAAAATGTGGGGTGGTCGCTTTAGGGAACTTGGCAAGGTCGAAATGGCATTGAGGTAGGCGTATCTTCCAGGGAGAAACTCGACCTGGGGATGTGGGGATAGCCTTTGGCAGGACTATCCCACACGTGTCGAAAACCGATAGCATCCTGATCCCAACCGGCCTTGTACTACGCCATTTGGTTTCATACAAGACACGGTTAGGGGGATGAAACACAGGACGGTAGGCAACATGCTCCGGTAAGCAGTGCAGTTTCGACACGTAAGATGCTAGAAGATAGGACCGCCGGTAAGAAAGAGGGGGCTCACCGGCGTCGGCACAGATGCTGACGACTGGACTGGTACGAAAGGCACCAGTAGCCAGTCGAATGCCAGCATGGTGGACACTATCTAGCATCTTTAACGCCGAGGGTCTAGCTGAGCCATAAACAAAACTGCCGTAATCTAGTTTGGATCTTACCAAGGCCCTATACAGGCGCATCAAGGTTTCCCTATCAGCACCCCAGGCTCGACCGCTAACCACTTTGAGCAAATTCAATGCTTTGATACACCTCGCTTTCAGGTCTTTGATGTGGGGGATCCAAGTTAGTTTAAAATCAAATAAAAGTCCCAGGAACCTTACGCTCTCCGAGACAGGTAAAACAACGTTGTTCATTAAAATATTTGGGGCTGGCTGTATTCCGCGTAATCTATGGAAGTGGACGACAGTCGTCTTGGCCGCGGAAAAACGAAAGCCATTACGAGATGCCCACAACCATAGATTGTTTACAGCGAGTTGTATCTGTCGTTCAGCCCTGTGGAGACTGGATGAACTGCAATAAATTGCGTAGTCATCCACAAAAAGGCATGAACGAACAGGTAAGCGCACGTTGTCTACTATGCTATTTATCGCAATAGCGAACAACGTGCAGCTTAAAATACTACCCTGAGGCACCCCATTTTCTTGAATAAAATCATCGGATAAGGTGTTGTTTAACCTTACCCGGAAGTGTCTATCTGACATAAAATTAGATATAAAAATAGGGAGGTTCCCCCGGAACCCCCAATTAAACAGGGTTTTTAAAATGCCGTAACGCCATGCGGTATCGTAAGCCTTCTCCATATCAAAGAAAACAGCCAATAGATGTTGTTTATGGAGAAAGGCGTCACGAACAGCAGTCTCAAGACGGACGAGATGATCCACCGTGGATCGGTTACGGCGAAAACCACATTGAATATTAGATAGCAGATTGCGGGATTCTAAATACCATATAAGTCGTTTATTGATCATTTTCTCTAATATTTTGCATACACAACTAGTTAATGCTATAGGTCTATAACTAGTTGGCTGTAATTTATCCTTGCCACTTTTATATATTGGGATGACGGTTGCTTGCCTCCACAGTGTTGGGAACTGACGAGATTCCCAAACACCATTGTAGAGGTCTAAGAGGAACGCCCGTCCAGCAGGGGGCAGTTGGCGCAACATTTCATAATGGATATCGTCGGGGCCAGAAGCTGTGTTGCCCGCCTGGGACAGGGCATAGGTAAGTTCCTCATTAGTAAAGGGGGAGTTATAATCCTCCCCCCGACTTTGGCCAAAATCAATAGTAAGGCGCTCGATGTTCCGCTTATGCACCGCGAACTCGTTAGAGTAGCTCGCAGTGCTAGAAACAGCGGCGAACATCGAGCCCAATACATTGACAACCTCCACAGGGGAGGAGACAAGCGAACCGTTAGACATTAGGGCAGGTATACTATTAATGGAATTTTTGCTACTACTTAATTTACGAATATTGTCCCAAACCTTAGTTGTGGGAGTGGTAATTGTAAGGGTAGAAATAAACTGTCTCCAAGACTCTCTTCTGCTTTCTCGAATAACACGGCGAGCTCGAGCGCGTAGAATCCGGAATGACTCCAGATTCTCCGAAGTGGGACGTCGATGAAAGAGGCGTAGGGCCCTTCGACGGTCAGAGATAGCCAGCCGGCACTCCTCGTTCCACCAGGGAACGGGACGGTGGCGCGGGTTTGGCGAGGATTTAGGGATGGATGCCCTCGCCGCCGCGATGACCGCCGAAGTAAATTGCCCAACCTTAACATCGACGTCAGGAGAATGGGGTTCGTCGAATACGGCGAGCTCGCGGAATTTATCCCAGTTAGCACGTTTAAGAACCCATTGGGGTAACCGTGCTGTACTGGGAGGATCTTCAATTTGTGAAAGCAGAATGGGAAAGTGATCGCTGCCACATAGGTCCGAGTGAACCTCCCAAAGGAAGTGAGCAGCAATCCCGGGGCTACATAGAGTTAGGTCGATGGCAGAGGATACACCATTGAAGGTGGAGAAGTGTGTCTGGGTCCCGGTGTTCATTAACACCAGGTTTCCCGAGACAAGAATATCCTCTACCATCCTCCCACGGGCATCTGTAAAATTAGATCCCCACACCAGGTTATGCGCGTTAAAGTCCCCCAAGATAATATAGGGGGCGGGAAGTTGTATAAAGAGGGCCTCAAGACTCCTCTTTGAAACACGTTCACCTGGTGGGAGGTAGATGCAGCACACTGTCACTTCCACAGCAAGGGAGATTCGGACAGCGATCACTTGGAGATCAGATACAATATTAATATTTCTATGGTATATATTGCTTCGTGCGAATATAGCCACACCTCCGCTAGCCCGATCAAAGAAAGGCTTGTCGGTACGATACACATCGTACCCACGAAGCATCGGGTTGTCATTTGGGCGGAAGTGGGTCTCCTGCAAACACAAGATGGAAGGATGCAGGGAAGAAATTTGTTGTTTAATTTCCTCTACACGAGCATAGAAACCCCTACAATTCCATTGTAGTAGCGACATACTTTATTAATATAAGATTTAATTATCCTCGCAATCCATAACACTATCTCTTAAAAATAAAAATTGGTTGAGGGCTTTTTTAGGTCCTCTTGCCTTTCCCAGTCTCTCTTGGACCTCCCGCTTCAGGAGAGGCTTTGGTTTATTTTGGAGAGACTGGGTAGTCATATCCTTGCGTGAAGGCTTTGTTAAGGCCTTCGACGCTTTTTTTATAATATTTTTTTCGGCGGTCTCTCGCTGGTCCTTCTTCAAGGCACCAGTGGGACTCACCTTTATGGCCTCTCCTGTTTCGCCACTCATCCCAACCTCTGGTGGCCCAGAGGCGAGAATGAGCGACTCAACAGCGGCCACACGTAATTTATTTCCCTGAGGAGGGCTCGGGGTTGCTCCCCGAGGAGGACTAGGAGGTGTTCCTCGAGGAGGACTAGGAGGTGTTCCCCGAGGAGAGCCCAAAGGTGTTCCCCGAGGAGAGCTTAGGGTGGTTACCCGAGGAGCGCTCGGGGGAGTTTTCCGAGGAGGGCTTGGGGAGGTTCCCCAAGGAAGGCTCGGGGGTGTTTCCCGAGGAGGGCTCCTCGGTGGGACGGGTGGAGGAGATGACTTAGTTGGTGCGTTTTCAATACGGATGTCTCGAGCAGAGACCAATGGAACAGGTCGCGATGGCGTCTTAGCGAGGTTAACTGTGCAATGGCAGTTGGGACAGTTGACGTTTTGACTGACAATATGGCTGTATGATGTCTGAAATACCGGAGCCTGACTAGATACGTATTCCTTGCGTGCCTGGGCATATGAGATCTTTTTTTCAGATTGAATCTCCAGGACTTTTTTTTCTACCTTCCATTTCGGACAGGCTTTAGAGCAGGCTGAGTGTGGACCCTTGCAGTTTACGCAGAACTTCGGAGACTCACATGGTGTTTCGTGAGCCTCTTGTCCACAATCCGCACAGGTCGGCTTACCACGGCATCGCAGCTTCGTATGCCCAAATTCCTGACACTGAAAACAGCGCCTAGGATTAGGGACATACAGCCCGACCCTGAGCACGTGGAAACCTGCTCGGACCTACTTTGGGAGGGTAGGTGTCGTAAAAGTGAGGATATACGTGTCGGTTTTTTTCTCTTGTCTGTTCTTTTTGGTGACAATGCGGTACACTTCGGTAACAACTAATAAATTTTCTTTTTCAACATGACAAGGTATTTATAATACCACCCTCAGGAATATATTTTTGTGTTCAGTTAAACATTATGCAGTGACATGGAACTGAAATTTCATTACAAAACTCTCTTTAAACCACGGGAAGTAATGTCCAGTCGTTTTTCCTTATCAGGTTCTTTAAGTTCATGCATAGCTTGCATCTGATGTAGATGCAGATGTAACTTTTTTATTGCTTTCCGTACACTACCATAAGTTATTCCTGTGCGTTGAGAAAGTATTCATAGTGATTTTATTGGAGAACGCAACAAGGATTGACGAATGTTTTCCAAAGAGTTATAGTTTAAGACAGAAGCATAGCCAAATCGATTAAGATCATCTATACTGCCTGTTTCTTGAAAGTGAGCAACCTTGGGAAAAATTTTAGACTTGTTCGTCACTTCAGATTTAAGGAAAGTTTCCCTAAGCTCATCTTGACAATAAACATAAAACCGAGACTTCAAATAACTTTCAAGAATGAACACGCGTTTAGCCTGGGTGAAAGGCATGTTGTCCTGTCAACAACTCAGCTGAAACTGGGAGATAATGTTGTCAGTGTGTGATGACCTTGATATGTATAGTCAGCTCTCAATTATAGTCACATTCAAATATTCTAGTCTAGTAGCTTACTGAACAAGTACAGAAATTAATCATTATACAGGTTGCGTGACTTCTAGCTCATCCTGTATATCCGACACCATTTTATTTTATTTTTTAATTTTTGTATTTATTCAGAAGTTGTTTACAAAAAGAGCCAAGATCGGCTCGTATGCATATAAACATCCTAATGTAGGTGTGGTTCATTCACTAACTTGTTACATACATTTAGGAAAGTAAGGTCTATTGCAGGGTATACATTATTTGTCCTCGCCCGGCCACATTATTTTAGATGCATTCAGCACAATGATAGTAAAACTGCAATTAAGCATAAGAGTATACAACAAAAAAACCTTTAAAAAAATACAGTATACATATACATTCTGCTCCAATTATAATATCAGTTTCTACAAAATTACAGATAACGTTTCACCCACATATCAGCTGGTCAAAATTATTTTCCAGAATGTATCTTTTAACTTCCTTTTTATAAAGATTAAGTTTTTTGATCTTTATTTCTTGTGGTATTATATTGAAAAATTTTAGTCCCTTAATATTTATTGGATCGACTCCAAAAGTAGTGCTGTTTACTCTGTTCTGGAAATAATTATTCAGACTTCTTGTAGAGTAATTCCCTTTTTTGTGTTACTAATAGTTAGGTTGTTTTCAAGTTTATAAACAATTACAACCGTATCCAAAAAGATAGCTTCAGTTAATTTAAAACTACCCAACTTTTTAAGCTTAATGTCGCCATCCTCACCGCTGGGCAGCCGAAAAATATTTTTAGTGCTGTGTTTTGTAGTATTATTAGTGGTATTAAATGAATTTTAAAAGTATTACCCCAGATTACATTTAAGTAGGACAAATGCAAGTTAACCAGAGCAAAGCAGATGGGCTTTAACACGTTTGGAGTGAGTTTGTAGGAGTTTTTTTAGCATCCCAACTGGACCCCTAACTTTTTTTGTGACATGGTTTATATGTGAGCTCCAGGATAGTGAGCTGTCAATGATCAGACCGAGATATTTTTCTTTCCTTACTTGTTTCAAAACGTTATTTCCAAAGCTTATCTGGTAATTATCTATATTCTTTCTATCTTTGTTTCTCGGTCTAGTAAAAATAAAGTAGTTAGACTTTTCAAGATTTAGTGACAGTTTATTGACACTTAACCAATGGTATAACAATTTCAGGTCTGTTTGAATATTATCTGCTAAAGTTTTAAAATTGTGTCCAATGTAAAATAAACTTGTGTTATCTGCATATAGTTGTAAATGGCCTTGAAAATTTACCTGGAAAATGTTGTTAACATAAATAAGAAAAAGTAAAAGTCCGATTACCGAACCTTGAGGGACCCCACACGTGACACCACGTACAGTGCTTTCGTGATTGTTTATGTAAATATATTGAGCTATGTTAGTGATATAGCTCTTAAACCACTCAAGAGCTACTCCTCTTATTCCAATTTTAGACAGCTTGTATAATAGAATTTCATGGTTGACAGTGTAAAATGCCTTTTTTAAATCAATAAATAAAGCTCCAGATGGCTTAGTATTGTCATCCAATATATTTTGCATTTTGTCATTCAATTCAAAAGCCGCCACTAGTGTATCAGATTTCCCCCTAAATCCATATTGGGGATGTTTGAAAAAAAAATATTTTGTTTAAAAACTTATGTAATCTAACTTTCATTATTTTTTCTAATATTTTTTGATATGGAGTATATAAGTGAGATTAGGCCTGTAGTTTGAGGGATCACATTTCGAGGTGTCACCCTTATATACGGGAATAATTTTTGATGTTTCCAGCTGTTCTGGAAATTGACCTTCTGTTATAGATTTATTAAATAGAACAGATATATACTCTGCAAAAAAAATTTGAACAATGTTTTGAGTAGTTTATTAGAACATTTATCAAAAGGCAGATTTTTTGTGTTACCAAGTTCTATCATATTTTTTACTTCCATTAAATCTGTTAAGAAAATTGTAAATGAGCCATATATAGTGGTAGTGTAATATGTCCACTTATCATCAGGATACATAGGAATATTCATTGCAAGATTGTGTCCCACATTTATAAAAAAATTTTTTTAAATATCTGCCATTTCAGGAGTTGTATTATACTCCTTGTTCATCAATTTCAATTTCGATATTTTATTATTAACTTTACAGTTTTTATTAAGAGACTTATTTATTTACTGCCACAATTGTTTAGGATTATTACTACTGCTTATAAACTTTCTTGTAAAATCATTTTTCATCAAACTTCTCTTAAGTACTGTTACATTATTCCTAGCTAAAATATAATCACTCTTATAGTTTGTATTTTATGGGTTAAATTTAACAAGTTTATATGTTTTGTCACGTAATTTAAGCATTTCCAACAGCTCACTGTTCGCCCAACCACACCTAGGCGAATAATGAACACTATTTGTAATTATTTTACCTCCCCTTCTTTCTGCAAATAACAAAGCATTTTGCACTATTGTCATGAGTTCCACAAAAAAATATATGTATTTGTGCTGATGTTAATTTGTCCCAGAGATTCATTAAGCTTAAATTCTAAGATATTGTAATCAATTACAAATTTATTTTCAGTGTTGTTTTTCCTCTCCATCTTGATATAATTTGATTCCAATTCCACTATTAGAATGGTGTGATCACTTAAGCTGGGCCATCTACATTTGAAATAATTTGGTCCAATGTACTTTCATTATTGTTAGTTATTCTAGTTGCAAGCTCATCGCATATGACAAAGCCATAGCTGTTTAGCAGATTATTAAATACTGTATCATTCTTGAATTAATGTTTGTGTCCCCTATGATTATGAATATTTCCCTGCCAAATTGTTTAGAATGTTTTCAAAATATGCTAGGTTATTAAGAGGGATGTATTAGTTGAATGTATTAATGAATGTATTAGTTGTGGTTTACCAATTATAAAAACATAATTGCTATAGTTCTATTGAATTTGTTTTTGTTCTTTTGTGTATAGACGATAAAAAAATTATATTAATTTAAGTTAAGACCTATTATGACGACAAAATTTTAAATAATTCCCCCCTATTTGCATACTATCCCCATCCTATGTACATTAATAAAAAACATGTTTCTGAAATTCAGTCAGTATAAGAGTACTATAACCATATGATATTGCCATCTAGAGAGATTTTGCTGAATATACGGTGCTGCCGAATTTAAACAAAGGTCTAGATAGATGATAAAGCAAAAATTAATTACCTGATTTTAAAATTTGTTATATTGTCTTTAGAACGATACACACCAGTTACAAACTTATTATTTTCCTTAGACATAATGTTAAACTTACAGAGATCTAACTTATTTTTATTTAGTAGAAATCTCGAACGATAGAGATGTAAACAGAGCAGTAGTGCTTTGATGGTTTTTGTTCAAACCATAGATAAAGGTTCAAACTAAAATGTTAGAATGCGCTGGAGTAGTTGAACCGTAAAACGGATACAAAAGAGAAAAGTCTACTTCGGGGCTGCAAAGCTATTAGCCTGAACACTGACTGTACACCGGATCGCAATTTTAAATTATTGTTAACAAAGGATATCTTTGAAAAGTTTTCCCTTTCGTTTTTCGTTTGTATAATTTATGGTCAATTTCAATAAGTTATTTTCACTAGGTATCCAAAAGTAAGAAGTGCTGGTGTTGATTATAGGTTATGCCTGGGATAAATTTTATTAAGCTCAATTATGTTCCCCTGAAAATGAGTATTTTAAAACTGAGTTAACAAGATTAAAGGCAAAAACAGCCCAGTGGTTTTAAATCAAGAAGTTAAGTCTGCACATTTTATAATGGAACTTCAAGAAATTAAGTGGGGAGTGTATAAGTTAATAAAAAAACTTTAAGGTGTAGTAGAAAATTTAAATTTGGCTGGCAGGTAGAAGTACAACTAATATATAACGAAATAAGTCTTTTAACTATAAAGTTTTAAAGGGGTTTTAGAGAAATGATGATTGGAGGTAGTGGGAAAATTTCCAAAACTAAGAGAAACAATTACTAACAGAACCATTTGTTTGATATGCTAAAGTACTTACTCGAGTGATTCATTCAATTATTTTTTTTAAATAGTAAATTTAAACTATTTATTTTGTTCATAACAATGACTCCGCGTAAGCAAGCAAATATTAATGAAATACTGTAAACATTTAAAAAATACATTTTGGCTCCTTCTTTTAGGTAGTAGTTAATAGCTTCATGGACATAAAAATTAAAATCTTGCCTCACACGTGTCTGAAATTGTGTTTTTGGTAGTTTATATCTGGGTTTCTCAAACTGTGAGGCACAGCATCGTTTTATCTGTGAACCAATTGTTCACTTACTACGACTTACTATAAATCTGAATGACTGTAAGAAATGAACATTCCGTTTGACTTAGAAATATATATTTTTTTAATGTTTGCATCTACATGTTATTTGTATAAAAGTAATTTCTCAACACGTATGATAATTTTAATTATAGAAATGATTGGAAGTTGAAAAAGGCCTTCCTTTATGTGTTATAAAACAGAATCTGTCATTAAACATCTCTGTGATGGGGGGAAAAAACTCATTCTTCCAAACGACAAGTAGATATTTTTCATAAATAGTATTAACATCATAAACTGTTAAAACAAACTTCACATTTTATTGATATTTTCCAAAACCTCACTATTCTTAATATTGTTTCACAACCTCAACAACGTTATTATCAGAAATTCTAGAAATCAATGAAATAATTAGAACCTCATTTTTGTATTTTAACGTTAAAAGTTATTTTTATTCTAGGAAATTGAGGATTAACATTTACTTTTAATATTCAAGTAAGGCTCAAGTGCACCAAGTTTGAGAAAATTTGGTTTATGTGATTCGATAGAAAAAAGTTTATCAACTCATCTTAAATGTGAACGAAACTGTGGACAAACTCTAGTAAGTTAATATTACAGAAAACGTGACTGGTTGATTAATTCATTTAATAAACTTAATAAACAAGTATACGCAGAAAGGCAGATAAAAATTCTTAGGCACTGGAAAAAATTCAAAATAATACATAAATATCAACATTGATTGCTACATTTATATAATAACTACCAAAAATGGATAGGTGTACACAACTTTTTTTTTATGATAAAAAACTGGTAAAAAACTAATTCAAAGCTTTGGCATTGAAAAATTGCAAAAGTTCAAAATAATACAAAATTATATTAATGAAGTGGCCACATTTATATGCTAATTACTCAAAAAAGGTAGGGGTAAAAACTTTTTATTTGTGGTACAAAATGGTACAAAACTAATTCAAAAATTTGGAATTGAAAAAATCTCAAAATTCAAAATAGAACAAAATGATTAAAATGGAGTGGCCACATTTATTAGCTAACTATTCTAAAAGGGTATGGGGGACCAAACTTTTTATTTGTGGTACAAAAACTAGTACAAAACTTTGGCATTTCAAAAAGTTCAAAATACAAAAGTGGTACTCCAGGTTAATGGACGTATTGTTATACTTTGGGCAGTAGTAAATCGAGAGAAGAAAAATTAATTTTGAAACGGTAGTATATATTACTTAAGTAAACACTACACACCTCGCCATCTAGTAATATCACTCACTACAAATCATAACTAATATTTGCGAAGACAGCAAAAAGAAATGAGTTAAAAATTTATTTGGCCTAAAGTTGGTACCTTGTAGAGCTATAGCTTTTATTATTAATTATATTGGAGAGTAAATATTCTTTGGTCCGGAAAACCTGGAGAAGTAAAAGAATTTTAAAGTGTAGGTCTTATCAGCGCTGTTTGAATGCGTGTAAAATACATAAAGTTTATCAACAGAAATCAGATGGGTTTAAAATTTTAATCAGGCGCTACACTGGCTAATATTTCTAATTGAAAGGACACCAGAATCTAGGGCCAATGTTTAATAATTAGGCTTAAGTTACATTACAGTATGTAGGGTATCCGTCGAAAGGCTCAGAAAACATTCAAAATGTGACTAAAATCACATTCCACTAATAGCTGACTTGCATTGCGAACTATAAGGAATTGTGTTTTTACTTACAACTTTCAAACGAACGTTCTTTCTTAATTTGATAGGTTTTTCGTCGATTAAATATTATAGGAAGACATGACATGTAAAAGTTTTCCTCTCGGGTTTTTTACGCCCTCCACTTACAGTAAATTATCAGTAATACACGTTACACCTACATAAATGTAATAAATATTTCTTTGGCTGTGTGCAGTAAACTCTAACTACAATTTTTTTTAATTTCAAAATATTTTCTAGATGCATCGAATTTTTTTAAAAGGCAAATAAACGACCACTATAAAAAGTTTATAAAGGCATCTAGTTTTCAAAAATGTGTTAGCGTACCGTAAGTTAACTTTAAATAGCATATACAAGCAATACACTTACAAAAGATTTCCAGCTGAGGAACACTTTAAATACTAGCTCAAAATAAATTCTGGAAGAGTATAATTTACGTAAATTTTTCCAAGTGTGGACCACTTTAAATAACTTCTAAGGGCATCCAAGTTTCGGAAATTTGGAGGAGGGTTTCCGATTCCTCTTTTGGTTTGGGAGCCAGGACGTTAAAAACACCCCTTTTTCTTTGCTAGCTGCCCTTACTACACAAATACCACTGGATAGTGTCATTAACTATAAAATAAAAATACACACTGGTCGTAATTATTATTTTTAACTATTCACAAAAAAAAAGTTACCATGTTCTTCTCCACACACGTACCTGCTATGTTGTTACTTACTATATATATATACAAAGAAATACCTACAAAAAACAGTACTATCCGTGAAAAATAAAGCTTCAAATAGCTTCAAAAGTCATCCAGGATCTAAAATTTGACAAGGTCAGGACCTCCGGACTCTTTCAGTTTTGCCCCTGCTGTTACCTCAACTCTTTCTTCTAATGAAATTCTGTTGTTTCTTGTTCTTTGCTTTTCAATTCCCTCTCTGACATACAAGCAAAGTTCGTCAAATGAACCTACACTCATTCTAAAATATTGAAAAAACCATCTTAGTCGTTTCTAACTTTATGAAATAAAGTGAAACTGCCCATAATTTAGTCTCTGGATATTAGTGGGATGGACACCGTATTTTATAGATATACATTTCTTCTTCAGATTTCTAGATATTATTTATTTATTTAAACTATTTATCCCGATTCCTAGCATGTAGCTTGGGACCAAGATCTACATAATGAACTAACAATTCATATTTTAGCTACATCCTTAAAAAAATACAATAATTATAATTTTAGAATAAACACTTATATCTAAAAGTCCTATTTGTCCTTCTTTCTTATACCTAACCTACTAGTTAGTCCACTCCGGGTATATTACACCCCCGGTACTCTGCGCCGCTTAGTGTCCCACCGCACTTTGGATATAATAGTTACCAGATCGACTAGAGCCCCATCGGGGGTGGGCATCTCCCTGCCCACCACCTGGGGAGGCACCCTACCAGAGACTTCGCTCCACTTACTACCCACAATATCACC
The DNA here is from genome assembly GCA_902151425.1 of Timema shepardi. Taxonomy (NCBI): domain Eukaryota; kingdom Metazoa; phylum Arthropoda; class Insecta; order Phasmatodea; family Timematidae; genus Timema; species Timema shepardi. The sequence continues at coordinate 187,367 of CABFVX010000446.1, forward strand.
CCCTATGGACTAACTTAGCCTAAAGATTTATAAAAACACTTAATACTAACTTAACCTAAATACAAATTCTTCTTATAATTGGCTGCATAATCTTTCAGTTGCTACCGCCAATCCATTTTCTGAACTGAGACCAGCCATCCGATGGATCGGTGGACATACCAGATGCCCGACAGCTCCAGCCCAGCATCACAAACTTGTCACCAAGTGGGCTGGACCCTATGAGTGAGAGATGGAGTCTCCCGTCTGAAGATGTTGTTCTCTTGTACTCCCTATCTGGTATCAAGGCGCCATCCAGTTCATCAGCAGTTCACACTACTGGAATCCAGAGAGCACTCCTACCCTCAGCTAGGCTCCGGTTTGTCTGGAGATCCCCACCACATTCTACCCAGCCAGCCGATAATCCAGTTTGTCTTTGTCATACCTATTGACTTATTCAAGTCATACCGTTATGTGTCATCCATATCTGTTGAAACGTCACTGTCTACTGCCATGTCACTGTCGCTCTCCATCCTGTACCTTTTTCTTAAGCTGACCAGTCTATTTTGTCCTTTATTTTCCATTGCAGTTAAGTACTTATCTCTTTCGTATTTGGACACATTATCCGCGATTGCATCCAGGAGACTCCATAGGTCCACGTCACGCAGTATGTTATAAACCGTTCTCGCTTGCAACGGTATATGTAGGTTCATTCTATCTTCAAACGTCTCAATGCACTTCAGCACGACGTGTATGGCGTCGCCTCCCTACCACAATCACAAATTACTGTATCCGTCAATCATCTAGCGAAGGGGACCATGCCCAGTAATAAAATTGTACCAAACCTGGAGAGGGCTGCAGGTACTTCATTCCCAACCGTTCAGCAGCGCTTGAAAATATCTTATGCGTTCTTCTACCTGTTTGGCTCCACTCCCACTCATCTTGCCACTCCTCTTCTAGATACTTCTTGACCTTAAGTCCTGTTGTTATCCCTGCTCTCGTGAGATTAGCCACTTTCTCCATATCCCCCTTCCTTATCCAATACAATGCCACTCTCCTCCTCACCTCTAAGTCCAAGTGCCAGATACCCAAGGATACACAAAAAGCGTCTGTGGCAACAGTCTTATACGCTCCAGATATCCTCAAAAGCACACTTCTCTTAAGACTTCTGATTCTTACCTATCTAAGCCAATGAGCCCACGCGCCAGCCGATAACCCACAATGGAGGCCAACATAGTCTGGTGATTCAATCTGATCAGCCTCATAGACAGTTTAAATCTGCCCTGCCCTATGCTAATAATCTTATTCATAGCTCTCAAAGCTGTTCCTCACGCGGTCTCCAATTGCGTCATGAAGTCGCGCTTCTCATCCAGCATCACGCCCAGGTATCTGATATCCTTGCTTAGTCTTATCATCTGTTCGTCAATCTTAACCCATAGGTTTCTCTTGAGTAGCCCCCTGAATAGTATGCAAGTTGTATTTGCAGGAGCTAAACTCAATTGTACCTTTTTACACCAAGAGTTTAGCTCAGTGAGAACTGCGTCAGTCTTGGCTTCTAGTTCTCTTCTAGATGTTGCTTCAACTATTATGAGCATATCGTCCGCAAAGGCAACCCCTTACCCCCCTCCTGCCATCTCAGGGAGTGACTCCATCTTCACTAAACCAGGTTCGAGGGCTACGTACAAAAGATTAGCCCACAGACCGACCCCTGGGAACATCCTTTCGTAAGTTTTTTGCTTACTGTCATTCCTGGACATCTCAGATTCGCTTATCTTCCCCTACAGTAGTCCATAAGACTCCTATAGAGGTTCCCCGGACATCTAATTTATCTCAAACTCCCAAATAGCGCTGGCCACCACAAGTTTTCAAACGCTCCCGAAATGTCCACGAATATCCCCATTACGTATTTATTGCTATCCCTATCTACAAGACTCATGGCCTCACAGATAGCGCCCTCCGTATACCTGCCCCTCCTGAAACCATACTGTTGTTGATGCAGCCCCAGGGCCTCTCTATGTTTTTGCAATCTATTGCATAGGATCTTTTATTGCAATTTTCCAAATATATTTAAGATACATATAGGTATGTACGATTTTGGGAGTTGAGAATCCTTATCCTCTCCTTTACTCAGGATAACTACCTCACTTTGCTTTCATATATTTGATACGCGGCCTTAAGCCACGCATTCATTCATCAATTTAACTAAGAAGGGTACTACTACCTGCTCGCTGATCTGTCGAAGGACCTCCACCCTGATCCCATCTGGTCCAGGTACCTTCTTTTTCATTTCAGCCACAAGTCTTATTACCTCATCCTGAGTTACTGGATCTGTCACTTCATAATTGTCGTAACTACTCGTCATATCCTGTCTAGCTATCACTTGTCCTTCGTTGTCTTCCCCGTCTTTGTCTGGAAGTAGGGTATCTATCAGCAGCCTCTCTGATTCTTTCCAGTTTGATGTAAGTCCTCCCCCCGGCTTCCTTAGTGTCAAAATAATTGTTGGGGGCCTTACCTTTCCTGTAGATATATCTAGATACTATTATGGCTAACAACATATCTTCACGCCCTGGTGCCATGATACCAACGGGTAATAAAATACGACGTCTGGTCGCTCAAGCATGGCCAGGAGAAATTAAATGTATTCCACGCGACCTGGTCGTCGCGTTCTGAACGCGGCGTCCAGGTCGCAAGCGTAGCCCTAGGCTATAACAGGAAATAATAAATTATTTGACACAGTTATCCCAGTCATAAGGATACGGAGAACTTAATGGTACTAAAATAATATATATATAAATATAAAAAATTATATCTATTAAAAGTATATATGATGTGTTTGTATGAAATAATGGTAAATTATTTATTGTATGATTGGTTTAAATGCACGTTTGACTGTATGTTTGTGTATATATATGTATATGTATATATATACATATAAACACATACAAACACATATATATATGTGTGTTTGTATGAAATAATGGTAAATTATTTATTGTATGATTGGTTTAAATGCATGTTTGACTGTATGTTTGTATATATATATATATATATACAGATATATACAAACATACAGTCAAACATGCATTAAACCAATCATACAATATGTGTGACTGTATGTTTGTATATATATATATATACAGATATATACAAACATACAGTCAAACATGCATTTAAACCAATCATACAATAAATAATTTACACATCATCATACACACACACACATATATGTGTGTGTGTGTGTGTGTGTGTATGTATGTATGATGATGTGTTTGTATGAAATAATGGTAAATTATTTATTGTATGATTGGTTTAAATGTATGTTTGTATGGTAATATGTATGTATAAGTTTTTATAGATTTATAGGTGAATTTATGTATACAGTATATGATGGTATGTTTATTTGACGAGAATCACGTTTGTTGTATGTATTATGGAATGTATATACAAATTATGGATTGATGGGTTTTTTTTAGCACCGAGTCTTGCTAACTGTTCGGGTTGTATTACACTTGCTGGATTGATGCATTATGATGGTATGCATGTATGATGGTATTCATTTTTGTATGTTTGTGTGATGGACCTGAAAGTGAGGGCGTTTTGAGTGGAAGGGATTGGCCATGTTGGGAATCTAACTCTTGAACTTTAAAACAGAAGGCCAACTTGTTGCAATTTCTTTGGGAATCGAACCTGGGACCGTAAGATCAGCACTATTTTGGATAAGGTAGAGAAGAAGCGTGTGGAAGGGGAGGAGGATCGGAGATGGGAGGTGGATAGATCAAAGATTGTGTGATTGGATAGGGGAATTTACCGTAACGGATTGCGACTCTAGAAATATAGCTGCTTCATGTGGAGGGGATAAGAAGGAAATTTGCATTATCATTAGTAGGGAATTTGCCGTTATCACTTCAAGTATTTCATATTTGGGTGTGGGGTGGGAATAGAGGGAATGGGTGGTGATATGTTTGAAGAGTGGTTGGGAATATGATGGGGTAGGAGTGGTAGAGAGTTGAGGGTTGGGGGAGGGTAGTGTGGTGGTGATGTGGGGAGGGTGGTGTGAAGTGGCCACAATTTTCCTCATTTTTACTATTCACTTCATATTATACTTATCTACTTGAGGAGTTAGCATGTTCACAGCCTATCGCGCTGTTGTCTTGTTTTGGTAAAATCATGGAACATGCCATGGAAAAGAATGCATTCCATAATTTAATGTAATTTGTTTTTCAAAAGGGACGATCTAAAATTAATAGTCTCCCGATACTGGTATTTGATATTCACATTGCTCTCACAGAACACATTTATATCGGTTTTTTCCTACATATATACGGGGTGCATACAGTTATATTGATTATTCTTTGTTGTTTGGTAAGTTTTTTGTTCTAGAAAAATAATTATGTTGGCTGAGCTATTTATTTTAAAAATTGATTGTACATTGTGATGATAGGTATGTATGTGGTATCGAAAGAAAAGTATCGATACGGTACTGATCTAAAGTACCGGAAGAAAAAATATCAATTCTGTACTAGTATCGAAAGAAAAGTATCGCTAACATTAAGTATCGGTATCAAAATTTTAATCTGAATTTTTTTTTTTTTAGCTAGAAATAATAATTTAAACTAGAGGTAGTAGTCAGGTCGCCGGCACTCGCCCCCTCAACCAGTCAGGCAGTGTAATTTGTTCTTCCTCCACATTCCATCATAGTAAACATTTAATCCCAGCATGAGTAAAGATGACAAAAAAGTTTTTTTTCATTACCAATTTGATACCAGAGTGTGAGTACAATATCAGTAAAAGTATCGGAAAAAATGTATCGAGTAAAAAAATACTACTATCGAAAGGAAAATATCTAAATTAGTAAAGTATCGATACTTTTTTTCACATCCTTAGATAGGACATGTTAGATCGTCTTCTCGAACACAAAATAGAGGATTGATTACCTCAAGGGCCAATGCTATGGGCGATTTATTCAAACAACAGTGCTAATAGCTCTTTCCCGATTGGTGTAACTACTTTGCAATAATATTATGATGTAGTTCGTTCGGTCTTGTAGTCAGTCAGGTAAGGTGGGTAATTTACGATAAATATTTCCTTTGCAGATTACCTGGAAGCCTATTCTTTAACTATAATTATGAATAAACGTGTGGTCTTCTTCACTCGATATAGCGTACGAGAAGATTTAATTAGGTTCGATTATGATAGACGTCGAATCCAGATTCAGTCAATGGTCCTGTTTTTAGCTATAATAATGGTCTTTAGTGTCAGGACAATGACTAACCCCGCGCGGTTATTCATTATGCTTATTTGAGCCTGAAAAAACCTTTTAGAAAATACCAAACACAATTTCAGCTCAACCAACACTGGTAAAGATAAAATCACTATAATTACCTTAAGACTGCCCAAACTGACAGCTGTAGACCACATTATTAGCGTATGATTATATGGAAGGCCACTTAGTGACCTGTCAGATAATCTTATGTCGAGCCGACTATACTTGGCTGCGCGTGCATGCAGTGTAGCCAGTGGCAAGCAAGCCAGTTGCTCAGGAATTCAAGTATTGTGTCACTCCAACACAGCCCGTTTACTAGGAGCTGTATTGTTAGGATCGCTCTCGGTGAAAACATGTTGTTAAGGGTTGTGTCAATCTGAAAGTGTTTATTTAGTGACTTACTATGAGAAAAGTGTTATTTCACATGTCAGTGCAGTACAGTTGTTTATCAGTGGTGTAGTGTCTCATTTATGAGCAGGAAATATGGACGGGAATGTGGCTTTATCTCGCCAACAAACTTTACTTTTGAGACAAAACTATATAGCGTGAGTATTAATGTTGTTTATCTCTAGCGAGCGGCTTTTTCAAAATAAGAAAACTTTAGTTATGAAAGATCTAGGTTACATTTCTTTAGAATATATGACAAATTAATTATAAATCTCATGATTCTTATTAACTTAACTTGTTTTTATTATGTAACAAGATTTTAAACCGGTGTTATGTAAGAGCTTAGAAACAACAATTAATGAACTTTAACAGATAAAAAAAATATTGCAAGTAAAGAAGAAAGTTTTGTTTTTTCTTTTGAAAAACAATGTGTTTAATTAGTTGTTAGTATTCACTTCATGCGTACACAATAAAACACGAAACGCTTATCATAGGCCCGCGTCTTTGTCATTCAAACGTTTGTTCGATTTGTCTACTCCATAAATGGGTATGCTAATTGGCTCTGGAAGCAGACCACTCTGCCAAGCAAGAACAGTCACGTAGACCAGGAACACTACCTCCCACTACCATACAAAATATCATTACACATAATATATATAATCAAAATTAAATTGCATCTTTGAAATAAAAAAAGTTTACACTCAATTATCTAATTATGATGCATTTCTCCTTAATTTATCTTCACAGACTCATTATATTAAATTATGTTAGTAACCGTTGTGTTAAATGTTTCAACCACAATGGTGGTTACATGATCTAAGGCGCGAGTCTCAAAATATACTGGACTACCAATGAAAAGTTAAATATTCTGGTAGTAGTTTTATCAGTCTTTTTACAATAATGCGGGTGTACATTATCTGAATATTCTTATATATATAGCCACATTTTGCCAATAGTGAGTACCGGCATATATATATATATATATTCAATATTGGCAAAATGTGACTATATTATTTTCATAATTTTACTAGAATTAATACGATGTGTCTTATATGAGATTACACTATATTATGGTTTCGGAGTTACCCCTCCGAAACATTTATACGCAACTCTTAATACACATCCGCCACGGTGGTTACAGATTCAATCCCAATCAGGGGTTTATGCTAGTGTAAACCTTGTCTCTGTAGCAGTATTTGCGCTCTTCCCGTCCATCCCTTCCACTATCCTCGCATATCTACTATTCCTTACATTTACTTTGATGTAGTTCTCTATCCAGTTATTTTCTTTATTTTTCCGATACTCTTGTATAAATGGCGCGGTAAAACAGGGGAAATAAAAAACTATATTTTGGAGATGACCTCCAATCCAAGGTCTTTTATAATTACAGTGAATAACAAAGATACTTCCTTGCCTAACTTGTCCTGTATGTGTGTGTATCAGGGGCGTGTGGTCGATTTTGGACAACAAAGGGAAGCAACGAGGCCACAATAAAGAGGGTCTGATGGACATTGGTCCTCTTATGTTTTTTTTTGGTATAGTTCAAAGTATTATGGGGAAGGAAGGAAGGGGCTGACACAAACTATGCATGTAATAAAACAAAATAATTGGGGATCTTAGAAATATTACTCAATCATTAATATATATATAAAAATAATAGTGCCGTTCTAACCCAAATAAAAGGAATAATAATAACGGCCAATTTACGATTGCCAAAGTTTTCTCTTTGGTTGTGACTTGCAAATGAGTATGACCTTTGGCATGCATTATAATAGCTTTGAATCAGGATTTATTCTACACGCCATTATCGTTAGTAAATAGTAAGGTCAACTATATAATTTTACGCCAACCCAACACACCAATCATTACTATAAACTTTCATAAAATTGAGTATTGAAACGTCAAAGTTTTTTTATATAGGTTGCCTGAAGATAGAGTGAGTCTGCCCGTTTCAATTATTTTCTTTTTTTCGTCAAAATCCCGGAACGAAAAACTATGCTACAAAATATTACTTATGAATTTTGACACGGCAGCCCTCCTCTTCCAATGCTGCACTTGTTCATTCTACTACTAGTCTATCAGTTAGACCACGGTTTTCATGTAAAAAGTACCATTTCTCCAGAATATGTTTGGGGTGTCATTTTCTTCATTTTTTGGTTTATATTATGAATATGGCAACCCAGAAATCGAAATTGGTAGCATTCTCATATTTTTTGCTAAAAAACGTTGAAAAAACACACGTTATCTGTTTTTATTTTTTCCCTTGCCAATCATAAATAAATAAAAAAAAGTAATCATACAAAATTTGTTTGACTAACAATTCTCGACAAAAAAGCTTCAATTTATTTTTAAGGTTGAACAAACTATAAAAGCCCTGACAAGGGTCAAACCTGAATAATATTCCGCTATTCCGGATCTTAAATGCATTACGCAAAGTTCATTTGCTTAAAATCCACCAAAAAGTATTTTATATATAGTTATAATATATAATTCCTATTCACAACACCAACTTTGTTTAGTTTCTATTACATCACAAAGTTTACCATCAGTCTTTCCCGTTTTAGATTTACGGTTGACACGAACAAGTGCGGTAAATTAATACTTTGGTAAGGTTTAATGCATATTTATTTACACATAGCTTAATAATGGTACATATTAGTTACATGGTGACTTTTTATACAAACACATATTTATATAGTTGTTGTTAAAAAAAACTAATGCTATTTTAGAACCAAAATAGAATTCTGGAAATATTAAGATTTATAACAATTCTTTGTATTGTATATCAATTTATAGCTTCACTAACATTCTTCTTCGAAATCATCATCGTCGTCATTAACATTGTCACCATCATCATCATTATTTGTGCACTCTTCATATTCTGTATCAATTTATTGTTTATCACACGATCAGCTGCAGATGTCAGTGCATGTGAGTTTGACGTCCGAGTATGTGCATAATCCTGGTTGACAGGATTTGCAGTTGTTTTATTGATATAATTTCCAGTATTTCCTCAGGAGTGGGTTGTCTTCCAAGTCACTTAATGCCAATTTGTAATGTAGCCACTGTCCTCATACCATCCATGTTCGTATGGTGTGGGAACCATCTGAAAGCATATTAGAGATCTCCTCACCATAGTGGCCTGGTAGTTGGCTCTATTCACATGGAGTAATGTTGAATGACACGGAGGTAAGAGCTCTGACAGAATATTGCCTTCTTTACAGCAGTACAAATCATGCTTCAGTTTATTTATGTCATCAGTTTTTTCCCGCCGTACATTTGGCACACAAACTTCTCCAGGCTGGCAATTAGAGGCTCACTCACCGTCCATTCGTCTCCAAGGGATTTGAACGATTCACTTTAATGTGCTGCGGCGCTCATTAGTTTGAATGGCGTCCCCTTTCCTCTGCCTTACAAGGCTTAATGAAACACTCTCATAACCTGTGAAACTATGAAACCTAATCATAGCTTTCATGAAGTCATCAGTGTTGCAGCCATCTGATAGTTTAGGGTTGTACTTACCAAAAACATTTTGAAGGGAGAAAATACGATATTTTCCTTAACTTACTGTAAAATGGTGATAAATACATTATTTTGTAAAAGAGCGCCCATAGTTTGTAAAGCCTTCAGGTTTACCCATACTGTCTAAAAAAAATAACTGTCGTACACATTATAATAGAGTATAATAAATCACACTTTATCAACACAAACCATTTATTTAAACAAAAAATATAAAAAGGTTATAAAATGTGTAACGCCTCGTCGGGTGGATCAGAGGTTACCTCTCGGTTGTTCATATACGAGTGACCGACCTACAGCCATGCAACGGTGTATATCTCTCTCCTATGATCTTCTCTCAATGCGTGGTCGTTGTTTAGAGACCGTTTAAACTATTACATATTTCAAGGAGGAGATCCAACACTCTTGATCCACTCTCTACTCTTTTAAGTCTGAGCCATACACAGTTTAATTGTGGTTATGGGGCAGGGATGAGAAAGGTAGAACTTATAAAAAAAAAATGTGGGCTATCCTCATTGGTGTGGCAGTAAACCATTTAGCAGAATCCACACTCAGTATTTACTTACACGATGGATTCAAACCCCGACCTCCTTGGCAAACAAAATTAGATGATCTTGATATTTAGTCAGCATGGCTACTTACAGTGGCGGATTTAAAAATTTTGCGCCCCCCCCCCCCTTTTTCCCCCAGGGGTTTTAGGAAGGTTTTGGGGGAAATNGGGGGGCGAAAGTTAGTATTCGAGAAAAGATTTCTATTAAAGAAAATCAGGCATGTACACGTCGTTAACATAATTATTAAAAACAATGTTATCCAAAATGTGCCACCGCTAGGCCCATGCCTAGTGGGGCTATAGTGTAAATCCGTTTCTGGCTACTTATAGGGGTGACATTCTTAATTAAATGCGTTTATCTCTAGAAACATATTTTATATCGTGCCAAGTTTTTTTTTATGTATGTACTACTATTCTTGCCTTATTCTAGCTGAATTTGAACAAAAGCAAAGTAAAATTAATTTAAATTGTACTAAAAGTATTTAATTTACTATAATTTTTTTTAAAATCTTAATCATTTGCTTTATATCTTATTGTTAGGTATGTTCATGTTACAGGGACACTTGTGAACTCCACTTCAACAGAGAGCCTATTAAAATAGTGAGTTCCAGGGGGCAGTATCTTATTGGAGATGATGGCTTTGAGTACCTGGATTGTGCTTCAAGAACCAGCAATGGTGTGTATACAATTATTTAGGTGCTAGGTATAGTGGCTACCTACACTTATGTAATGATCATAAGAATAGAAACATTTGCGAAAATTTTATGACTAAACGCTTCATGAGCCTCAGCATTAATTATTATAAATTTTATATAGGTCTATTCATATTGATTACTACATGTTTATACAAATATTTGTTTATTAATAAAAAATATTTCCAACCAGGTTTTGTTAGCCTTTCAGACTATACACACTTTTTAATTATGCTACTGGAACATGAATAAGTATGGAGATGAAGTAAGCAGGAAGAAGACCACAAGACCAAAAAGTGATGGGAGAAAACAGAAAGTGTGCAAATGAGAGGATGATAGAGGCATTTTACTAAATGAATTCGGCCAAAGACGGAATAAGTAGATGATGGTATAGCATGGATGAAAAAGTTAAAATTTAGAGGAAATGTAGTCACATTTGTGTGAAAGAATAGTGAGAAACCATTAAAAAAACCACTTTCAGTACACCAGGCTGGGATTCAAACCCCAACCTCCATGTCACCAGTAAATCAAACTATATGAGATTGATGTTTATTCCACCTGCAAGTTTTTGCAGTACTACAAAGAAATTCATGATTGATTGCTCCAATAATAACACAAATTCACTTTTATATAATTTTGTTGGAAAAAACCCTATACATATTTATAGGTATTTAACATACAATTTCTGAAACTGAATGATTACATCAGCATGAAACTTATAAACCAACTTAAATCTAGGACATAACATCCAGCCCTCCTGCCATTAACTCACCACAGTGAGAGGGGAAACCCCTATTTCACGAATAATTTATTTTGCAACCATAGCAGGAATCAAACCCGGGACTTAAAGTTAGGCACACCCACTGACTGAGCCAAGGTGTCAGACAGTGATTAACAGTCTAATGGAATTTCAACTGTTACTAAATACAAATTGGGGAGGGGGTGGTGTTTTGGGGGGTTAAAGTTCCTCCAGAAAATATTATCAATATATATATAATTTGGTATTTATACTCAATAGTGAAGCTAGTAGCCTAATTATTGGATTTTAATCAAATTCATAGTACCTACAACCCTTATTCTTTATTAAAAGACTTTAAATTACATCAAAAAGGATTTGATCTTAAAAAGATTCCCCCTCCCTTCTCTTCTGTCGAGGTTATAGTTTGGGCAAACCACAAGTTTCAAAAACCAGTGTTTTTAAGTTTTTTAATGTTTTTCCTTTTGATAAAAAAATGAAACCCCTATTTTCTATTATTAAATATCTAATTTTATTATTAGTATTAAAACTTCTTATTGTATTTATCAAAGTGGAAACACTTTTAATCAAAATATGAGGGGGCCATATTCCTATCGATTAGAATTGTTATTGTAAATTCAATAGTCGTGTTTAATATTGCTTAATTTATACATATAAAGTAGAGCTAAAGTTTCAGTAAAGATAATCTATACTGAGGCTGCATACTCTTCAACACTATGGAAAATGTATCTAGTTGGGAAATGAAAAATAGTATTATTATTTCAAGGAAAAATCAGCCTTATCGAACAATTTTTTTTTTTTAACAAATTCAAAATCTTTAACATTGGTGCTTTGAACAATGTGAACACGTCATTAATCATCTCATGTATTGTTTTGGGTGCAGTTGGCCATTGTCATCCCCGAGTGGTGCGAGCGGCAACCTCTCAGATGTCAGTCTTCAACACCTGCATAGAAGATGTTGTTACATGCATGCCCCTGGAGCGTGAATACAGCAAGAAGTTGTTGGCCACTCTTCCCAGTAACTTTGATGTCTGCCTCTTCACCAACTCTGGGTAAACTATCAACACTCCTGATGGGGTAACCTTAACCACTATGAGACAACCTCTACAGACTTTAGAATAAAATAATGATTGTATTATTATTATTAGAGATGGATCAAATTTACTATTTTACAGATGTTAATTTCAAATCAGAATTTTTGAAAACATGATAAACATTAAAATTGAATTTAACTATATTTTTGTTACATTGCATTCAATATAATATTAATAAATTTAATAAAGTGGTGAACCAATAATATGGGGTCTGGTTAAGTTTGTCCTCCAATTATGATGAGATAAAGCACCAATCAGGATTACATGAGCTCTCAAACAAATTCCAATCCAAAATTTTAATTATCTCCTTTTGAATCTCTATTTTGATATTCTATCAATTCTTCTTTTTGAATATTTTGAGGGGTTTGAGGATTCAAAGGTCCTATCTCTAATTATCATACTGTGTTATTTCTTCTCCTCCTAAAAATGACTTTCTAGGCTATTGGTTACATGAGCAAATGATGAATAAACTTGACTCTTTAATCAACCCTAGTAACAGAGAGAAACAATTATAGTATCTTCTTAGTATAACAAATAATACATTGTATGACCGGGGCCTTACTCTTGACAATAAATGTGTAGTGGCACTAATCCTTAGATGATCACCCCTAGTTTGACAATCTGAATGAGCAGTCATTAAGGATTGTCTAAGGCAGGTCTGCACAGCCTTTTAAAACCCAGGAGCCACTTTTATTTTAACCGATCAATGGCAGAATGTACATTTTAACAAAAGAGAAAACTTAAATAGCCCACCTAAGTTGGATAGTGCTGCACAGTACAGTCTGTTGTCAAGAAAAGTGACTCATTTGTGTGTTGTTTTAAACTTCAAATTGCTTAGATTTAGCTGTGTATTACGTGATCATGCTGCTATTCCAGTTTGTTATGTTTATAATGTGAAAGATGTTTGATCCACAACAAACCAAGGGGTGATGCAAAACCAGAAAATTTAATGTTGCGAGTGGATTCCCTATCACAATTTTATAATATCGACCTCTTGTGGGATACATAAAATGAGGTTAATGGCTTCTTGTAGCCTGCAGTTTGTGCACAGCTGTTCTCAGGGAAGGAATAGGAGTGGACCAAATAGACAAGTGTAACTTGGGTTTGATATTTATTAGATGTCATTTGTAGAGGTAGTATAGATACAATATTGTGATGGTGATAGTCCATGAATATACAGTAATTTAGAAATAATCAACTTAGGGTCTGAAAAGTATGTTTGGCAAATAGATTGGTTGTCAAGTAGAAGTCATATGCAACTTACTTACGTCAATCAGCTTGAAACAACAACACTTGCTCTTGGTGCTACTACCTATGTCATTATAAACTAAGTCCAACCATAGTAAATACACATGGCGTGGCTGTGTGGACTCGAACTATGTTTTCTAACCAATAACTCACTCTAACATGTTTGTCTTACTTATCAATGTCAAAAGACGAAAATAGAAACCACAAGCACTTTTGTTTTACGCTTTTAATAACTCAAAAGGAAGCTATTTATCTGTCATATCTTCCTCTGCACGAGGTGGGGTGAAGGGGAGAATCAAACCACGAATGTGATTGCACTAACTATGGCTGAATCCGCAGTGAGCCCATTCCTATCTAGTTATGGCCACATGTTTGACAACCATATTTGATTTCTAACATTTAAATGTCACACTTTATATTCTATTGAATAACATAAGCTAGATTAAACAATTATTGATACTAGTAATAATTAATTACCAGGTGCTTACATTATTTTAAATACCACATGAGGCAGAACCAAGATCCCTGAACTAAGGAGACAGGCAACCTTGTACTTTACACTTTTTTACAAACTTTGTGATGAAGTTAAATTTTTTGACAATAGAATGATTCACCCTCCAATGATGTGAATGCTATATTAAAATGACTCAACCTCCAATGGAGTGATTGGTACACTAGAATGGCTCACACTCCAGTGATGTGATTGTTTCAGGGCTGAAGCTAATGACCTTGCCCTGCAGCTCGTTAGAAGTTACACCCAGAAGAAAGGTGTGGTTGTAGTGGATGGTTCGTTCCATGGGAGTGTAGACCTTCTCATAGACATTAGTCCCAGTGCTTTCAAGAGAATGCCCACAGGTTCACTTATTTGTCAACTCAGTTGTTTTATTGTCTAAGCCCCAGCAATACATTTCTGTGTATGTATGTATGTATGTATATAGAGCCGAATACATGTTTTGCTCCCACCAGTAAAAAATTAAGTTTTTGTATAATTCATATAAGGTGTAAAAATCTACTTGCATATAAAGGTTTTGCTTACTTCAGCAAAATATTATTTGAAATTATATGCAGGGCCATAGTTACCGGAGAATATTTGGAGACATTTCTCTCTCATATAGGGAACTGTTAATTAAAAGTACCATTGATAAAATAAGAGAAGTATGGTGATCTTTAGCATTATATTAAAATTACAAAATAGAAAATTGCATTATTAATACACTTAGAAAACATTAGTACCTAGAAAAGAATTAATTTAAAGAAAAGTCATTCTCAATTGTGAGTAGAGAAGATAGGAAAATCCAAAGTAAAAATCATATGGAAAACCATATGTTCCCCTGTCTGAGAGTTGAAACTCAACCTCCCCATCATTGGTACAGTCAAATGACATGAGGATTAATGCTTTTGGCTGCTTGGCCACTGGTGTGGGTAACTTCAATAAAGTTCACAAAGTGCCTATTGTTGCAGGTAAGAAGCCATGGGTACATGTTGTACCATGCCCAGACATGTACAGAGGTCCGTACGCTACCAACGACCCTGATGCAGCAGAGAAACATTTCCAAGAATCCAAAGTGGTTTTGGACAGAGTTTTGGCAAGAAATGGAGAGGTTAATGAATACAACACACCAATCTCAAGGATTGATTATATATAATCCATTCACGGTAGGAATTGACTTCTGAAAGGTCTTTTTCCCTACCATAAATCTACTATATAGTAGGATATTGGTAGGAAAAAAGACCTTTCAGAGAGTAATTCCTACCGTGAATGGAATATAAACAAGGGATTAATAGATGGTCTTAGAACCTCAATGAATTTCAAACCAGGGTTTTACCTAAAATCATCTATTAGGCCAGATTTAAGCACAATCAACCACCTAGGGTGACAAATTTCCTGAAATAAACAATAGGTTCATTTGTTTTTAACTTTTAATGTGCTGGTATATGCTATAGAAATATATTTGAGTTAAGTAATCACTTGGCTCAGAGTAAAGGGAGGAGTACCTGAGGTGAATGATTAGTTAACACCAACTTAGGTTCTTGAACAGAGGTTGCGGACATCTAAAGACCAAGGCTAAGTTCATAACTAATAATTGATAAATACTAATTATCTAGATTCTAGACTAAAAGAAAAGGATGAAAATATTGAAATCCAAGAAAATGTACCTTCAGCCACAGAAGTACATTCACAGATTTACAA
The DNA here is from genome assembly GCA_902151425.1 of Timema shepardi. Lineage (NCBI taxonomy): Eukaryota > Metazoa > Arthropoda > Insecta > Phasmatodea > Timematidae > Timema > Timema shepardi. The sequence goes on from CABFVX010000446.1 coordinate 203,044, forward strand.
CCAAGGAGAAAAGGAATTAAGATAGGGAATCATCAATTTTATGAGTCTAATTATTCTATATTGTAACTTTTAAAATGTTATATTTAAATAGGGCTCCTTAATATTATCCAATTATGACTGTCATTAAATGATGTTTGACAATAATTAGAATAAAAAGCATAAATATATAGTAAAATGAATGAACCAGATTAATAAATATATACTATAACAAATAACCATTCACAATTGAAATCATAAACACAAAGCTGTCATCAATATTAAAAAAGTCAATAGTCAAAACTTAATTAAAATGTTTATAAAAATTTGAAAAATAAATGAAGAAATATTAATGTCAGTTATTTAGTCCACACTGCCTTCATATAATATTTCAGTTATGTCAAACATGATTTATTGAACAGTGCCTCAAGACAGTAATCAAAATGTTTTCTAAAATTATGACTGTCATATTTATGACTCCTATTATAATTTAATGCATTTGTTTGTATAGTACCTCATTGTTGGCTAAACATTATACAGTTCATTAACTTTTTCATTATTAATTCATTTATTCCAATTTATTAATTTACAAACAATAAATTAATCTTTACTTACTAAATTTCAAATTTGTTTGGAAAAAATAAAAAAGGAAAGCTAAAACTTGGTGAAATCCACCCCAGGTGTGGTTTTTCAGGGTAAAACTTTCACCTACAAGTCCAAATAAAGTGTGCTAGTGCAGTCTCTCTTGGTCAATAAAATGCACTACACTATGAAGCATAAAATGTAAAGCTCAGCAAGAAAGCTATTGCAGAGTAATCACAGACTAGACTCTAAATGTTACAAGTTGTTTTGCTTTAGCTTGGCGGCCTGATATGCGAACCAGTATTTGTGGTCCACGGCGTCACAATTCCTCCGCCTGGATGGTTGAACAAAATATACAAGTATGTGTGTGTGTGTGTAAATACATACAGGTCCAAACAACTTCATAACCAAATGAGGAGTATATTTACTTTTATACCCCTTTAAGCTGTTAGTTGAATTATTTATAGCACTAGATTTAATGTATCCAGAATGCAGTGTTTAATACAAATGTCAACCATTGGTTATTCTATCTAGAGCTTTAGTCATCATCATTACAATGTTTCAATTATCACTCATTTTTTGTATGACAAGCAAGAATCAACTCTAGCATTCAATCTCTTTTAGCTGTAGATTATTAAAAACCATGATAATTTTCAGTGTTTAAATAAATATGAAAAATATTATTCCAAACTAAAATTTCGATACCAATACTTACCATTATCGATACCATACTGGCTGGATCTGTTTGTAACATAAGCCTTTCCAACGTAACCTTTCTCCACATCAATGACCCAGTCTTCTCTTCTCTCATCCACACTTCTCTGCACTCCCTTCAGCCACCTGTCTCTTGGTCTTCCTCTTGACCTTCTGACCCCCACCTCTTCTCCCGATTAAAGATCCAGAATCTTCTTTCTTTGGTATCTTCTACTCCCATGACCATACCACTTTAGTCATGCCTTCTCTATAGTGTCCTGTACTTACTCCTCCTTTACTCTCATCCTATCCATCCTTGTCACTCCTATAGTATCTTCTCAAACATTTCATTTCACAGGCTTGAGTTCTGCTTCCATCCTGCTCCTTGATTACCCAAGTTTCCACTGCTTATGTCAAAATTTGTACATAGTACATCCTGTAGATCCCTTTGATACACTTCCTCGGCACATCCCTGTTCCAAATTATATTTCTCCCACTTCTGAAAAAAGCTTCAGTTTGATTCCCTCTCTCACTGATGTCTCTTCTGTTCCATCCACTCTCCTCTTTATCACACTTCTCAGGTATTTAAAGCTTTCTACTGCCTTCAATTGCCCTCCTGTTTCTCGTCCTTGTATTAATGGACTGTAATAAGTTTCACAAAATGTTCTTCTTGACTTTCCTTTATTTGAAAAAAAAGAAGTCATAAACGAATGAATATCCACAGTAAAGAATTTGACCCCTGCTGCATCACCATAATACTAAGAGCATTCCCAACATCTAATTGCAACCACTCAGCTCAGACAATGGGCATTTGCCCATCAGCGGGTAAACACACTGCAAGTTTCACTTACTTTCCAACTTTTCAAATATGTAATTGCCAATTCTTTTTTCTGTGTTATTCTGTCTTTCTTATTATTTTTTTTTGAAATTTAAATAAATCATATAAGAGTAAAAGAAGTGAGAAGAAATTACGAGAAGTTTTCATTTCCTACCAAAGCCTAGCTTAACCTATCTCTTAAGGACACTTTCTTTCCTTATCATTTGACTTGACTTTATTTTATAGTAATTTCACACCATTTTTATATGTTTCTAATTCACTAGTGTAAATTCACATGTCACTTTTGATAAATAATATTATTAGTGATTAAATCATATGGCAAAATTTTATCAATATTGACTGAAAAATAATATATATTTAAATTTTCTATAACACCCTACCTACTTATTGTTTTTTTTATTACTAAGATAAAAGAAAGTACAGCCCTGGGGGTAGCTACTCAAAGAAACAAAGATTGCATTTGTATTCTGGTGGGTTTATTTTCAATCCACTGCTCATTGGTGTGACTTAAAGTCAATACGAACATAATATCATTTTATTGGAATATTACTTAGACTAAAAAAAATTCCCTCAAAAATATTTAAATCTCTGCCCTCCAGTTATATACACATGCATGGTGGTCTCGTGGTCGCAGATGAGATCCAGACAGGAATGGGCCGCCCCGGGACCCACTTCTGGGCCTTCCAAACAATGGGGGTTATCCCAGACATTATCACTGCTGGGAAGCCCATGGGCAGTGGTTATCCGATTGCTGCAGTCATCACCTCTCGCAGGATAGCCAACTCATTGCCGGCCGTATACAACAATGTAATTTATAACAACTCTAATAATACTTATCAAAAAATACTATAATTGATGCTATTTATTAAGTAGTGTGCACATTCTAAACAAAAGGATGTGTTTACAAACTGACTCAATATAAACAGAATGTTTAATTCTCAACACCCAGGGCCTTAACACCAGGAATTTGTGTAGAATTGTGATGTTGGATGGAAATAATGTACAAATATTAAATTATTTTAAGGTATCTCCTGGAATGGAGCCAAGGCTACTAAATCCATAATAAGTCTTCCTAATATTAACTCGAATACTTGGACAAGTTATCAAAAAAGATAATATACTTTTAATTTATCATGGGCTAATTCTTATGACAACATTATTGATTAAAGCGAAGTTAATAATTCATATCTTACTTGCAAACATTGATATATATAACAAAAATTAAATAAGATGTAAATAATTAAGCTGAACCTTAGGTTATTAATTCATGGGTAAAGATTGGGAATGTAAAGTATAGGATCCTATCTTCCCTTTGTAGAGGTTCAGTGATCTAGAAAATCTAATTGAACAAAATATTTACACAAACACATAATAGTATATTTAAGCTCTCACTACCAAAGGCAGCCTCATCAGATGGAGAGTGAAAGCAAAGAGCATGATATGTGTGTGTGTGTATGTACTATATAATTTTCAAAATCAGTGAAACCCCTCTCCAAAATAAGTGGTAGTTAAAATGTAAGATCCGCAGTATTTTCCTGGCTAGAATTGTGGACTTAATCTCGATGCGTATGTTTCAGTACCATTGCTCGCCAGTTGCTGCGGCTATGGGCATATCTGTCCTAGATATCATCCACTCAGAAAGGTTGATGAACAATGCAGTGCTTCTTGGGGAACAGTTTATGTTGCTGCTTAAAGAGCTCAAGACCAGGCATATATATATAGGTGAGACAACAACATGTAGTTTAGTTGAGCACTACACAAGGTATCACAATCTTCATCAGAAACATTAACTTATACTTGAGATGAGTTTAAATATTAATTGATAAAAAAAAAAGAACAATTTAATTTCTGAAATTTAAACATAACTATTATCTAAATTCATTTTTGTTCTTGAATAAAGATCCATGATCAGATATATTAAACTATGAGGCTCTAGCTTGGATTGTTTATGTCAGCTATGGTGAAAATATCTTAATACATAGATATAATCCTTTCAGTTTCTTTCTCATGTTTCACATTAAATCTAAAAAACATTTTTTTAGAGCCTTTAATAACAGTCTTAGTTGAAGCTCACCTTTTATTGGTGAATTAAGGAATGTTTTGTTTCAGGGGATGTTCGAGGCCTTGGTCTTATAATTGGAGTTGATATTGTTTGTGGGCGGGAGAGTAAGAAACCTTCACCGGAGCTAGCTGAGAAAATTTCATACAGGTGACACAGCACGTCTATAAGAATACATTTATAGTTTTAAATCAAATTTAATTTATCCATGATTAAGGAGCCACTGTCACATGGGCATGTGATTTTCAAAATTTCTTCAATAAAAATAAATAAAAGATAATGCCTATAAAGCAATAAATATAAATTATAGCTGGATCAATGAGCTATTTTGCCTAGCAGGCAAATCTCTATTATTTGTGTTAGGTATTGTTGGAGACACTGACTAAGATGCACGATCCAACCACTGAACCAATCACGAGAGGCGCTGCAGTAGCGCAAGCATCACGAGTTAGCCAATCACATAACTTTCCGTTACACAGTTCTTTTTCCATCACCAAACCGACCGCGTCGTTTTGTGCTCACGCTAACTTTCTTTTCGTGTTAATTTAGCCCACTAAGTGTATTTGTAGATTCTATGTTCGTCTCAGACGTTGATTTTGTGTACTCGACATTAACCTTTGCTAACAGGTTATGGGCCCAGTACTCGTCGCGATAATTATCGTGTGACTAATCGAAGATCGCGAAGCACGTGACTCTAACGGACACTGCGCCATATTTAGTCTAGAAAAACTCGTTAGTACGCTGCGGAAATGAACGCAACCGGCGTAAAGTTCGAAGTTTTAAATAAAGAGAATTATGAAACATGGAAGCTACAGATGCGTGCAGTTCTCATAAAGAATGATGCATGGGGCTATGTGAGCGGGACAATCGTGAAGCCGGAAGCGGCTGCAGCCGAGCCAGCGACGATTGAAGCCGAACGACGGTGGAGAGAAGCCGACCTGAAGGCACAATCTGACATAGTGCTCGCCATGAACCCGTCAGAAATAAAACAGACTAAGGGCTGCGAAACTTCACGAGCAATCTGGGAAAAATTAGAGGGAATATACCAGTCCAAAGGGCCGGCACGGAAGGCTGCGTTGTTGAATAACTTGATGTCCTTGAAACTACAAGATGGCGGCGACATGCATGAACACACTCGGTGTTTTTTCGACATGGTGGATAGGTTGGCAGAACTTGAAGTTGATATTAATCAAGAGCTATTGGCAGTCATGTTTTTGCGCAGCCTACCGGAGAGCTACGAAAACTTTCGTTGCGCCATGTCGTCACGTGACGCATTACCGCCTCTGGAGATGCTTCGAATCAAAGTTACGGAGGAATTCGACGCGCGTAAGGAAACGAGCCGGAACTCAACGCAAAACGCGATGTACGCGGGAAAGTCGGTCGGAAGTAATAGACGAGAAAAGCCCAGATGGGAGAAATTGAACAAAGACTATGGTGCGAAAAAGGACTCTAAAATGAAGTGTTTTAAGTGCAATGCAATCGGACACCGGGCGAAAAACTGTCAGAAGACAAGGAAGTCGAACGAACAATCCGCGAAAATCGTCGAAAGCGTGTGCCTAGCCGCGACGGACACATCCAATAAAGGTGCACTTAAAATTGCAAACAATGCGGGTCGTGTTAGCTGGTGTTTCGACAGTGGATGCACGTCTCACATGTGTGGGAGTATCGAGTCGTTCGCACAGATCAGTCGGAACTTCGATCATGGAAAGTTAAATCTCGCTAACGGAACCTGCACGGACATTGAAGGAATCGGTACCGTGTCATTTGGGACGAGCGTGAGCGGTAATCAAAAGGTGATCGAATTCAAAGACACATTGTATGTACCAGGCCTACGCGCTAACCTCATTTCGGTCGGTAAAGTTACCGACAGAGGTCACAAAGTAATTTTTAGTGAGGCAAAGGCCGAGATCATCGATCAGGATGACAATGTGCTGCTTATCGCGAAACGGGAAAACGGGCTATATTATTTCCCAGAGTTGAACGACCAAGAATGCAGGAAGATCTCAGGCCCGGATGACGCCGCTATTACTCCAAAAAGGAATTCCATTGAGGATTGGCATTCTCGCATGGGACATCTTAATGTTAAGTCACTACGTGAGGCTATCAAGATGGGATCGATTCGAGGAATCAACATCGAGGACATTAACAAAGATTTTCAATGTAGTGTTTGTCTCCAGGGGAAGATGTGTCGTGCTCCATTTCCAAGGGTTTCAGAGAGAGTGTCGGTACTGGGTGAGCTCATACACTCCGACATTTGTGGTCCAATGCGAGTCGCTTCACACGGAAAGAAGCTCTACTTCGCTACGTTCATAGACGACTCTTCAGGATGGTGTGAGGTGAGATTCATCGAACAAAAGAACCAAGTGATGGATGAGTTTGATAGTTTCAGGGCACTTGTTAGCACCCAACAGGGAAAGTCGATTAAGTGCCTACAGTCGGATAACGGACGCGAATATGTCAACAAACAGTTTGACCAACTGCTCCAAAAACACGGCATCTTGAGGCGTTTGACTGCACCTTACAACCCACAGCAAAATGGAGTTGCTGAGAGGAGAAACAGGACACTGATGGAGATGGCACGTTGCCTTTTAATCCAGTCCGGACTGCCACCGACTTTTTGGGCGGAGGCCGTCAACACCGCAAACTTCATACGCAATAGGTCACCAACAAGTAAACTAAAGGGAAGAACCCCGTATGAGGTTTGGTTTGGGAAGCCACCGGACGTGTCCAGCTTTAGGATCTTTGGGAGCGAAGTCTTCATCATGGACAGAACGCCAGGCAAGGGGAAGCTGGAAGTAAGATCAAAGAAAGGCATCTTCGTAGGTTATAGCTCAGAGTCAAAGGCGTACAGGATATGGCTACCAGAGCAGAGGAAGATCGAGGTATCCAGAGATGTGATTTTCATGGACAGGACTACGATCCAGTCATCGAAGAATTGGGAGGACTTCCTCCCGCAGGACAAGTCCCCAAATTTGTCAAGTTCTTCAGTTGATCTTAACGCCACGGAGAGTGAAGATCAACATGTCATGATCAACCTCTCTAATAGTCAAGAATCGCATCATCCAACCGAAGAGCCATTACCAGAGGAACGTTACGACGAGTACGAAGACGCTGAGGGTTTCCAGGGTTTTCCCCCAGAACAACCATTGAACGCTGTAAGAAGAGGTCCAGGAAGGCCGAGGGTACTGCGGACCGGACGTCCCGGAAGACCCCCCAGAGTCTATGCAATGGCGAATCATGTCGTCAAGGATGACTTTGTTTTTATGACTGAAGTTCCAGTTGTTCGAGCAATGACAAGTACGGATTCAACCGAATGGATGTTGGCCATGGCAAATGAAGTGGAGTCAATTCTTGCAAAGGACACATGGGATCTAGTGGACAGGTCAAAAGCGTCAAGGGTGATCGGCAGTCGCTTTGTGCTACGAAATAAGTACGGGGCAAACGGCGTTCTGGAGAAGCGCAAAGCCAGGATAGTGGCGAAGGGATATGCTCAACAGTACGGCAGGGATTTTCACGAGACGTATGCGCCAGTTGCACGACTAGATTCAATACGGTTGGTTGTTGCATTTGCAGCCCAGAACAATATGCACATACGCCAGTATGATGTGGAAACAGCTTATTTAAACGGGAAACTGGATGAGGAGGTATTCATGGAGGTACCAGATCGTTTTGAAGAAGTCCTAGAGCACATAGTGAGAAGTAAAGGACGCAAGGATCAGACAGTCAGCAGGGCGAGAGCCACACTAGACAAGTTAGCAACAGGTAACAGGGTCTGCCATGTAAAGAAGGCTCTGTACGGCCTAAAACAAGCTGGTCGTGCCTGGAACAAGCGTCTAGATAAAGAGTTGCGCACCATGGGCGCGAAACCCACCAATGGAGACCCGTGTGTGTATATAAGGCATTGGAACGAAGAGATCATGATCATCATCATCTACGTCGACGACATCTTGATAATATGTCGTGACCCTGAAGAAACTACCCGTTTCGGGGACAGACTTGGAAAGATGTTTGAGATGAAGGATCTGGGTGATCTGAAGCGCTGTTTGGGGATGGATTTCTCCAGAAACTGTGGTGGGATATTTGTAAGTCAAAAGACGTACATAAAAGACATCCTTCAACGCTTTGGTATGTCGGATTGCAAGCCTGTTTCAACCCCACTAGACGTCGGGACGAAGCTGGCGAAGGGTGAGGTATGGTCAACTTCAGATGGTGAGAGACCCCCATACCGAGAACTAGTTGGTTGCTTGTTATATTTGTCAGTGGCCACACGCCCGGACATATCTCATGCAGCTAGTGTGTTAAGTCAATTTAACGACTGTTTCAACGGTACTCATTGGAGCGCAGCAAAGAGGGTGCTTCGGTACCTCAAGGGCACTGCTGACCAGGGAATCTCCTACAAGCGTGGGAAAGGCTCATTGACAGGCTACGTAGATGCTGACTGGGGAGGATCACTTGATGACCGGCGTTCCTTTACAGGATATGTTTTCGTCATGAATAGAGGTGCGATTGCTTGGGATTCAAGGAAGCAACAGACTGTTGCGCTATCTACCACAGAGGCCGAATACATGGCCCTGAGTGAAGCAGCCAAGGAAGCCGTGCACCTCCAGCGTTTCCTGCTAGAGCTTGGAAAGGAGGAATTTGGACCACTTCAACTGCTCAATGACAATGTTGGGGCGCAGAGGCTGGCAACCAATCCTGTCTTTCATGCACGTACCAAACACATTGACATTCGTCACCATTTTGTACGAGAGATTGTTGAGTCGGGTCAACTGGTGCTGGGACACGTGGCATCGGAAGAGATGCCAGCTGATGTATTAACCAAGGCTTTGACTAAATCAAAGCATGGACACTGTGTTGATCTCCTGGGACTGATAAAGGCACCTGATGAGTCTTCAGTTGTTGTCTCGAGGGGAAGTGTTGGAGACACTGACTAAGATGCACGATCCAACCACTGCACCAATCACGAGAGGCGCTGCAGTAGCGCAAGCATCACGAGTTAGCCAATCACATAACTTTCCGTTACACAGTTCTTTTTCCGTCACCAAACCGACCGCGTCGTTGTGTGCTCACGCTAACTTTCTTTTCGTGTTAATTAGCCCACTAAGTGTATTTGTAGATTCTATGTTCGTCTCAGACGTTGATTTTGTGTACTCGACATTAACCTTTGCTAACAGGTATCAATAGGGATTGGTGGGAATAACATTTTTATATCAGGACGCTAATGGGACGGGAAATGAGTCAAAATATCGGGATCGAGACAGGAATGAGAAATTATATAAATCAAGCTTTAAAATAATTATAGACTAAAATATATATTGTTTTTAAACTATTATGGTAATTCTTATAAAAGCTTTGAAATTATAAAATATGGTAATTCAAATAATATATCATAAAAATTTATTAATATAGATAGGGAAGTGAGAATTGCATATTTTATTTAAACAAATAGCAACATTTTGAACTGATATTGAATAATACAAATCGAATAATTAATATTAATATGTTAGTTTTATTAGTTAGTCTCTTTTGATAATGGTGTTTTATATTTAACTACCTATTGGATAAGTGCAAAAAATAAAAATATAGATTTGACCTTTCTTAAATGTCTCTATTTTAACCCCTCTTAAAGACTATCTAGGTTTGAAACACCTTAAATATTCTTTAGATCTAAAACCTCTTAAATATTATTTAGTTATGAAACACCTTAACTGTTCCATAGGTTTGTTACACCCTGATTTTTGTTGGAAGAACAGTAGAGAAAATTCAAACATATTTTATTGTAGTCAACATTGATAAAATTTTACCATATTATTAGTGTTATGTTATAGGTATTGGTAATATCTATCAAAAGTAACAGCTGCAGATCACATGGACTGTTGTATGAATCTATTAAAATTGTTTTGGTAACTTTAGTAACTAACTTCTACTGTTCTTCCTACCAAAATCATACTATAGTTACCCTTTCAATATTCTATATGTTTGAAACTTCTCTCTGTTTAAGACCCCTTCAATGCTCTCTAGAAATGACACCCCTTAAAGGTTCTTTGTTTTAACACCCCTGTAATCTCTATTCTTTGGTTAATAACAACAGACAGGTTGATGCTCATAAACAGTTGACCTTGGCAAGCTACTTTCTCCCCCCTCATTTCTATGCCCCAAAAGATAATAGAGTAAAATTATATATATGTCCTTCTCTAAATCTTTCAAGCTCTCTCACTAGCTGAACCTAACAAATAACTATTGACTAGAGATGGGCCACCTAAATCCTGACAAGTATTCGAGATTTGAGGATTTGGTGTTTTACTGGATTCGATGATCGAATCTTTCACCTCATAAATAAAGCATAATATTTTGAATTCAAAAATTACTTAGTCAAGCCTACTTGAAAAGCACAACTTAATCCATAATATTTATTTTATCAGACAAAAAAGATGAACATGAATAAAATCTTCTTTAAAAATAATAATAATTGTTAGGTGTGTAAAAGCTTACATGCCTAGTACCCTACCCTCCCAACGGTGTAGGAAACTTGGGACTCGACTGTTTCAGCAAATGCTCACTTCTAAAACTTTCACCTCACAAACAATCTTGTAAATATTTTAATGAACACATTAAAACTCTTCAAAAATTGAAAATCAAAACTAGAATTACAAATAGAGATGGGTCGAATCCGAATCCGAATATACATTTTATTTTCGAATCTCGAATCCGAATCCTAGCAAATTTTTAGAAATTTTAATGATTTACAAATAGACCTAGATTACACAATATAGGCATAAACTGTGAATTAAGATTTATTTCAATAATGCTTTCAATTTTAATCAACCCCAACCACCCCTCGCAAAATACAGGTTAAAATCCAGCCAAATTAAACAATCTAGACTCATATTAATGTTTAAAAATTAAATCAATCAAAATTTGAGTGTCTTTTGGTTATTTTTAAAAGTGTTGATAGAATGAGTTAAGTTTATTAAAAAAACGTGAAATAAACAGATTAGGCCTAGTTATTCTTTGATCAACTTTAATCATCATTAAAGGATATTTTATTGTATTAAGATAGCAAAAATAAAAATACAAATGCATATTTTTAATAAAGACTAAAACAATATGCTTAACAATTAAACATACATTGGAAATGTTGAACTCAATAGTACCTAAGTATGTTTTATTATTTTATTATATTTCCATTATCTATTTTCGCGTGGAAAACAAATATATTCGATTCTTGCGATTTATTGATTTCTGAGAATACATTCTATTTAAAACACGAACATATTTTCGACTATAATATGTTCATTCCCATTTTATAAGGCAGGACTACGTTTGAATATTTCTACAATTACTTCAATAACATATTTAAAAAATAATAAACTCTAAGTTAAAATCAATTTAAAAACAAATAATGGATTAGAAAGTTGTTATTTGATTCTTAAAACTCGAGAGCGCTTACTAAGTGATCAGATTACCAGAATCGATTCGAAACAAACAATTGATATATGATACGTAGGCCAGTAGAGATAAACAAACAATTTTATCACTGTCTGACTGTTGACAGAATTTATTTTTCATAAAACCCAACAAAATGTCTAACTTAAGGATCATATGCAATAAATAAATTGGGGTTCTTTGTATAGTTGTAGCTAATTAAAACCAGCAGGATGGTAAGAATTAACAGTATCTCTATTTTAATAATCACTCGGACGAGTAAACATAATATACGTTATGGCGGCTGACTTTGTATCATGCGTAATGTGTTCTTATTTATGTTTAAAAAAAGGCCGTAATTTGTTTTATTTATTTTGAGTTTATTTATAATTCTAGTTTTGATTTTCAGTTTTTGAAGAGTTTTAATGTGTTGATTAAAATAATTACAAGATTGTTTCTGAGGTGAAAGTTTCAGAAGTGAGCATGTGCCGAAACGGTTGAGTCCAAGTTTCCCATACAGGTGGGAGGATAGGGTACTAGGCACGTAATATTTTCAACACCTAACAATTTTTTTTTAAAGAAGATTTTATTTGTGTTTATCTCTTTTGTCCGACAAAATACATATTACGGATTAAGTTGTGCTTTTCAAGTAGGCCTAACCAAGTAAATTTTGAATTCAAAATATTATGCTTTGTTTATGAGGTGAAAGATTCAATCATCAAATCCAGTAAAACATCAAATCATCAAATACTTGTCAGGATTTGGTGGATTTGAGGATTCGAGAATTCGAGTGGCCCATCTCTAATTACAAATAAACTTGAAATAAATAAAACAAATTATGGCTTATTTTTAACAGAAATAAGAACACATTACACACAATATAAAGTAAGCTACCATGACGTATATTATGTTTACTCGCCCGAGTGATGATTAAAATAAAGATATTGTTAATTCTTACTACCCAACTGGTTTTAATTATCTAAAACTATGCAAATAACCCCAATTTATTGCATATGATCCTTAAGTTAGACAGCGATAAAACTGTTCCTTTATCCCTACTGGCTTACGTATCATATATTGATTGTTTGTTTAAAATTGATTCATGTAATCTGATCACTTAGTAAGCGCTCTAGAGGTTTAAGAATCAAATAATGACTTGCTAATCCATTATTTGTTTTTAAATTGATTTTAACTTAAGAGTTTATTATTTAAAAAAAAATGTTATTTTTTCAAAATTCTATCTTTTATTTATTTTATACATTATAATAACTAGTAACATCAATAAGTTGAAGATGATTTGTTAAAATTTGTTCCCTTAGTTTGGGTATTAATTTTTTTTTTTCAAAAGATTGTAATTCAAAACAACCCTATTACCTGCGTATATTTGTGTTACCAGTTGTTATTTCCCAGAGTCTTGGTACCCTTTAGGGTCATAAGCGTGTATTTAACTAAGTGTATTGTACTAACACCTGTTTGTTTAATAGAAACTATCTTAAATGCCGAGACAAATGAATACCACTGTCGCTGTGTGCAATCATAGCTACCAAAAGCAAAATAAGTGTTAGTGACAGATTAATTAATTGCCCTTTTACCCTCACTAAAGTCCCTGAAATTTACAAAAATGGACAGTAGTGAAAGGATGGAAAGTTGTACCGGGATTAATGTTCAATTTATAAATATAATAGACATTTTAACTATAAAAACCTCACTTTGCTGGAAAATAAAGGTTAAAACCAATAACTGTGTTATTTTTAAAACGGCACATTGTTTTATTGAATGGCGTGAAAGAAATAAAGGAAAGTATAAGACGTCTGAACTGGTAGGCACGTGGTCTAAATGTCAAGCTAATGTGGTCTGGTTTGCTAATAAAGGGGAGATAAGGATTTTGTCATGGTTAGGTGTATTGAGAGTGTTTTTTTAATACATTTTTTCAACTCTCCTTTTACATAAAAGTGGGTACATTTCCTCTAAACTCTACCCTACTCATAACTAATACATTAGCGTCATTCATACATAAGCTATGGTCGAACAAGAAGAATCATGATCAAATGCTTGAACAGTTATTGAGTGCATATTATAAAATTAGAAATGGTCAGAGGCTGTTTTTTTAAACAAGAAGCAACTGGTTTATAATAATTTATTAATATTCTATTACCTGTACCTAAGTGAATCGGAAAGTGTGTGTGTGACCTTGCTAGTGATGGTTTTTCACCGGGTGCACCCTAAAACTGACTTCAGACTCAAGGACCAGCAAGTGATCGTAGCTAATGAGGGGGAGAGCAAGAATGTGTTGACATTTATACCCCCACTCTGTCTGACTCTGAGTGACATCGCCAAAGTGATCACCACACTAGACAAGGTGTTGATGGAACTCGAGGTGGTTCAGTTGAATGATATTCAGGGCATCTTTAGCGAAGCTCAACCACAACCAAGCAGGTAAGATTTAGTGTTGTATTGGCTGTTAGTGACTTAGGGCATGGCCGGGAAATTTGTTGAAAATTAGATTTTCCTCTCACAATGATTAGTTAAATATTTGGAGGACCGAATGTTGTGCTTGTTCTTAAATTAAGAAAGTGCATTTTAAATAACTCTTATATGTATTTGTAAGTTAGCTCCACACAACTTAACTACCAGCTCTAGGACAAACTTAAAAAAAAAAAATGGGCTAATAAATACCATTTTTAGTAAATATAAATCAAACTAATATCACAAATACTAATTTAGCAATTTTTTTATATTGATCAAATAATATTAATATTAGTCCTACAGTCATATTTGTTCAGTTAAACACTATTTTTGAGCAGTTCTCAACAAAATAATATTAATCGACTCAAATCTAATTTCAAAGTTTGGTCAGAGCAATCCATGGAGGCAGGATTGTACTGAAAAGGCGAGAGAGGGTTCACTTCCCCTATTCTTCTTCTCCTCATTGGATGATTAATGTAATTTTACAATTTTCATCAATGTCCAGGCTTGTGGTTTATCAGTCAGCTAAAACCCAAATTATGTTTTATGGCCATTTAAATTGATTTAAGAGGGATTACTTTTTTTTTAAAAAAATTGTACAAATCACTTGTTGGGGACTTTACCATGAACAATATCATCCAGAATCCTCCACCCCTTTTCCCAAATAGGTTACTGGGTATGGGTACAATCCTGTATGGAAGAGGTTAGTTTATATAATTCATGCTGTTTCAGTTCACGTGTGAGTTATTTGCCTCACCGCCAGAGTTATGAGAGGAGTGAGACCTCTGACAGTGATGAGCAGACATGCATGATGAGTTATGACTGCATGGATTGAGAAGCCAAGCAGCCAGAACAACAGGAGAAGTTGTGTGACTTTGGACTGAAATGAACTATTTTTTTGTAAACAAGGAGAGGACAATACATGTGTAAAGTAACATTTATATCAATTAAAGACGGATAAATTTATACCACTAGAATAATTTATATTCTATGAAAATCAACATTTACCAATTCAATATATTTTTTAAAGTGTGCAAAGTCCAATTTTTTTATTCAAAGGGAAGGCCAAACTAATAGATAAAATCTTCTGAGAGACGAAACAAAGTTTGAATATCATTTTTATGGTTTAGCATCAAAATCTTGTAAATATTTAAATAACATTATACAAAAGATATCAATTACAAAATATTTAATTGAAAATATGTTTAGCATATTTCATGATGATGATGATGATGAAATGTTTCAAACTTGTAGACGAGTCACTTTAGTAAAATGTCTCTATATTCTTGTCCTTCCATCACTCTTCCGCCCAGGGCCGCTAGTTGCTCAAACTGGGCCCGATACCAGGGGCAGAGCATGGGCCCCTTTCACTGTTCTACTCGACTTTAGTGACCTCATTTGTCTAGGTGGGGTAGATTAGTTTAACAAATAAAAAAGGGTTTTTGAGGAGCTTTAACCCCAAAGCTAAAGGGGGTGGGGGAGGCTTGGGGAATGTTTGAAAGTAGGAATCTTCCAGAAGATATTTGAGGTGGCCCTTATCTAATTTTTTATTCTTTTTAAATATACTCTTCTGCTGGCAAATTTAAAAAAAGTTGATGTAAGCCTATCCAGAAGATATTTAAAGTGAGACTCTTCCAACAAATTATGGAAAGTTGGAATCTATTAAATATTACTTGGAATTGTCTTCCCCTGGAAATTTTAATGATTGGATGCCTCTAGAAGCTATTTAGAATGGTCTACACTAGTAAATATTTTTGAAAACTGAATTAACTGCCCCATTACTATGTCGAGTTGTCCTTCTTTGTGAAAGTTTTGAAAATTGAATGCATCTAGAAACTATTTATAGTTTTTACCACCTTTATTCAGCTTAGTATTCTATAATATCTAAGGGGAGTAAATAAATCTTGAGAGGGGCATATTGATTTCAACGGGAGGTGGAGGACACTAATTATTTCTCAAGGAGTGAAAGCCCCTCTTAAAAAAAGTGTCAGAACACCAGTGCCTAACCAGTGATGCGAGTATCCCAAGCCGTGCCTACAATCCGTCCACTCCCAGATTTTTCCAAAAGGACAGCAGTCAAACCCCCCAACCGCCGAGAACACCACTAAAGATTCAGAAATGCGCCGCCGTCCCAACCTAGCTTCGCTACTGTTAAGGCGCCATGTTCAGAAAAAGGTACATCTGAGTCTCACCGGTGATTCCCTAGATCGCGGTGAGGGCTTACGCCACTAAGTAGCCAACTGGAACTATGTCCGACAACACACAACCTCCCTGCCAGTAGGCCCACAGCCGCTGAGAAAGAAAGCTTACTATCCTCGGGATACTCTTCCAAGAGTGGAACTTCTTGTTCACCCGGCATTTTTTTGAAGTGTTTTCACCCACTACTGAGATATTCTCCCAGATTAGCTGTTGTCTAGGCAGTGTTAGCTTGCAGCTTGTACGACATCCAGAGATTGGCTGTGTCACCTCCCTTTCCCCCACCTGTTATGTCATCTCTGCTAAACTTAAATTTGTTTGTTTAAAAAAAAAAAATCTTTGGCCACTTTTACAAAACCAAATCAATGTACACTAACTTGACAGTGAAAATGTTATAACTATGATAAAACCCTTAAATTTAAAATGAACTTTATTCACTAACTGACACTATTCACACGTCAAATTTAATTAAAATATAAAACTATATTAAACTTCCTAACACTTTGAAGTGAAGGACAAGGTTGTATTGAACAAACAATAACATTTTGACAAATAACTCTGAAAGAAACCTCAGCTGGTAGACTGGGTATTCACTGTTATTTAGTAAAGAGAGGCATTTTATTGCTTGTCCTTCATATTTAAAAAAAATTAATCTGATCTAATTTAATTTTTAATTTGTTAATCTGGATCTTGGACCCGGGCCCAGTATCATAGTACCAAGAGTCTCGCTCTCCTGGCAGACCTGCTTCCACCTTTACTCTAGCTAGTCCATTTTTTTACTCTTTCCCACAAACTCGCTGTAATCTGCACCTAGCCATCTCTTCCTTAGTCTCCCTTGCAGGTTTTCCCCTCCAAACCTCAACCCCCATAATTCTTCTGGGGATTATTTCCTTTTCATTTCTCATCACGTGTCCATATCACCTCACCCTTCATTCCTCTACTATCTCATAAAGCCCCTGTAGCCCAACTCTTGCTTGAACATTTTCATTTCTAATACAATTTATTTATTCTGGTGACAGCTAGAATGCCCCTTAAAGACTTAATTCCCATGGCCTCAACATTCCTTGTCTCTCTTGTATCCTATGTCCAGGTTCCTGCTGAGGCCTTATCTTCTTCCTTGTCATCACAATCACTTCACTTTTCATCATGCTAAATTTCATCCCACTCTTTTACTTCTTCATTTCATTGTTGTGTTTCTATATTTTCTCTTTCTTTCCTCCAAATACCATTAGTCATGTGCAAACATCATTCCTTTCACCTTATCCTTACCTGGTTTCCTTGCCATTCTGTTCAAGACCATTTTTATTAAGAAGAGGAGTGGTGAGAGGCCATTCCCCTGATAACCTAATTTTTTTAGTTTAAACCACTTTGTCCACCCTTTCTCTGTCTTTATACAATTTACGTTATCTTTACTAAGGGTGGCAATGATATATTAATATAAGAAATATATTGGTCAATTTATCAATATATTTCATGCATCAGACTAAACTTTAAAGCTTGGGAATCAATATAAATTGATTTTTTTTCTCGGTCTTATTATCTGAGTCTATATTGTGGTAAACACCCTGCCAGAGTCTATTAAAAGAGAAAAAATATATATAAGTATAATTGTGATATAATTTGTGATAAAACTCAAATAAGCGGACCGTGGATAAAATAAATTTGGTAATGAAAATAAACAAAATAATATTTGGTGCCAGACTTAATAAAGTTAAATATAAATTTAGATAAATACAAAAATATTATGACTATGATACCACTGGGTAGTTCCATAAACATTGGTCTTACCTCTGGAAACCTTTTTGGAATGCTGGGAGTTTATGTCCAGACAAAGTCAACACTATTTTATAACATTATTATCTATCATCTAGAGTTGCCTAAATGATGATGATAGTCACAAACAATAGTATCAACAATACAACAACCAATAAACTCTGTATTATCAGGTCAGCAATGAATAAAATACTACAAAAAATATGGTATGCAATTGTAAATGCTTGTATTATTTTGTTTCCTTTTAAAAATTAAAATACCCTCCCTAGGAGTACTTCTTGAATATAACAATACATTTTACATGTTTCAGAAAATAAAGTAAGTTTTTATTGCCTCTTGGCACTTAGAGACAGTTTGGTCACAGAACTCATTTATCCCTGCAAGTCTTTTTTAAGCATTTGAGATTGAAGTAATAATAATAATAATAATAATAATAATAATAATAATAGAAAAATTCAATGTAATGTCTATTTACTTGTTGTTAGTCCAACAATTAATGGCTATATTATAAATGAATAAAAGTATGAATTTTGTTAAAATTAATATTTACATCAAGAAATAATGTTGTTTTATGCTTAAATACCATGTTTAATAAGTTTGAAAATGTAAGATTCGGCTGATGAAGTGAGATAAAAAAGTCAAAAATCTTGGAGACATATGATTTGCCGAAAAATTGACAAGAACATACACCTGGTTATTAATTTCGTGATATTTCAGAATCTTAGTTGAAATATGCCAAACCAAATTGTCCAGGCCGGAAACCAAACATGGGGCTTTTCATCATGGTATTTTACACTCGTTGATGGGTAAATATTACCACCGTTTCCCTTCACCAGAAAACCTGGTGCTTCTCCCTTTACAGGTTACGAGTTCTGGCACATTCAAAAAACGTTATAAATCGCCATAAACAAAACCTTGCCTTGGAGATAAGATAAACTTATCATACATTGAAATAAACTAAATAGAACAAAGGGAATAAATTAGAATGGCGTAAAATATGAATGAAGTAATGAAAATTAAAAGTTTGTGAAACCAAAACGCATTAATTACACAATATAAAATAAAATGTATCTAAAGTATTTCCATTAAAACAAGTGGTGAAAACATCTAGTGTTTCTTTTTCAAAGCTTTTAAAATCACTTCCAAAAGTTAGTTTAATGTGAGTTGAACGATAGCCATTTTGTCACTTTCATAAATCCGTGTGTGTGTGCGTGCGCATGCGTTAGCTACATAGTGTGAAAAAAGCATGTCTCAAAAAGAAGTATTCTTTAAATTCTATAGCAACAAAACCCATTTGTTTGTTCACAATGCTAAATGGTCCTTGAAATTATAATGCTATGAATAGTGTTTTTAAAAGAACAATTCTTTGTTACAATATTTCCTATTTTTATTGAACTTATCTGCTATTTTCAACATCTAAATGAAATGCTAAAAATTGGAAAGCAGCAAAGAATAAATATCATAGAACAGCTGCTGTACTTAATACTGCTGTTCTAGTTCACCCTGACCAATGACATTCTATGTATCAGAAATAATCAATATATGGATAATTGATTGTTACAACATAGTGTTTGATATATACTTTACAATATAGCAAATGATAAATATATTATGTAAAATTACCATCCCTATACTCTACTCTCATCACCACACCTCTTTCTAATTCAGCCTCTTCCAGACTTTCTTACTATCCACATTGTTGTATGGCATATGTGTCTTTCACATACATGAATGCAATCACCAGGTCTTTTCCATATTCATATCTCTTCTCCATCAGTTGGTGACTTGGCGGTCTAGAAGTATGGTTAGGGGTCTGCGAGCTTGGGTTTTTTCGTTCGAGTCTAGTATTTATAAGGCTCTCGCATTCGAGTTGAGTTTGAGTATTGCATATTCATAATTTTAAAACGTTAGAAAATATATTAAAACATATGTTCTTGAAAGATGAATGACACTAATTTTTATAAATAATAAAGGTTTTTTTTAAAAAAAGAAGTAAATAATGAAAATATCGGTTTTTAAATTAGAAATAATTCTTATAAAACACAATTTAAAAATAAGAACCCTCAAATAAAAATCTAATAAAAAAAGTAATTAAAATAGTTTCAACATTTGTGTTTTAAGACATTAAAATTACACTAACAATTATAATAAAAGTTATATAAAATGACTAATTGCATGATGGCTTGGAAATGTATAACACGACAGTGTAGAAACATTGTACCATGATGTAAAGTGGTAGTGAAGGAAGCCAATTTTAAAGGATATTTAGGTTAGGCCTAGATAGGAACAAACACACTTCTCTCTTCATGTCTTCTTAAAACTTTTCCACTCCTTCAAAACTTCTACACTTGCACATTAGTTTAAATTTTCGGGAATATTACATTTCACTAATGTCTCTTCATATGAAAAATAAATATTTCTGAAAATTCAAAACATCGTGCAACTGTAGAAGTTTGAATAGGTGGGAAGTGTAAAAGTGTAGAAAGAAAATAGAGAAGTGTGTTTGTTTATATCTAGGCCTAACCTAACTATCCTTTCAGGTTGGCTTCTTTAACTATCACTTTACATTATTGTAGTGTGTTTCTACACTATTTTGATAGAAAGATAATAAAATTGACATTTTAATAAGCTAACAATTCCCCAAAATATGCTTCATAAACTTAATTTACCATATAATAAAATGTAATAATCATAAAAAATTAGAAATTTGAAGTGTTTTGTATTTTGTTTATTATTCCTTAGTGTAATTGTGCATGGTCACATCTTCTGTTTTATTTCCATTCCTCTATGCCCAGTTGCACATGCGTGTTGTACAGGCTCTCGTTAAACATTATTTTATTGAGAAATTTACTTCAATTCTATTTTTAATGCTTATGGAAGTTGATGCTGATATTTTGAAATTAAAAAATATTATGACTAAAATTATATTTCTAGCAAACATTATGAAATAGTAAATGCCTTTTTAATTTAAATGTGGTAATTCTGGTAAAATATATATTGCAATAAATAAGATCAACATTGATTTTAAACAGATTAACTAACTTAATTCTATAACTAAATAGTAACTAAACTAGAGCTAGTTTTGTAGCTAAACATATTATTTAATACGAGTTTTAAATATCTAAGGTTTGAAAACATTACTATAATAATATATTATTGATATTACATTTTTAATTTAACATAAATTATTATTTTAGAAAGGGACCAGGTAAGAATAGTAAAAATAATCATTCATTTATTTAGTAATCTTCTTAGCTATTTTTATTTTCATGGCAATACAAGTAAACAACTTCAATCAAGTATAATTCAAAATGTACAAAAGTATTGAATAAATTTACCGGGTGAAAGTGGCTTTAAATTTCTATTACTTTATTAATGTGAAAATTGAAATTAATTTTTAACAATATTTTAAGTAACCGAATGATCTTTAAGTGGAAATGCCGGTATTATCTCAATTAAATAAACTATGCTTACTATTGCATTTTAAAAATAGGTTTATTAAGTATATCAAGTGGAAGCTCGAAAATGACAAGACTACAAAACTTTCGATCTCAATTTCGAGCTTGAGCATTGAGCTCGGCTCGGAACACGAGTACTCAGAGAGCCCCAGGTAAAGTGTTGACTTCTGTAATGGGGGTCCGAGGTTCAATCTTTGGTCCCGGCACAAATTTATCTGATTGCCAAACCCTTCCTTCACCTCTGACAAGATGTGTATTAGTCAGTCACAACTTGAGAATGTGTGGAATGCCAAGCCTCCACCATGGTTCGGATTCCATGTTAAACTGTAGGTCTTCCATTTCATCTCACAATTACCCTACCATTACACATTAGCATAAGTTTGTATAACCTGAACAGGTAGTAAGATGTGATGATGATAATGATAATGATGTCATAATCATAGTAGTAGTAGTAGTAGTAGCAATAATAATAATAATAAATCCTTTAGTTTTCTGATCGCCAATTTTTTTAATCGCCATGTGTTAAAACGTTATGGGTTTTGATTTAGATATTTCATGTGGATGATACGTTTTTTTATTGGCTGATATTTTCCTCGTGATCGAGCACCAATTATAAAGATATCGGGATTTACGATGATGACATGTACAAGTGTTACTATGTACATGCTCGTGATTATTTGATCTGATTATTTCTGATATTCAATCTAATTAAATAAACAAGACTATCAATGTACACATGATTTATTTAAATGAGTACACCGTCGATACTGTGTTGTGCGACATCTAGTGACCGTTCCGAGACTGAGAGCACCCCTTGGAAGGGAGGCGGAGCGATCTAGCGGAAAGCGCACACACCACGCCTATCCCCTTGAACCCCAGCGCAGTCCACTAGTTCTAAACGAGCTAAGAGATCGCGCCAAGACAAAGGGCTCCATTAGGCCAAAGACCTTACCAAAAAAAGGACAACAAAAAACCATTCAATGTAAAAATGTGTAAAAATAATGTAGTAGCTTTAGTAAGAGGGTTATAAGAGGGTTAATATATACATGTTAGCATAAATTTAGAGAATAAGACTGAGGAGGAGGGTTGGGCCCAACCTCCTTCAGCTAATGAATATTGTCAATGTATGGAGATAAGGGAAAAAATAGAAATAAACAGATCAGATCAGAATTCATCCCAACACTCTCGGGGCTTTGGGAAGCTATCTATTGTTCTGGTTTCATTTTTTGAAAACAACCGTTTCGATCTTCCTTGCGCCGCTCAGAACCATTCGGGCTGCCAATTCCTTCTTCCACACCCGTTCAGTGCTCAAGAACCATTCGGGCTGCCAACTCCTTCTCGACTTTCCGCTCTCTCATGACCCCTCCTCCAAGGCCTTTACAATACCGCCGTAGTAAGGGAGGACTACGCCGCAAAGCCAGGGCGAAACATTACAATATTTCTAAAACCCTTCCCACCCTGCCCCATTCCAATATCCATCCGCCTCACCCCCCAACGCAACCCGCCTATCAGTTACGACCCCTCTCTCCCCCACCTCCACCATATCATTTGTCAGACTACCACTCTCTGACCCTCTCGGAGGATCCAAGAAGGACGCATATCAAATGCCTCTCAAGTAGAAAACTAGAGCAGCAACTTCTCGACCTGGGCCTGGACGACGCACTTCCCAATTCCCCGAACCAAGAAGCAAGCGTAGAAAAACAAATGAATACATGATATTAAATTGTACAATTTCTGTTAATTTACAGACTGTTATACTACATGTTCCGTGTTTTGAGTACTGTGTAATGTTATATTCTCTGACTTTATATGTATTGGCACTGTGTGGATTCATACGCACAAGTGGCTTATATATGACATACCCCTTGCCTCTTGGAACTATTGTTGTGAACGCTGGCTTCCTATTGGTTATAGGGAGCTAGTGTGTCATATAATCCTTTTAATATAACGGAATTGATCTTTTAGGAAAAAAAAAAGTTTTAAAATGTAGTGTATTGAAATTATTTCTGAAAACGCGTGATTCTCCATAGATGAAGTACTAAAAGGAAAATTTACATACAGTAATTTAGTAAAAATACACTTCATTCATTACTTTTTTAATATATGAGAGGGGCTCAAAACAGTATCATTACAGTCTGATCAGGTTATGCACATATATGATATTTACTTTAATGGGCTAGGTATGATTAAGCATTTTAGAGGTAATCTATCAGCATTTACGTGGAGGGAGAGTGGGAAACCATTTAGAAAAAACCACCCTCAGTAGACTCAACTTGGATTTGAGCCTCAATCTCTATGTTATCAGTAGAATTGCAAATATTAAAATTATCAATGAAATCTTTTATTGGAACTCATGCTGCTCCCACCTCCACCTTTTCTGTTTACTTTTTCTCATCCTACTTTCCAAAATCTTTTCATACAGTTTTGAAAATTGACATATTCCCTTTCTTAAATATTGGTAGTTTGATACCTTTTGTCCATTCCTTTGGTACTTAGTTCTTCTTTTACACTGCCCTTAATACTTTATATGACCAATGTACTCCCATTTCTCCTTTTATCATTTTCACTCTATAATCCATTCAAGGTAGGAATTGACTTCTGAAAGGCCTTTTTCCCTATCATAAATCTACTATATAGTAGGATAATGGTAGGAAAAAAAGACCTTTCCGAGAGTAATTCCTACCGTGAATGGAATATAAGTTCATCTACTTCTGGTAGCTTTCACTTCCTCAACTTTTTCAATCTCCTCACTTGTCCGGATTCAACAATTTCTTAAAATAGGTTTTTCAAAAACTGTGACTTTCCTTTTTTACCTATTTCCTTTGCCTCACTTGAATGTACAGTACTTTCTTGATCCCCTCCAAATCCATCTGCGAAACTTTTGTCCGTTCTTTCATCCATGCTTTAATCTTGCCTCATTATCCTTTTTGTATTTTTTTCTTCTCTGTATTTAAGCGCTGTTCTTTGCTTTCACTGCTTCTTTTACCTTATAATTCTTCCATCTATTATTTGTGCTAGTTCTTCTGCATACCTCCTCTGCCAATTCTACCATACACTCTTTTAAGCTCCTGAAATTCTCTCACAACTCCCTATATTTCATCCTTTGGCAATGTCCTTCTAACTTGTTTGAAGTCCACTTTTTCCTCTTCTTTACTTAGCTTACATACTCTTATTTTCTTTTTTTGGTTCATTGTTTGGCGTCTCCCCTGTCATCCTTTTTATGTCCTCTACCAGCAAGTTATCCAGAGCCACACTTGCTACAATCTTTATAAGTGCTAAGCACCTCTTCACTTCCCATTCTAAGAGGAAATAATCTATCACTGACTTTAGTAGACCATACCACTGTTGTACCAAGTTGTCCTGTGTGTGTCTATGCTCTTATTATTCCAGTATTTTCCCAACCTCAATCAATTTTTTTGCACAGCTCTAGAAGTATTTTCCCTTCGTCATTTATTTCTTCCCACCCTTCACTTCTTAGCAATTATTTAAATTTTCTTATCCCTTTCTCAACTTTAGCATTAAAGTCTCCTAACACCACTCCCTTCCCCAAGTGCCGTTATAATTCTTCCTCTAATTTTCCCGTCTTCTCCAAAGGGCATCTAACTAGCGGTGTTTATACTTGAAGTAATTCAATTTGTTTCCCTTTGTTCATAATAATAATTTTTATCATTTAATCATTGATCCACTCCACTTTTCATCCTATCCTCACTACAAACCTTATACCATATTCTACTCTCTTAATTGTTTCCAATGCACTGTATGTATGTATGTATGTATATATGTAATATAACGATATATTATTTTCTCAGTTCTTCTCCACTTCCTCTCTAGTTTATCTCGCTCATTCCCTGCACATCTGGCTTCCTCTCCAATATATCTACAATTTCCTCTACTCTTTCATGAAATGTCCCTATTCGTTTTATTTCGGCCACTGGCTTACTAGTCCTGCCATGGCCCACACCCGAGTTGTGGGGAGGCCACGAAGGACACCTGTAGCTATTTAAGTACTGTTTTTGGTGGTAACCTTCCATAACTGAGGCTATGGATGGTGACAATGACTTAGCTCATCGATCATCAACCCTCACACTCCTAGTCCACCAATCTAGGAGCCAATTGGCCAGACCCTGTTCCAAGCTTGTTGGTTTTGTCCCTGACCAGTCTCCTGTTTCACATTTGCACTTGATCTCGCTTCCACTGGGGTTAATCCCAATCTTCAGTAGGAACCTGAATAGAACTCTGCATTGCACTTCCCTACCTCATAGCTCATAGTAACTCATGCAACTCCATTACTAAATTTTGTGTAACATTAAAATTTAATTGAAAAAGAAAGAGTTTAAAACTACCAAAAAGTCTGTGTGGGTTTTCTGGGATAAATAAATAAATAATAATAAAAATAATAATTAAAAAGGTCTTTTTTCATATTGTTTTGCAAAATTTGGAAAACGGTGTCAATTTTATATACATTTGACGATGACATCGGCATCGATGGAGTAGATACTCACAAGTTTCTAAAAAGAGGCAAAGAACTACTAATACTAAAATATTTTTATATATAAATAAAATAAAGGTTATCTCAAAACACCTAGGAAAACGAGAACAAACACTTTGCAAATGCAGTGAACTGAGGGCATTTTAGTAGAACTTTATTGTAAAAATAATTTTGTACACTTAACAATATTAATTTGGCTTATACTATAACATATTCTTAATTAAATGTGTTTTTATTATAGAATATGAAGTTCATATAAAGTTAAACACATTAACACATATTTACAAACACGTCAATATTTAGATGCCTCATGACATCTTTCTCAGGAGGTAGTAGACTGATAGGAAATTGGCTTTACTGATGCTGCTAGCTTAAACTACTGTAGTATTATACATTCAATTGCATATTCTTTTTTAGTGCTTTAGCATTATCACTAGGAAAAACAACAACAGTGTCTTAACATATTAATAAACATAAACTAATAATCAAAACAGCAAAATTTTGATATATCAAGTTTTGTACCATTCACAAAATGCAATCTTTAAAGTATTTTTTGAAAATATCTTAGAATTTGAAGGTGAACTAGTTTTTATAGCATGATTTTGGTAGAAAGAACAGTATAAGTTAGTTACTAAAGTTACTAAAACCATTTTAATGTATTCATACGCTAAGGCATATTATATGCAACTGATTCCTTTGATAGATATTATCAATACTTATAAAATATCACAAATAATATAGTAAAACGATTTCAATGTTGGCCATAAAGAAATATGTTTGAATTTTCTCTACTGTTCTTCCAACCAAAATCAAAGTATTGAGTTTATGTATCACACAAGCTAGCAAAAAATATATGTTATAAATCAATAACTAGTTATTGATGATTATGAAATGTATGGAACACTGTGCAAGTATAATCTTTACATAATTCTAGAAAAATAATTAACATTATTGTGAGTGAGTATAAATTAGTTTTTTTTTCTGGTGTTTCGATAAATATTTCTTTTCTACTGAAGTTTTATATTAGAAGTAGTTTTGCTAGCATGTTTTCTGACATCTTGGTGATTTCAAGCCTCACCTGAATAATCATGACCATGTCTTGAAGTAGCTATTGATATGAGCCAACAAGAAGATGTCATCTGTGGCCAACCTCACCACTGCACAGTCATCCTTGAATGCCACCTTCATCAGTAGGTGTTTGCCGGGCGGCAGAAAGATGGCAACATGGAGGGAATTCTCCCCTATAGAAGAATGTATTTTTATTAAATTATATGCTTTTTAAAGCCAGTCAAACAAATCTTCAAAAAATTTTTTTACTGCCAAATGAATATTATTAAATCTCAAAGTATTTTATTTCTGAAATTTATATTGAATTATTATTTAACATACACTTTTATAGATATAGAACCATACAGTAGCTATCAGCACAGTAATAACAAAATCGCTTAACCTAAGACAAAAGACTTAATATTATAAGCACCCACCAAACCTCCAATAATCATTTTTTTAAGTATCTGACTGATAGGTCAAACTAGAATCTTAAGAGTCTATCTCAGCATCACCTAAATGCAGAATTGAAGGTTTTGAAGAAAAAAATATTGTCTCAGCCGAGGTGGAGCCACCTTTCTGTAAATTGATAGGGAAGAATAATAAATAATAATAAATAATAATAATAAGCTATGTGCAATCTGAATGGTTCTATTCTTACAGAATGAGCTTTACACTAGCGAATGGGGCAAGCTTGAGCTTTTTTTTATATGTGTCTATGTTTTAGTAGGTGTTAAGACTAATAAAGTAAGATGACGCATGAAAATGATTAATAAAAATGAATAAAGTAGATCATTTATTTAAAACTCCCGTTTTCTTCATGAAAACTGCAAGAAAAACAGGAAATTAACAGTTGTGAGCACATAAGCCTAATGACGTTACAATTATGCAGGTTGATGGCAAGAAAAAAATAACTTTTTATAATGCTTGGTTTGGTAAAACTGTGAGTGAAAAAAGACATAGCTTATTTGTTTCTATTGTTTATTATTTTGTGGTCGGGGAATGTGCAATTCATTTGGAAAACGCATTTAAGTTTAAAACATTTGGAACAGTAAATATTGCATAAGAGATAGATTCCGTTGTCAAGATTTCAGTCCAAGATCACAATGAACATGAGTCAAAAAATAGACATATATTAGGTAAATTTATAGAATGCTTAAAATACTGTGGAACTCATGAACTGGCATTAAGGGGGACACACCCAAGTTTTGTAAAAGTAACGTCATCACTTAGAAAGTTTAAATCAAAACCTGTATTATTTTCGTTTGTAGATATATTTAGTGATTGTGTAATTCTAGTGATTTTAAAAAATCAGGAAATAGGACAAAGGATACAGAAGAGTGGACAATTGTACGATGTGGTTAAGGCGATGGCAATGGAATATAGGAAAAAAAACCAAAACTTTGTTATATAAGGCATATTTTCATATAATATTGACATAAGGGTCTGAAACCTGGACATGGATAAAGATTTTAGTAGATTGCAGGCAGCAGAGATGAGGTTCCTGAGAGGCATTGAGAATGTAACAAGTGGAGACAGGATAAGGAATTATCTAATTTGGGATGGTTTAAAAGTTATATCATTAAAAGAGACATTGAAGAGAAAAAGCTTGCTGTGGTTAGGTCATGTGATGAGAATGGAGGAAGACAGAATGCTTAAGAAAGCCTAACAGAATAAAGAGAAGGGTAGAAGACCTATTGGAAGAACATGGACCAGATGGATAGACCGAGCGCAGAAGGACATGGAGGCTAAAGAAGCGGACAGGAGATGTATGGCTGAGGGAGAAGTTTGTAAAAATCAATAGGAATGGAAAAAAGATGTGTCAGACGACCCACAGAGGTGGAAACATCGGATGTTGATGATGATGATGATGATGATGAGGAAGAAAACTTGAACGAATTTAATTTAATATGTTAACATATGATGAGAAAAAATCATTACTGGCAAGCTTTGACCTGGCCCCACCAAAAATAAAAATCACGCTCTACCTCTGTGAGTATTAGTACATATATATGCATGCAACGACATTCCAAAGTATATAATTAAAGAAATAGATCATATTGCATGGGCACATGCTGAATAAATTCCTTTATTTTTGTGTTGAAATGTCTGTAGCTACTGTGGGGCAGCTTTTCGTTGACAATTCTGAAAGTTGGGTATAAAGTCTTGTGAGAGTAGCTAGACTCCTAATTCCAGGCATTATTTTACATATTTGGATTCAATATCTGTATAGAGAAAAACTTTTATTCAAGATTCAGTTACTAAAATGTAGGATTCAGTGCATCTTAAAACCCCCCCTCAAAAAACCCAGCTTTAATACCCTGTCACTTTTGTACCCCTCCTTCCCACATATTGTAAGGATGATTAGAGCATCTATACCTTGCAGTTCCTCTGTTACTAAGGACCCGAATCTGATAAGAAACTTATCTCGCGAACAAGGTTGTGTGTGGACAGAAATATGAGAGGTAGTTCCACAATTCTCTTCTAGGTGACTCCAAAGACATGCAAACACTTCACTGGGGCTCATAGGAGTACCATCTGAACACAAAAATATAAAATGGTGCAGAAAATGTGATAGTATAACAATTTCAGTATTATATACATT
Source organism: Timema shepardi (assembly GCA_902151425.1). Classification (NCBI taxonomy): domain Eukaryota; kingdom Metazoa; phylum Arthropoda; class Insecta; order Phasmatodea; family Timematidae; genus Timema; species Timema shepardi. The sequence goes on from CABFVX010000446.1 coordinate 232,651, forward strand.
GCGCGAATAAAATAAAATTAAGTACACATTTTTGTAAAATCAAATCAAAACCCACTTTTTTAGCTTGTGTAATTTAGTGGAAGACAGCATCCATTAATTTGCTTTATCTAGTCCTGCAAATTAAGATTCAAGGAATGAGCCATGCAATGCCCAAAGACAATTCTCTAAGTTCTTTCCTCTTAATTTTGATTTTCACCCCCACTAAAAGCAGATGCAAATTTGTTCATGGACATAAATAGCAGATGTCTCATACACAATAATCATGTAATATTATCCAAAGAGTAAAATATTTGTCATGTGAAGGCTCATTAACTTCAAAATCTTGCTGCAAATTTTATGAAAACACAATTGAAATTAATACTGATGCATGCATCTCATTAAAATAGGGTAATATTTGCACCACAGCCTTAAAAGCTTAGTAAAGTTGTGTGATTTATTAGTGAGAACGTCTGAGAACGCCTCCAGATTACATTTAGACCCAATTTTATGTAAAATAACTATGTTTGATATGAGCAGGAATATTTATTTTTATTGATTATAAAAGTGGATTAAAAATTCAGTGTAGTAGTTTTCATATAAATTACTCTGAATATTAACACTTATTATTACAATGTGTAATGGTCAAGAATGAGAAAACCCGTGAAATAATGTAGGATACCAGTGAAGAATTTTACATGTTTTACTGCCTCAGGCAAATAAGGGCTAATGTCACGAAACTTTGTGTATGGAAAAACATGTGGTTTTTTCTTTGAAAATAAAGTATCACTAGAATAATACTCTCATTGAAGTAAGTAAGGACCAACTATCTTTATTCACACAGCAGTTAAGACGTTGTGAGTATTTTAGTTACTTAATATATTATGATGTTTATATTTAACTACGCAAATTTTCATAATTGAACATTGGCCCTTCTTATCCCAATGCACATGGTATTGATGTTTTTTTGACCCAAGAAGGTCACAGAGATTTGCTTCACCCTCCACTGCTGCCTGGACTACGATACAGCAGGTTAGCCAACGCTTGCAAAATGATACTAGATGATAAATGAGTAATGATCATACTAACGGCACCTATTATCAACTAAGATAACTATTTGTAGAAGGAAAAGTTGTATTTAAATATTATTACTACCCGTTCGGGTTGTACGCACTTACGCTAATGTGCAATGGCAGGGTGATTGTGAGATGAAATGAAGGACCTACAGTTTAACGTGGAATCCGAACCATGGTGAAGACCTGGCATTCCTTACATTCAAAAGATATCTTGTCAGAGGTGAAGGAAGGGTTTGGTAATAAGATAAATCTTTGCCGGGACCGAGGATTGAACCCCGGACGCCAGCATAGAACTCTGACACCTTACCCCTAGACCACCAGGTCACCTTGTATTTAAAACTATGTATTTTTACTAGTGTGTCGACTTGGGAGTTGTTAGAGCTCAATATTGTCGTGATTATTGAAGCTAACCCAAATTTAAAAATACATTTAAAAAGAAGAATAAATTGTTCATTAAATAATATATTATAAACAAACACTCTAGATTAATTGTACAAAGAAAATAAATAAATCGATTAATAATTTTTTTTTCCTATTTAAAATGCATTAAAATGGAAACACATTTTAATGAAAATATCCCAATAACTATTTTTTTACTATGGTTTGAAAATTCCATAAGAATTATGAAAGATGCCCAGCTATGTTACTAAAATAAATAAAAAACCACAACAATGTTAAATTATTAAATATTTTTTTAAATTTTTTTTGTTTAGAACCGCGTATTTATGGGTAGGCTCAGCCTTAAGCAGAGACTCTATAGCTAAATAATTCATATTCAGGGCAGTAATCCATAAGTCAACCTTCAGTGTAAAGATCTGAGCTGAAGTTTATAGACTATGTATTGTCACATCTACCAAAGAGTTAAAATAAATTTTCACATTTTTATTATTTACTGAGCATTTATTTACAAACTTTGGTTCCAGTCTCAGTATTATTCAAAATCTGGTCATTATGGCCACTATTCATCAACCTTGAAAAATGTGAACACTCATTAAATTTGAATTATTTAAGTGTTTTATGGCATTCCTAAACATAAGTAAACAAAAAAAGAAGTGTTCAAGAACAAACTCAGCTCATTCAAAATAAATTGAGTATTAGAACTAACAGATATTGATGAATAATGATAGGGAGAGTTAGAAAACGTTATACTTAAGGACCCTGTTAAATTAGGTGAGAAATTACTTGTCTCACCCCCTTTCTCCCAACCAACCATCCTCTTCCCCAAATATTTTTTTAAGTTGGCGCCTTTGGGTACATTCAGATAGTATTGGAGGACAAATAATGTTTCTTGGAATAAAATGAGTCAGTGGATCTGAAATTGTTATAAAATTATATTGATATACATATTACTATAACAACTTTCTAGTAGAGCCTTCCTAGAAAAATGAGCTTTCTATGCCCTGGATGGAAAGGTAAAGTTTACAGCTTATCAAATTTAAAACAATAAAAAGGCAAGCCTTGTAAACTTACAAAATTTAAAGAAGGATAGAAAGGCAAAGCTTCTATAATTTTCCGAAATGAAACGAGAATAGAAGGGATAGTTCTGCACACTTATTCTAATAAATAAATAGCCAAACTACACTATTTAGATTTTGACTCATGTGTAAATGTGTACCATTGTAAAACGCGCTTTTCCCAAATGTTATCATGGTTCAATGTTCTGTTCTCTTAAGGAATGAGGGGTCAGATGTAGCATGCAAATTAATGTGATGTGTTTTAAAAGAGAACTTTAGGATTAATAATTTTTGTATACCTTGCCCTTCTATCCTTATTTCACCGTTTTATATTGATTTAACAACAGTGGTAAGATATCTATTAGTTTGTAAACAGTGAACCGAGTACTCACCCAACAAGGGCAATGGCTGGAAGAAATCCTCTAGATCCAACTTAAAAGGCTCCAAGGAACATAGGTGCATAGCATTGTTAATGCTGAATTCTGCCCTGTTGATTAGATATGATTCAATTAGTGAGAATATAACTTGCAGATTTCAACAAGAGGTTAGTTTTGTACATGTGTAAGCTTGGTGTAGTTTATTTCAAGCAATTTAGGAAATACCACCCTCAGTACACCCGACTGGGCTTCAAATCAAGATCTTCCCATTACTGCCATTACTGGCAATTCAGTCTAATGTTATAGTGAAACCTTAGACCAGCAATTCCAAAACTTTTTAAATGTCGTACCACCCCAAAACTTTCAGTAATTTGGAATACTACCAATATAATGCTAGATACTTACTATTGCAGTATATTTTGAATGGCGCCCAGGAATATAATAACACATACTACTGCGGATACACCGGCTGACTGAACTTGAATCAGTGTTAACACCACTCCAACACTGTTTAAATTTGTTTTTCTTTTGGTTGTAAAATGCTTATCAGAATTTATAATACCTTATCTTTTTATGACTTTAATTGACTTGTTTTGTTTTGTTTCCCACTGCGTACCATTGGGGAATAATTGTTGGTACTTGTATCACCATTTGGGAACCACTGCCTTAGACCATTTGGCCATTGTAGCAGGTGCTTGGTAAAGTTGTTATTGAGGATAGCTGAATATAAATACTGTAATGTATTTCCATGTAGGTTGGCTATCATGTGTGGGGATGTAATAAATTGTCTGCTTCCCATCATGCCCCATCCTAAATCACTACCGAGAATCTTATAGATAGCTGGTGTTCACGAACAAACCATTCTCACTCAAGCAGTAACATTAAACAAAGTAAGTCATGTTCTTATTCCAGCCGTCCTTACTATGTCACGAATGTAACAAATTCAATACATTTATATCATGCAAAAATATGTCTTAAGAAATTATTAATATAGTCTTAAATTAAATTTCCTTGCCTACATTTGAAAGATATTTAGACAAATATGAAGCATGAAAATTAAGTGGTTACTGACCCATCATTAAAATGAATAGAATGGTACAATTGTACACACTTGAGAACCAAGAACTTACCTGGCGGCAGCTATTACAGGGTAAGAACACTCAGGGAAGCACACAATATCCAAAACAGTTCTCTTGTTTTGTCTCCTATCAACATGGCCGACCATGATTGGGTCTATCTTTCCCCAGCTCTCTGGAACTTCCAAGAATATTGCAAGAGCTGAAATTTATAAAAAATATTAGGGTTGGGTCGATTTTTTTATATTACAAAGATTAGATGCAGTAATAATACTAAAACAATAACTGTTGATGTGGGCATTTTTAATTTGTACAGTATAGTGGGTTTGCCTTTACAAGTTTAAATTAAAACTTAGGCCCTACCACATTTGAAATATAATTAGTTCAAGTTGAATTAACTCTACTTTTTGTGTAATTATGTTTGTGATAGTTTTATACAAGAAATTTAGAATATAAAATTAATAAAAAAAAAGTTCATAAAATTTATTTCAGTTTCCCTTGAATCTTCCCCAGTTTTAACACCACGTGAATCTTATCCATTTATAGCTTTCCTTAAATCTTAATCTCATGTTCCAGATAATTGTTTGCTAATTGACCTTGTGGCTGGCATTGCAAAAATATTCTCCCCCTAATCATAATCACAACCCCTGACCGGCTTCTTTCTCTCACTTAATGACCTATTTTCAAAACTATCCCCTAGGGGTGGTCGGGCTCCCAAAATTTCGAGCAACTAAAAATTCCTGAATTTCGGACAAGTATTTTTTATCCCCATATTTTGATCAGGTATCAAAAGAACTTTCTGAGTTATGTTAGCACTAACCTCTAATTCAAACTTTGAAAAAAATAGTGTTTAACTGATATTCATAGTTGAATTATTTCAATTCAACTAATATTAAACAAAGGTAAGTACTATTTTTTATTAATTCGTAAATTATTATGTTTGCTTTCAACAAAACTACATTAACATTTCTCACAAGTTAAAAGTCTACAACATAAAGAGATCAAGATTCCTCCGATTTAATTTCTTCTGTCAATGCCAACAATATAAATTCAACATTTCCACATTGAGATTTTTGGGCTCTATGCTTCCGAAAACTTAATTCAAATGAATTTCCTTTACATTTCTTTAATTTATTATTACTAGCCAGATTTTTTAGGATATAAATAGAAAAGTATGCATCAAATAAACAGTAGGAAACGGCCATTTTGCACTTTGAGACCGTTTTAACCTGTAATTTGAAATTTTATAAGCCTCTGACAAGTTGTTAGCAGAAAATGAAATGCCCGCCTGAATCTGCCCGAGTGTAATTTTGTAATGCTCACCTGATAAAAATATTTGCTGCCTGACCACCCCTAATATCCCCTTCTAGAAGAAGTAAATTTTTACTGAGTACATTAGAATGCTCCCGCTCCTCCCCCCTTGCATCAGAACAAAGGACAGGACCTCTGATAAGGGCTTAACAATGATGAGTGACCAGAACCTACTGTGTGCACCAACACACAGCTCAAAATATCTGCGTTAGGACCTGGGAACTAAATTCTGATAAATGGACTAACCAATTGTGCCATGGTCAGCCGGATGAATGACACTCAACATCACAATGGTCCAGCCTAAAATATATTGAGAGGTACCAAGTGGAGCGAAACATATATGGAGGTTGACAAACTAGTTAGAGGCAAAGAATATCTCACAGAAATTGTAAATATGTTTTACCAATGCAATAATTGAAATTAATTTACATAACTTGTTAAAAGTGCCATAACAAAGTTGTCAGAAATAATAATAGGTTATAAACTATTTCAGTAGCTTTTTAACTGCCAGAAATGAACAGAGTTAACTTAAATGGGTTATATCCACTAGGTTTTATACAATATTTTAATGAACAAACAAGACGTCAAAGAATAAATGATCTATATACATTTTATCTAGTAATGTGAAGGTACTTGCATTTATTGAGTTATAATATTATAATTCAATATCAATACCAAATCTTCACATAGGTATGTTTTTGTGTTTGTCATGATGGTTAGTATTTATAATCAAGATTACAACTTTTTTTTTTCATTTTCACAAACACTTTGAAGTCAGTTAATTTAAAAAGAAGGATGATTCCTTCTTGAATTGATAAAATGTTTCCTTCATGGGAACAATGCTCCCCCTTCTTGATGAATTAATTTATTTTGTTACACTGGCACTTGCCTTCTATGAACTGAAGTCCCTCCTCACATTTGTCAATGAAATCGATTGTGCAATTTATAATTAGACGCTTCTTTGAAAGGGAGGGAATTTCCTGTGTGTACATTTTTAATATATCTGAAAAGAAATAAAAAGTACAATTTAATTTGATCAATTAAAATTATAGCAGGATAGGCAGACATGGCCTGCCCATTGACCAGAAAAACTATAGGCCCATAAAATCGCTACAGTACAAACTCTTAGAACACAGAATATGATTAATAGGGGCCATTCAAGGAGAGTTAAAAACTAACATTAGCTTGAGGTTGTTCACTGTATCTTGGATTCTGTCATTTTGACTTTTTAAGTATTACCATATTTTAAAGAAAATAAACCAAATGATTGGCCAGATAGGCCCAACCCATTTTTTGTGTGTCCTGTAGTTACACTACACTGTCGAATACCTTAACTTAGTCAGTGTCTGTCTACTGAGCTAAGGGTCCTGGGTACAATTCCTGGCATGACTGAAAAATGTATGATATGTGGGTTTACCCTTTCCCAATGATGAGTTAACGGCCAGGGACTGGATGTTGTGCCTGTCCTAGTCTTACGTTAGATTATAAGTATAGATACCGACATGTTTTTATGAACTTTTACTCGGCATGTTAAGATTACTATCAAAACATATTTAAAGACCATTGTAGCATTTTTGGAGTAATAATACATTCACGAAGTAAAACCAAATAAAATATTTTTGTGAAAGAGACCATTTTGCCTTTTAAATGTGAATTATGGTGAATTATGTTGATTTAAATATGAATTAACACTGACAATGTCATTGTTTACCTCTATCCTGAAATACCTTGAAAAATAAATGGCACCACTGTGCTAATACAAATGAATTTCTCAAAGAGAATCTAATTCCCTAAGCCAAAGTTTATAAATAAGAGAAATGTTTGAAATGGTTACTTTGAAAACCATTTTGTCTCAAAAGACCAGTATTTAAAAATTAAAAAGAAGAAAATGACATCATAATTAAGCTAGATTGAGAGCTTTTTATTTTCATGTCTGTAGTCTTCCATCTTACGTCATTATCAAGAAACATTATTTTCGAGTGTGGTGGTAAGTGTTGCTATATAGAAAATTATTTAATAAAATAGTAGGCGAACCATTATCATCCTCATCATGAACAGCTTCCAGCCATTGGCTGGGTCTGTTTGGAACATATGCCTCTCCACCACCGCCTTTCCTCCCACCACCTCTCCTCCACACTCCTGCTTACTCCCTTCAGCCATCTGACCCTTGGTCTTCCCCTCAGCCTCCTCCCCCTCCCCTCAATATCCTACATCCTTCTGGGCATTCTTTCCCTCTTCATTTTTCTCACATTACCATACTACCCGAGTCGTGCCTTCTCTATCTGGCTCTTCCTTTACTATTCCTCTTACACTCTCATTTCTCATCCTGTCCAATTGTGTTACACCAATCCTGCTTCTCAGAAATCTAATTTCACTCGCCTGCATTCTACTCTTATCCTGTTCTTACATTACCCATGTTTCTGCAACATACATCAATATTGGTTTTTATAGCTGAATTATAGCTGAATGAAAATTAAAAATGCCAAGTTTTAACTATTCTTGTAATAGAACTCATAATTAAAAAATGTCTTTTACATATTTGATAGAGCTAAAAAAAATTATGTGTTTGTATAACACCTGCATGGACTGGTTTAGTAATTTGTAAATGACACTTTCCCTGTACTTTGGTGATTGATGTATATGCATGTGTGATGACAAAAATATTTTAGTACAAACTAGGTTGTTGTCTACCGTGTATATATAACATATATTGTGTCAGACGTAAAATCTAAAAAGATTATTAACTAATTTGTAATAAGTAGGCCTTCATTATGAAAATTGTTATTAAATAGTAATAAAATGTTATATAAGGTGTTTTTTTTAATTGATATTATTTAAATATGTGTACTTGTAGTAGGCCTGGACAGATGATATGTAGTGGACATAATTTCACAAGACCTAAAGTTTAGGAGCTATGAGCTATAAAATTAGGTCTTATAAAGTTTAGGTTCACTACCTGTTTGAACAGTTAAGGATATTTTAAAGTAATCTATGAAAAATTAATTTTAGGTCCAGTGCTTTTAGGTCTTGTAAAGTAAGGAGCTATAAAATTAGGTGCAGTGAAGTTAGGTCTTATGGGGTTTAGTCTTTATATTGTTTAAGTCTTATGGGGTTTAGTCCTTGTGTTGTTTAGGTCTTGTGCCGTTAGGTCTTATAAAGCTAGGTGCAATAAATCATATCTTCCATCTCATAAATATTCGGTCCCATCATGACCATCAAATAAACAACATTAAAATAATTCCATCACCTCCTAAATTTTAGAACCAATTATAGTCAAATTTACCTTAATGAAATAAGAGATCAAATAATTAGTAATAATGTCTCTGATATTAAAGTTTTCGGCATTTCAACCTTTAAATAAATATCTTGTTGATTAACTATAATTATAATGTTCATAACGTGGTCATTCAAGTTGAGTTTATATAAAACAAATATATTAATATTGCCATTTCTAATTAGGATGGTTATTATTGAGACATTATGCTTTGTATTGTCTCTATAACTCTAATATTTTTTGCCAACTTGCTTATCCAACAATGTGATATGATGCATATCAATGTCTTAGACGTTGCTCGCCATAACCTATGTTATTATTTTTATATATTGTCATTGTGCATCCACTATAATTGTGTCAAATAAAATACATTGATAATTCTCTTGTAACTCACTGACTATTATTACTGGGAAAGGTGACCTGGCGGTCTAGGGGTAAGGTGTCAGACTTCTATGCTGGCGGCCGGGGTTCGATCCCCGGTCCCGGCGAAGATTTATCTGATTACTAAACCCTTCCTTCACCTCTGACAAGACATCTCGTGAATGTGAGGAATGCCAGGCCTCCACCGTGGTTCGGATTCCACGTTAGTGCTAATAATAATAATAATAATAATAATAATAATAATAATAATAATAATAATAATAATAATAACAACTGGGATAAAGGGTGGTTACAAAAGAATGAGTAGATAAATAAGTAGGAAAACACTCCTAACATACTTAAACAGGATAGACGAATACTAACTTCCTAAATAAAAGCTGAGCACGTCAGTTGATATTATTAACATTGCGGTAATCATGCCGGTCACAAATTTTCATCTTACTTTTTGTTCGAACTATCCGCATTTGATTTCACTATTTTAAAATGACTGAAAAAAAAATCTATTAAAAATACCTTGGTGCGCTCGGCTGTAATTCTAATCCCAACTTCCTTGTTAGTGATGAACTGGATTAGATGAGATTGACATTATTTCACATTCCAAGCATTGTGGCCATGTTTATTAAACCACTTTATATCTCGAAAGGTGTATTTTATATCCTGATGTTCAACTCAATCCATTCATAACATTGATTCAACCATCATATTCCAAGACGGTTAGCAATTAAAAGATAAATGGGAGGCACCCCGTTTTACTTGATGAGTGTGATACACCCAGCAGGATTTGAACTCCAAACTTCTGTTCCTCATAAAACTAGACCAGACAAGACAAGACTGACACCTTTGTCTGTGTTCCTATCAGTTTGTTAAGAAGGATGTTGTTTTAGGACTTATGTCGGCAAGGCCATATAAAGTTAAGTCTTGTGAATTTAGGTCTTGTGGGGTTAGGTCTTATAAAATTAGGTCCAGTGACGCGAGTTCTTGTAAAGTTAGATCTTATAATGTTGAGGTCTACTGCCCTTAGGTCCACTGCCTGTTTGAACAGTTAAGGATATTTTAAAGTAATCTATTCAAAATTAATTTTAGGTCTAGTGCTTTTAGGTCCAGTACTTTTAGATCTAGTGAAATTAGGAGCTATACAATTAGGCACAGTGAGATTAGGTCTTATCAAGTTAAGTATTATGAAGGTAAGAAATTTAGTTTAGGAGTTGTGAATTTAAATCTCCTAATTTTAGGTCCAATGCCGCATGTCTGGCCAGGATTACCCAAAAACATAAAACATTTTGGTTTTAATTTTCCTATCCATATCACTGTCAAATAAGATTGATTTGTTGTAGTTTTCATCGCCCCCCAAACCCCTTTTCCTCACCCTGTTATCCCCCAAGAAGTATGTATATATATATTTACTTTTTATATCAAAATAACCCGACTCGGTGGCGTAGTTGGCTAACGTGCTTGTCGTGTTGAGCTTGGCTGCTGAGGACGAGGAGATAGAGGTTCGAATCTCGGTCGGGTGAACTGGGGGTGGCTTTTCCTTAATGGTTTTCCACTCTCCCTCCACGCAAATGCGGGCTCACTTCCTCTAATTCAACCTTCCCCATTCCCAATCCATTAAAGTAATTAGTACTTAAAAGCGTATAACCCGAACGGGTAGTAATACGCGGTGCTAAATATTATATTAAAATACCGAACGGGCAGTAAGACGCGGTGCTAAATATTATTATTATTATTATTATTATTATTATTATTATTATTATTATTATATCAAAATACGAGTTTATTTAATGAAATACAATAACTTTATTTACCACAAATCAGGATTTATATTTACCATAAATCAGGATCCTACCTTTTATTTACAGACTTTTTATATAAAATCCAATCATTTTATTTACCAAATATCAGGTTATCTAATTATAAGGCATATGAAGCTATAACAGGCCTAGTAAGCCGGTGGTGGAAAATATATGGCTTGAATAAAAAAACTGACCTGAGCCATAGGATAGAAACAGTAATGGATGTAATGTAAAGTTACACCGCACTGCATATTATCTAAATATAACTATCACTAATGTATACCTTCTTAGATATTCCTATCTGAATTTAAGAAATATTCAGATACACATTTGCCAATATGGCTAATCATTTGGTTTATTTTCTTTATGCTATTACAAAGGCAAAAGTGACCCTTATATTTTTGAATACAAACAATAACATTTCATTAAAATTCATAGTATGAATATTAATAAAGATAAAAATGATCAGAATAAAAAACTAAAATATGGTGTGGTAACTATTAGGAAAAGGGAGAGGAGGTAAAAGGTAGAAAAGTATTTAAGACATTGAGTTTTAAATCCAAGATACTCAACTGTTAACATAAATTATTAATATGCTCAACATAAAGGTTATTAATCATCTTTCACACTTCAGTAACATTACTCTTGCAATATACTGGACTGCCAATGACAAGAAGATTGGGGTTTGATTCCCAGTCGGGTGTATTGAGGTTGGTTTTCCTTAAATGGCTTTCTACTCGCTATTGCATGCACATGTGGGTAGACTTTCTTTAAGGTTCAACCTTCCTCCTCCCTAGAACATTAGTGTGATCTTAGATGTGTGTACAACCAGACAAGTAGTGAGACATGATTATAAAAAAAGTAAAAAATAACTATCTCTACTTTGAGTCCCAACCAAACAAACCTTGCTTGGCAACCTGTTGGGGACACAAGTGGTCGTGTTCAACAGCCTTGGCCATGGTCTGTCGTTGTTTGCTTAATCTCAAGAATGGCACATCTACTTTCTTCACGGTTCTACTGCTGTGAAACTCGACCTTATCTTTTGGCCCATGCTTTGGTGTTCTCAATAGTTCCTTTAACTGAAATAACACATCCCTTACTTAATTTGTGTGTAAACTGTACAGTTTAAGAAAAATGGCCCATATAAAATTTAAAATTACCTTACAGATCTCAGACTATTTATGGCAAAAGCAAATCAGATTTATTCTAGGGATGGACAGGAATAACTTTATTTAGGGACGGGAACAGGACGAGAAATTAGTGAAAATATCAGGATTTAGGAAAGGAACAGAACCTTTTAAAATTACCCTTTAGAATAATCTTAGATTTAAAATATATTGATTTCTAAACTATTATGATAAGACATGTTAACGTTATAATAATATTATTATAGCCCTCTTCGGTGGCCGTAGAGTCTAAGGCCCTACTCTTGCAATAGACTAGACTACCGATGAAGGGGCTATTTAGTTTGAATTTGGCCGGGTGTATTAAAGGTGGTTTTTCCTAAATGGTTTCCCACTCTAGCCAAGCAAATGCAAGTACACCTCTAAATTCAATCTTCCTTATTCCTAACACACTAGAGAAATTAGTACATAAGAGTATAACTGGAGCAAGTAATAAGACCCGGTGCTAAAAAAAAGCTAAAGGTAATAAAAACAATAAATAATAACAAAATAAATCAAAGTGTAGATGAATAGCATTTTCTTATCAAATCAAATGACAAAATTTTGAATTAATATCAAATAATACAATTAATAAAATATTTAATCTTATTACAATTTTGATGGAAATTATTTTTATTAGTTAATGTCTTTTGAAAATGATGTTTTATATTTAATTAATTGCATAGGGGAAAAAAATACTACAAAACATAATGTTTGGCACTCCTTCGATTTGCTCTAAGTATGAAACTGCAAAAGATTAGCTAGGTTTAAAAGTTACTTTTCTTAAAATGCCTACAGGAATAGATAAATTCCCAACATTTTCTTGACGGTTCAGGATCCCATCCATCCCTAATTTATTTTTATATTGGAATGCAGAATTGTAAAGGGTAATTTTGATAGTAATAATAATAATAATATTTAGCACCGCGTCTTACGACCCAATCGGGTTATACGCTTTAAGTACTAATTACTCTAATGGATTAGAAGTTGGGAAGGTTAAATTAGAGGAAGTGAACCCGCATTTGCGTGGAGGGAGAGTGGAAAACCATTTAGGAAAAACCACCCCCAGTTCACCCGACCGAGATTAGAACCTCTATCTCCCCGTCCTCAGCAGTCGAGCTCAACACGACAAGCGCGTTAGCCAACTACGCCATGGAGGTGGGTCAATTTTTTTTTTTTTAGTAGGAAAACTCAATTAGGAAGCTCCAGTATCATCAATATTGATTCAAATTTTATATAATTCAATTTGATCACTTGAATCAAATCAAACTAGAGAAAAAGTGATAATTTTTTTTTGCCAATGCAAATACCACAATATGCCTAAAACAATTTGGTATATTTTTAATAACAATTCTTGTGAGGTAAAGTAAATGTTTATTATTTATTTACATATTGACTTGAAAATAAGCAATCCTTTTCCCCAAAAACAACCTTCATTTAACTTTCATATAGCCTATAATAGAACCCTTGGATAAAATATGTAACAAATATGTTAACTTTGAGTACTGAGGATGTAAATATTTTATAATCACCACAACAAATGGTGCTCGTTATCGCTTAATTTTGACAAGGTGAACTATTGTTGCATGAAAATGTTGAAGAACTTATATTTATGCATAATAATTTATAGGACTAGGGTCCAAAACTAATAAATTTTTTTAATAATGTGTAATTTTTTTATTCAACATTATACGTTTAACATATTTAACCCCTTAATTGCCAAGGGTCGATATGATTGGCTTGGCCTTCTATTGTTAAAAGTGCCAGAGCCGATGTGGTCGGATTTCCAGATTTGTGCTAGTTTTGGTGTATTGATCGATGGAGTTAAAATTTTATATATTACTAGAAAGAGAACATTCTAGTCTTTTATTTTATACAAAGTTGACAACATAAATCACCAATTACAAAAATAATGAGATAGCTGTGGTATTCTTAACACACAAAACTTGAAATAGGCTTGGCACTCTTCCATGCAAATTCAGACTAGGCTGTGGAACTAAAATACTTATTAACTTAATTAGGAAATGATTTGAATCGATAATTATTTGAGATTTGCGACTAGTATTATCTTCAATTCAAACTAAAAAAACCTGCTTGGCAGATGTTTATTTATTTTATTGTAATACATAAGACACCTAGTTTTTATCAATTTAATTTGAAGAAGTATTAAGATGGCTGACAAAACGAAATGCAACCATCCCTCGGCTCAGTGTCACATGGCTACACTACCTCCAGAACACTAGATAATGGCCATTTACATGTCATAATTTGAATATCTATCGATGGCACCTAAACACGTGATTGATGGATATATGCTCTTAACTGTGAGGTACCTCATCTTAACAGGTTCATACATCACTCATTATTTAAAGTAAATCTATATGGATATGTGTTACTATTGGTTATTTAAAAACATAGGAATTAAAACTATGGTGATTTTTTGTCTCAAACTTTACATATATAAATACCAATTCCTTCCTTTGTTTAATTCTATTTTAAAACAAAAATTTATGAAAATTTAAAATTATGTGTAACCATATAACAGAAAATGGGTTATTGTCTACAAACTGGGTATTTTAAGGGTGAAAAATGGAGAAATTAAAATGTGGAAAAAAAAACCATTGCATTTCTATAATTAAGTTCTAAACATTGCCAAAATGATGACATTTAAAGAAGGCTTTTAGTTTTTATTATTTTAGTATTTATTTGCAATTATTAAAATATAGGTTATCAGGGGAATGATGCCATAAGCAGGGGAATGACTTTAAGTATAATATATTTTCAACTAATGTTGCTAACCTTCAATTTTAACTTTAAATGTTTCATAAAAACATTTTGCAAACATTAAATAATAATAATTATAAAGAAAGTTAAATTAAAAAAACATTTAGCTCTAATGTTGTTCAAATACATCAACTGCAGTTGGAAATTTATGAAACATCATCTTCATCGAGTTTGAAGAATGAATTCCTTTTTGGTCACTAACTCTAATAAAGTACATTACTTTGATGTCACCATCTTCCTGTACTTAGTTCTGGTAAACTGCAATGTACCTATATTTATGATTTTGTTTAGAAAATTTGTTACCAGTTAATTAAATGAATTCAAATGTTCCAGTTTTTAAATTTTCTACACTTAAAAGGAGCCTATTTACTGAAACATTGTTTTCATTGGTTTCATCATCTTCACTACTCGAGTAAACATCTTATTATGCAACTCTTTGCAATGTTTTGGCTGATGACCAACAGCAAGTTCATCTTCCGTAAAACATGATATTTTAGATTTATATCTTAATGTGCCCATTTCATAATGTGTGCACCTTTGACACTTAAAAAAACTAGGTTTTCGTAAGCTCAAAATACCAGATTTTGCATCCCCAATTACTTGATGTACTTGCATGGTACCGTAAAAACGTTTCAAGCATTTTTGTTCCAACTGTAATGATACATTTTAAAATTGGTTGTTGGCTATTGCAATAATATCTATCCCAAGAACATTTTCAGTTAAAGTTGTTATTAAAGTTTCAAATGTGGCTACATCATTCATTACCTTCCGCCACAAGCCTGTCTGCTGTTCTTTTACATACTGCCCTAACACCATCGGGAGCACCTTTCTCATGGCCAGCTTCCAGATAATTCCAAGTAAACTTCTTTAATTTGGGGTAGAATTTATCAAGCTTTGTTGCCAAACCATAAAACATGGTCTTGTTGTGAAATTGTGTGGCTGGACTATCACTGGGTAGAATTTATCAAGCTTTGTTGCAAAACCATAAAACATGGTCTTGTTGTGATATTGTGTGGCTGGACTATCACTTAAAATGTGAAGTGTGCCAATCTCATAATTATTTTCAATGTAGTTCAAAACTGGTTGGAGGTGAGCCCAGATAGCTGGTACATTGTGCTGGAGTGATTTTGATAGTGTACTAAAACATTTAGTCGTCAACTATACATTAGCTTCTCTCGAGTAAATAACAGTATGCAGTGATATCTGTTGTCATGATCCACCAAAGTGGAAGCTTTGAGTTTCCTCAGCATATTTTAAAGAGTAGTTTTCGCTGAAGTCCATATGAACTAGAGCTTCATTTTCTGCACGTTTTGTTTTCAATGTTACTATCTCATTATATTGATGTAGTGCTCTCCCTTCATGTTTTAAGAAACATATTATACGCATCTCAAATTCTTGCACCATATCCTAGATTGTGGTTTCGACCGAACCTTTAGTCATTTTTACAACAGTTTTTTCTTTTAGGATTTTTGTGTCAAAGAAACTTTTTTCTTTGGCATCCAGTTGAAATATTGTCCAGCTGAATTGGCAATAACGTCCCTATATGAAGATTTACGACCCACGCAAATGTCACATTCACATAAATAAAATTTTTCAGTTTTGTCGACACAACAGAATTCTTCCACAATACCAGTAGTTGTATTTTCCCCTAAAACGCCTTACTTTGAACAATCCCTTGATCAATAGTTCCATGTTTACATGTGTGATACACCTACAAGTATCTATATCACTCACTCTAATTAGTTTCACCCTAAATGGACGGTGTCTGAAGAAAAATTCATAACTAACCAATTTATCTGGATAGTACCTCAAAAACCGTTTATGAAGGTTTCTCAATGTGTCATTCACATACCGTTTTTGTTTTGTCACTTTTTTTTTATGATGAAGTCTTTCTTTTCTTTCCAGGACAAATTCGACTGTTGCCGTCCAATTCTAAAAAGTTTTCTATCTCATCCTTTCTTATGTTCATTATTTGGAAATATTTTTTCGTCTTTCTCTCATATTTCAAATCAAAAGGGTTGCTTCCTATTGTTGATAGTGCCTTGTGACATTTCAAAACATTTGAACACTGCCTGTAAAGCTGATACTTCTTAATTACTTTACCTGCATTAATTTTTTTAAATGATTGCTTTTCTTTGTC
This sequence comes from Timema shepardi, assembly GCA_902151425.1. Lineage (NCBI taxonomy): Eukaryota > Metazoa > Arthropoda > Insecta > Phasmatodea > Timematidae > Timema > Timema shepardi. The sequence goes on from CABFVX010000446.1 coordinate 249,456, forward strand.
TGAATCTACCTTCTTATAGTTTTCATTAAGCTGATCTTTGATAGCTTCAGCAAACAGAAGTGTCTTAACAACTTGAGGACTTGGCCTTACATCTTTTCTTAGCATTTGTTTAACACGGGTGCTGGGAGTAGGTGGGCAGTGGCTTTTATTTTTCTGTAAACGTTCACATCTTTTCCTGTACTTTTGGACATCCCTTCTTAGTTTGTTTATCAACTCGTCCTTTTTCTTAAACGCTCTCTTGTGTCTTTTTCTAAATCTCATAGCTCTTTTCTTCCCAGATTTTGTTCTTTTTGTTGTCAAAGCACCTATTTCAGAAACAGAGTTGGGTTGATCTGTATCTTGCAGGTTGAATCTTTTGATTCTCTTTTTCTTTGAGGTTAGTTCTGTAAATTTTAGAATTAATCCTCCATTGTTTCCGTTTCTTCCTTTGTTCACGTGGGGTTTGATCATTGCTAGGTTTTACTATTTTCTTTTCTTTCTTCTTCAAATAGTTTTGCTGTTCTTTTTTTCTTTGCTCTTCTCTCTTCACTGGATCATCTTTAAGTTTTTAATAACACTCCTATTCTGCTCTTATTTTCTTATTTAACTTCTCTTCCTCACTAACTATATTTTTCCTACTCTTCTTCATGATATTTTAAAAGTACCTACAAAATTATAAATTAATTAAACTTAAATAGGCTAGGATATTAAAATGACTTGCTGACAAAAATTTGAAAACAAAGTACCTACTAGGCCTATTTGTTTGAAAAAATAAGAATCATCATTGATGATTAAATATAGCTATTTTAGCTAATTCTTTTGAATCAAATTACTAACTTTATACGCTTAGTTTCTTAATAACTACTTTCCTAAATGTATTAATAGAATAACTAATCTTCTCAAATTGTGAATACTATATCATTTAATCATTAGATTGTACCACCCCCCTTCTCCTCTACTGGACAAGGGCAGATTAACACGTACAACAAGGTAAAGAGGGCAAGAAAACAACAAGAAATGATTTAATTGCAGAAGAGCGTTAGGACCACATATTCGTTGATAGGCCTATACTTGGACCTATTCAATAATCTGTCGTCATGAACCCTTCTCAATCACCATCCACTACTATACCTTAATACTCAAAAGGAATGGTACGAGAGTCTTTTGTTTGATCAGCCAAAATTACTTTAAACTTGTCGATGTAAATTAAAGATTGCGAGTCTAATAAATAAATATTTATTTGAGAAAAGATTAACAATAAATATATATATATATATGTGAATATATGCATACAAGTAACAATAGATAGTTAGAAGAGAATTACATAAATAAAAAAGGAAAAAGGGTTATGCCCATAACTATACAGAGGCGCTGTAGCCATAGCAACCTTGTCCTAACAATTACATTTACAACGTAGCTATTACATAAACAAAAAAAAGGTAAAAGGGTTATGCCCATAACTATACAGAGGCGCTGTAGCCATAGCAACCTTGTCCTAACAATTACATTTACTACGTAGCTTACGGCCCCTTAACGGGCCTCAGCGGCAACCCGCAGTGCGCTTCAGCACTAAACATTACATTTTACAAAGGAAAGTTACGTACGCTTCATAGTTACAAAACATTGGCGTATGACTTTAATGGCAACCCAAAAAGAAAGTAAAATACTTATATTATTCTTAACCCAAATTAATCCAGGCATTCGCCTTGTAAAGGTAAGTTAAAAAAATATACAAAAGGTCCCTCATAGTTTCAATCTCGGGACAACAAGCCGGAAGGGCAAAAACCTCGGCAATATATTTAACAAATTATAAATAGCATTACGTCATGTTAATCTACGTACTTAGCCATTCTTACAATATTACAGAAAATGACAGATGAAAGTCGAAAGGAAATTTAGAATGTACTGGCCAAAAAGAGAATTTAGACCTAACCTATAGTCTATTAAAATAATCTTTAACTATTTTCCAAACAGTAAATTTTGAGTAGTACGGCCGAAATTGAATTTATACCTTTGGGAAAAATCCCATCCTGTGATGTGTGTCCAAGACACGGACAAACCAAGAAGTGCCGCTTAAGGCACACGACATCAGATTATAAGCAATTTTTCTCTGAGAGGAGGGGAACATAGGGGAAGCCAAAAGAACATAGTAGAACATTCACATGAAACAGCGGGATTGGTGGTAAAGAACAAATAGGTCATTGGAGAGACGTCTGGAACATCACGTGATCACCACCTGACCACTTCCCATGGGGTAACGCGAGAAATGCCACGCTCACCACGCCACACCTCCACTGTCTATCAGTTACGCCTTTTCACTCGGGGCGAGAACAATGTGCGCGGGCCGGGATGTTTGTTGACGAGACTTCACACACAGAGACCGAGAAACGGGGCAGTTTTGGTGAGTCTTGTTATGTTCACTCTTCGTGGTTGTAGACTTGGTGTTATTTAACTCATATTTGCTTCTTGCTTGTAACGTTGATCTCAAGCAACGTTACAAGATAATATAAGCATTATAAGCTAGTTATTTATTATTTTTGTTTAATAAAATGGGTAAACATTAATGGAAACATGATAATTTGAAAAATATTGTTTATAATACTTGAAAGTTCTAGTAATCATTCCCCTGGCTTACCAGTCATTCCCCTGCCCAAAGAAATTACAGGGGAATGATAATTATGAGGTTTTGAGATTGAATTATCCATGTGGTTTATTCTAAAATACTTAAAAATATGTCTATGGAAATAAATTATTATTGTTTCTATTGTTGATAATATATAAACTTTATATTACAATAAATAAGTCATTTTAAACTCACCAGGGGAATGATGCTTTCAATAGTGACAGTGCAACATTTAAAAGCAACAATGAACACAGAAAAGAATATGCACATACAAAGGCGAGTATTAGAATAGAAATGTCAATTGCACAACTTCTTTTAATAATTTATTTCAACAATAATACAACTACCTCTATATCTTAGCTGAGAAATTAACTAATGATCTACCATAGAAATCACAGATTAACACTGGAGACAAGAGATAAATCTCAAATTAAGATGTTTAAAAGTTTTTTTAATAAACACTAATGATTTAGGATACATATATGTAATAGTGCTTTTATATTGTCTAAAGTTAAAAAAATAATTGTTTTATTTATTTGATTTGTTACTGAATCTGTAGTTAGGTAAATCCAGGGGAATGATGTTTTATGATGTTGATGTTCCATATTTAAAAATTGAGCTAGTAGAAAGAAATTAATGTTAGAATTAAATCAACATTACAACAACTTAATAAAATTTCAAGTATAAAACATCTACATAGGAATTATATATAATAGAGTGTAGGGACATTAAAAGACCCAGTTTGTAGACAATCGCCCAAATAGTAAGATGTGTGTGAAAAAAGAAAGAGATAAGTTTTTGTTTTCACAAAACATAACCAAATAAATCTTTCCAAATTGGTTTCTTTCCTTATCACTTACATTCCATTATTTTAGTTTTTTTTTATTAATTTCTATATAAGTAGACACTTATGTGTATTCCATACCTTTGATTCAGAAAGTTCTAGAAGTAGAGTGCGGTACATATTTGCTCTATCCAGTATATCAACATCATCACTGCCAGAAATGAAAGCATTCAACACTTGGCAAAGTTCTATAATAGAAATAAACTTGCTTCAAAATAAAAACATTTTCATAAAAATTATTTCTAAATTCTATTTGAGATACTGTTACGTTCTAAAGAGAGTGAACAATATTTTCACTCTCGCAATCAAAACCTTATAAAAACAAACTACAGTTTATGTTTATAATCAGCTCATGTTACAAATTAAGAAAATTACAATTCGAGTATCAAGATTTATCTACTTTTAAATAACCTTGCATGAACCCACTTAACACAGCTTATAAGAGAACAGAAGTCTTAATAACAGGCCAGTGTGTTAACTGTGACAACTCAGCTTGGCATGAACTATAGGATTTTAATAATATGCTACTTATTATTGAGAGTTATATGAATATTTACTGTTTTCTTTAATTTTAAACATTATCTGGTATTGTAAACAGTATTTCTTTTGAATTAACGTTGATCAAAGGGGGTTGTAGGTGCATAATTTAAATAAGTCTTTTAAAGGGGAAAAAAAAATCAACAAATAAACATTAGAATTAGAAATTAATATTTGGTAGTTATGGATGATGTTCCATTCACAAATAATATTATTATTTTAAACTTAAATTAGTTGTAAAATGACACCTAGACATGATAATCAAACCAGGAACCTTTGATTTAGCACATCAATACTCTACCACTGAACTATCCAGTATTCATCCTGTGCTCAGGTTAATAACTAAGAAAACACAATGTAAAAATGAGGTCAATGCCTTTTGGATAAGGATGGGACCTTCAGATCCCTCACACCCTTAAGGGTGTTTGAGATTTGAGAAATTTCAAATTTGAGTATAGAATACTAAACACACAAAACTTTTTTTTCCCAGGCTAAATTTGTTTTAGAGCTCTAATACTGCTTATTGGTGGATCAAAACCAATCATAATTATGGGATGGACTTGACGATAAGGCTCCAGGCCAGTAATTTACACTTAACTGAATGTATGAATGGTATTATGAATAGATTATCAGAAAAACTGTTAACATTTAGTTAATATTTATATTTTCTATTATGATACTATCTTTATATTTCCCCTTAGGTTCAAAATTTTTTTCAAGGTTTGAATTATGATTCGAAGATAAATTGGAAATTCAGATTGATAAAATAATGGATTTGATCCAACTCTAGCTATGGAATAAGGGAATTAAGAGTGAAAGGGCATTTGTCAAGGCAATTAGAAACTTGTTAGAGTTGAATCGTGACAATTCATTTAGAGGTCAGTTGATGTGTTTTTGAACATTAGAATAAATGTGAAGTTATCTACCATCCAATGTGTTTAAAGGACTATCGAGCTAATTACAGTTTGATTAAAATTTTATTACAATTAAGATCTTATAGAAGCATGAAGTTTATAGGTAAAACTAAAAAAATAAATAATATGACTTAATAGAAAAACTAGATTAACAGTAAAGGAAATAAAGGCAGGTAGGTTGAAATTTTATGTATAAAATATGTCCTAAGAGGAATAAAAAGGATAGGAATATGTTGTATTGGCCATGAATCTGTAATCAGAGATGGTGGTTTAGAAAGTACATGTTGGGGTTTTTGTTAATTAACAGGATGCCTACAGAAATTCTATTTTAAAATTCCCTGACTTTTCTAGGTGATTTTTTAAATTTATACTTGTGATACTTTTTATAGGTTATTTATTTTTCTAGTATTAAATGTTTTAGGTAAACTTATTATCTTTTCACCGTGTAAATGTGGTAAGAAACAATGAAAAAACCTAATCTATAGTTTTTGCTTTTTTTTCATCCAACATCAAAGTATGTACTTAATTACTCAAAAAAATTCTTAAGAAATAAATCATTTTCAATCAACAAGTAGGAAGTTAATTTGTAAAGTTATTAAAAAAATTTAAATGCTTTTATTTCTTTTCCAATGCCTCTATTTCTTCTTATATTCTTAAATTATTTAAAGATATGATTTATAGTAATGTCTATTAAAGTAAAACATGATGAATAATGAAAGATAATCTAATATTTTTTCTTTTTCAAAGAAAAACCTTGTTGGAGACAGCAAATAATTTTCGATTGGTTGACCTTATATCAAGGCAAGCTTATATCTAGTCCATATCAAATAACCTTAACTCTGTAAAGAAATGATAAAAAATTATTTTAAACGCCTTTGAATCAAGTTTTTAATGTAAAATGTGTTGTACTTGTTTGTAAGATAATATTTTACCAAATAAAATTGATAATTTTAAAATTAAAGAATTTTAAAGCTATCTTATGAGCAATAACAATTTTAAAAAAATCTTTTGGATTTCCTGAAAAACTTAGATTTTATAGATAAGCCTTTTTGACACTAAGCCCTCGATATTTATTGAGTATTTCCAAATTTGAAAAAAGCCTTGAGGTAAATAAAATTAACTGGTTTATTTTGTTTAGAATGGTGGTTTTGCTATTTATTATAAAATAAACTATCTACCGCAGAATTAATGAATTTGTATTTACATGCAAGACACTGTATTTAAATATTTTTGTTTGAACTATGAATTATATTTTCATGACTTGAGAATTTAAAATATATCTATAGATTTAGAACTATCAGCATAAAATATTTGCACAATAAAAAACCAACTATTCTTGGTCAAATATGCCAATATTGGCCAATAAATCAGATCGGTTCTTGGCATAGGCCCAGCCCTACTTGGTAGACTTCCTTTAAATTCTACCTTATTCGGCCATACTCTTGTGTTTATTCATTATTAGATTCATACATCCAATTAAGTGTTAAATTACCAGTCTGGAACCTGGTTAGGTTAATCCTATAGCTATAAATTGATTATGAACCACCATTGTCGTATTATAGCTCTAGACCAAATTTTACTTGTGAAAAATTTTTTTTTTTAAATATCTAAGTCTCATATCCTAAATTTCCCCAAATATCCTTAAGTATTCTAGGGAGACAAAGATAAGGGCCCCAACTCTAACAAAAATATATAACTGAATAACCAGTTACCATTAAAACACTCGGTTACATCAAACTCCTTCATGTAGGTGTGACAAAGAGAGAGGATTTGGTGTCCGAGAGACCAACTGAGAATCTCACACACTTCTTTAGTCAACACATGCTCAGCCAAATACAACAAGGTCCGCTGTAACACACAAACCAACACAATTTATAATTAATTTGATTATTTAATAGTTTTCTCTACCATGAAATATTCAGCCATGAATTTGATCAATTAACATTCTTTAGTCTAGAGCTGCTATGTTTCCTTCTCTCTTTCTAAATATATATATATATATATATATATATATATAGAGAGAGAGAGCTATAAATATATTAATTTTAATAAGATATGAATTTGCAATGAACTTATAAAATAAATTGTATAACCTACACAAAATATTAATCTTAAAATATAAAAATGTTAAAAAGCTTGTTATAAAATGGAATATGGCCGACAATAAGAAAGGAAATTAATAATACAAAAAAGACTTGAGTGAGGTATTTACAATGTAATTGTAACAAATTTAACAAAAACTGCATTTAGCTGTTATGAAAGAACAATTAACTATTTCAAATATTAAACGTGTCTCTTCGTTTTATGAGGTAATTTGTTATATTTGGAAAAATTCAGTGGCGTATTCTGAGAAAAATTAATAGGTGTGCTGTACTCTAAAAGTTGCAGCGGAGATTTGGGGGCCAAGGATTCCCAACCACCGTTTTCCAAGAACGTCAAGAGATTATTTCAAGGGATATATTTGAAGATGTGTCCATATAGAACAGTGGTTATCAAACATTTATTATTTCCCTTTAACTGTATGCTATCTTAGGAAATTTTGAGCCTCCCCTCTTCCACTCCCATATTCTCTCTTATTTTATTTATCCATAACGATGATTACCATACACTCAACATTTAATAAAAGTAGCTCCATGGTGTCAGCCCGCATTCAGACTATACCTACCGAGTGGCTACAAAACTGTTTGGCGAATTAGTGCCAACTTTTGCGGATAGAGGGTGTCATGTGGTCAGCACAACGATGACTCCAGCCTTTGAGCTCGGTTTTCTATACCGGAGCCACTACTACTTTATTCGAGTAGCTCCTTATTTATCCACTCTAGGCTGAATCTAGCCCGTTCCAGACCCACTGCTTCCCAGATCATCTAGATGTGCCGGGAATCAAACCCGGGACCTCTGGGTACGTAGCTAGAACTATGACCACTAGACCACATAAGCGGTCCTCAAATTGTAATGATATCTACATGTTTAGACATTTAAGTAAATATTAATATCGGGGCTAAGAGTGGTATGGGCACAATTTTGAACGCATAAGAGAGAAAGAAAGATCTTATTCAATTAGCCTAGTGTAATTAAAAGCACACAGTTAGCAATACTCAAAGAAAACAATCATAATAAGAATAAAATTAAGTGATACCTCAATCAAGCGTCCATAAGATCTTGGTGATAGGAATCGGGTGGATTGTCCAACTCACGTTGCAATTAAAACTATTTTATAAAGCCTAACTTATCTCACACAATGCTGCTTGGAAACAAACGAGTCTCCCAACTTGAAAATTTATGCTCCAGTAGCTATTTAGATGCGTAAACTCTGACTAGCATAAGGGAAATTATTTTGGACTATTAATACTCTATCGTTACGTCATTGATTTATTGCTAAGATATTTACACATATCTTTTGTTGTGACCAGTGGTGCACCCAAGCGGGAGAGGGGCAATCAAGGTACCCCCTTCACCCTCTTTCCCCAACACCACAAATAATGTTGATAGAAATTTAAATAATATTAAGTATAACTAACATTGAAGATGTGTCGTCGAATGTATATGCTACATTTTAAAACCAAGCTTCAGACTTAAACCTAATATTCAAAATGTTTACCGTTACATACAAAATTAACAATTGAAAAAAACATACAAATAAATAAGTCGTTAAAGTAAAACAAAAACTAAGAGAACACCATTAAAACTCCATGATTCTTTCTACTAAAGAAAAACAAGAATTACCGTCAACAACGGTTAAAGTAACCTTGTCACCCACCTTATCGCCCCCTCCCCCTAACTCTATCAGTGCTGAAATGCATGAATTTGAAAGAATGGTTAAATGTGTTTGCCACATACATGATAATATATGTGACTAGAATACCTAAACATAAATCAATGTATTTAATTAGTGTATAATTTAAAGCTTGTTATGTATACTAACTATTATTTTCCAATTAATTATATATTTCTTTTATGTATATTTACTTAAACTATATTAAATTAGCTTAATAAATAAACATTGTGATCTTGAATCTTTTTTCAATAGTTGGCACAATGCTTAGCTTGCTTCACAGGAACAGCATGACCTGGGTTGTGAAAACCCGAGCTCATTGGCCAATTACTTATGGGTGCGTGGAAAGGAATGTGTTGCAACCCCCTAGAGATTGGGCAAAGTCATTAGAGCCTCATTAGCTTGCCTTGCGTTTTTCAAGTAGCAAGTCCTGGATTTACTATTGTGCAAAGTAGAACCTTTTGGAAGAAGAATTACTTAAAACACAGTATTCTTGGAATATATAATATAATATAATATTAGTTTTAAAATTAATAATTCATTACATGTATATTAATTAACAATTTAAACATTAGTGTAGTGAACTAACATACCCAGAGAATATGCCAATGGAAAAATTTACAGGAAAGGTGGATAGAAACTTATAAAAGGGAACAAACACAATATGGTTTTTACATTGAAAACAACAGTTCACACTTTACAATGCTGCCACTGGACAAAAGGGTAATGGCTGCCTCTTGAAGAAAATCGAGCATTACCACCTAATCCATTGACCTAGGTTTCATTCTATTGGAACTCATTAGGAGGGAGTGTTGCTAGACTCATTATTATTGTATTTTTAATTTTTAATAACAAGCTTTTTAACTTTTAATTTGTTCTGACTCATATTTTATGTACACTATTTTCATTTTTCTATATAAGTATAACAATACCTGGGGCTGGCAGATTTCTCTGTAGAGTATTTCATGCTGGAATATCAGAAGTACATGAGGTAGTGTAGCAAGAGTGGTCGGACTGTCTGGTTGGCTGAACACAGACACCAGAGGTTCAAAAATGGTAGCAGAAACAGCTGATAGTTCTGGTGTGTTGTGCAAGCAACGAACCAGGTCCAAAGCAAAGGGGATGTATGACATGTCTTGCAAAGCTGTCGCTAGCACCAAGCTGATAACAAGGTATAACATCAAGCCTGTGGCTGTCTAAAAAGGTTTGGTAAGTGGTAGTGTGTCAGTTCAGTGTCAACTTACTTTGGGACCTTGTTGATGATATCTGTAGTGGGGTGATCACAAAGGTATCTGTACAGTACCCGAGTGAAAGCAGCCTTGTATTTAATAGAGGACCCTGGCCTCACCTGACTCTGCAGGTTGGCCGAGGCTTGAAGTAGCAACATTGAGGCACCTATCAACATTCCAAAGTTGATTATCAAAGATATAATCCCACTCAAATTTTTAAATATATGTGCATTTTGTTACCTTGAAAGGTGATAATCAGGGCTGTACCAATACTGATTGTCAGTATAATGATCATGATATTGCTCACTGATTCTTGAAACCTATCTTTTGTTAGAGGGAGCTGCACATGTCAGGTACTGGTAGCTCATCATTGACAGACATCCTTGTCCTTTTTTCTGTTGCTAGGAGAGGGGTGAGGGGGTTGAAAGTGTACTGTAAGTAACTTCTTCTAAGTAACTAAGTCTTTCATCAATTGAATGGAAAAGGGGGAAGGGGAGGGGGTTTGTTGAGAATACAAAGGTCAGTGAGTGTTTTGTAATGGCAGGATGACCAGCCAAACTATAATTTAAAATTCCCCCACTTTTTCAGGATTTCCAGAGCCAATTTCCATATTTTACAGGTTTAATATATATTACAAACATTATTTTATTAAGATCACAACTTCATGTAATATTTTTAGACACATACAGAATCTGAAATTATGTCATTCCACTATGAGGTGGTTAAAGGAATTCAGCATAAAGTGATGAGTCATTGGGTAGTGCAAAGTTAAATTTCAGTGTGATCATATTGAGACATTAAAAGATCATCTTACACTAGTACAGTTTAAAGTAGTTGTGAAACTAGTGCTGTGCAGGAATTACATTTTGACTTGGGGAAATTTTTGGGCAAGAAATAATTTTCCACAGAAGCGGGGAAAATAATTTAAAAATGATTTTTCACTTTAGGATTATATATATTTTTCAGATTTATAGTTTTAGTCTAAGCTTAGCTTTCCCATTCATTTCAATTAAAACATTTAAATAACCTGATGGTTTAAATTGAGTTAAATATAGTGGTTTATGTCAGCAATATTTTGAATAGTCAGAAAAAAAGGACAAAAACTCCAATTCAGTTGCAGTAAATGATATGGCCAATACATTTACCTTCTTTAATCTTGCGCAAAAAAAAAAAAAAATGTAGGCTACACTTTAAATTTTATATTTATTTATTTTTAAATTGTAAGTTTTCCAAATAAGAACTAAATATTTTCCCCAACAAGTGTTGAGTAAATTTTTTGATATAATGTAAATTAGATAACTAGGCCTAATACAACTATAATAATAGTGTATTTTTAATCAAATATCTTTGGTTGGAATATAAATAGGTAGATTCTAAAAATAAATTTTAAGATTGACTAAAATAGTTTTTTTAATAAAAAGCCCAAGTCGTGAATAATAATAAATACCTATAAACTATACAGTAAAAAATCAGAAAATTCAAATTAACCTGAATAAATACAGGTGGGCCACAACCTGTCCATAAGAATAACAAAAAAATGTCTCGACCAAACCAGTGTACCTGGTTACCACATATGTTTTAGATACTAAACCTCTCACAAGAAGAACTGTTGCATTCCAAAAAGATTACCTTAATGAACGATTATTATCTATGGTAGAAGAGCAAATGGATGCCATTACAAACAATAATATCCACATAATATAAGTGTATTTATGCTAATAAGTATGTTGAAGGTGTATTTTGTGTTTATTTTGATATTTGAAAACCACTTTTATCATTATTTTACACTAAAAATATGTTTTCCTGGCTTAAATCTATTTAGAGATAGATATTTCCCTCAATTACATCTAGTGTGGTTATGTTATTTAATGGTGCTGGTTATTTTGTAAGGAGTTACAAAATAAGTGACTGAAGTTTCGAGTTTCCAGCTGCTTAATGGATGATAAGGTTGATAGAAATTTAATAAATTAAATATATTTTTTTATGAAAATTAAATACAAATATGACTTTGATGGTCGGTCCTTAGATTTAATTATTTTTTCCTGCCCAAATTTCTGGAATAACCATTTTCACAAATTTTTTCCTCGATGTTCGGGATCCCGCACAGCTATATGTGAAACACATTCTTTTTCAGTTTATTCTTCCTACACACATGTGCAGAGCCATGACTCAACTTTGGCTAAAGATGTGCGGTAGAGAGGTGGAAAGACAATATAAAAATCACATATTGACTTTGAGAAGTGAGATTAGTATGCCCAAGAAGGACATAAACACATAAAAGGAACCAACACTATATGGCTTTTGCAATGAAAATAAGAACATAGTTAACACTGGGGGTGTGTGAATAGGATTATTGATTGAATTGAATAACAAAATTTTGAATTAATACCACCGAATAGTAATTTTTCTTACATTTTTGATAAAAATAATTTAAATTATTAAATTCCTATTGAAAATGTGGTTTTGTATGCAAAATGCAAAAAATTACTTTAAAAACATTGTTATTTGAGCTGGTATTAATAAAAAGAAGACCGAATTTAAAAAAGGAATAAGGAAATTGAGAGGAACCTTTGATACAGTTTTTTAGACAACGGGTTTCACCTAAATAATTTTTTTAAATTTTGTGATAAGTTTTTGACAGAAATTTAAATTTAAAAATTGCATGGAGAATGTTTGACTGGTCAGTATAGAGATTATATTTCCTTAACTTAAAACATTATTATTATTATTGTTAGAAAGGGTAAAATAATGGGGTGATTAATAACGGTCTCATTTTCTAATATGCAAGGCCTACTTTTGTTTGTGTGACGAGTACTCAACCCAAAATTTGGTTGGATCCTAAACAATTTCACTGTCAGATGAAAGCCTATGCAGCACTGAAAAGGTTACTAGGGAAATTAGGAGTGCAGTAGTTTCCTATTGCTTTCTTACTGAGCCAAAAGATACTAATGCACATCAGTCTACTAAGCAACCAAATGACCCTACAAGAAACACCTTGACTCGGTTCATCACAGGGACTGGCTGTATATTAAATGTTATTACTAGTATCAGTTTATAGCTCTGCCACTTTCATGTTATACAACAATAAATTTACTATAAAAACACAACAGTAATGAATGATAAAATTAGTTCTTGACCTCTTTAAATGGTCTCTATACTTGATACCCCCCTTAAACTGTCTATAGGCTCTAAACACCTTAAATGTATATGTTTGAAACCTTTTAAATGGTATCTAGGTTTGAAATCCCTTAAATGTTATCTAGGCTTGACACCCCTTGAATTTTATCTAGGTTTGACACTCCTTAAATGTTGTAAAGCTTTGAAACCCCTTAAATGTTCTCTAGACTTGACACCCATTTAATGTTGTTTTTTTAGGTTTGAAAGCTTTTAAATAGTCTCTTGATTTGACACCTCTAAATATTCTCTAGGCTTGATGTTAGGATAATGTTTTCTAGGTTTGACACTCCTTAAATGTTTTCTAGGTTTGTGTGATGATAGCGGCCTGTGGCCATGTGAGGGACTACGCTCTCTATCCAGGACCAAGTTGAGCGTCAGAGATGTTACCCTAAGGACTTGTTATCTGTGGATATGTATTGTAATGTCTTATATCTGCAACATGTATTAACAGAATAAACTTCGCCTTGAACCGAGTTGGTCTGTTATATATATTTGACAATTCTCGCTGTAATATTACATGGTGGCAGTAGTTGGATATTGCGCTCTACTTAAGTATAGCTAAGGTGAAGTGAACAGTTCCAACAAAGATAAAAAACCTAATTCCAATATGTCGACTCCAGACCCTTTCGATTTCAAGTCGACATTGGAATGGAAATCATGGCTAGATCGTTTTATGCATTTCAAATGTGCTTCAGGTATGATAAAGGAGGAAGAAGATCAGGTAAATTCTTTGATTTATTTGATGATCCCTCAGGCTGAAAATATTTTTCTAACATTCAAGTTATCATCAGCCGATCAAAAGAAGTTTGATACAGTCCTTCAGAAGTTTGACAGCCATTTTATTCCCACCAAAAACATCATCTTTGAACAAGCACAGTTCCATACTAGATTCCAACAAGAGCTAACGATTATGTTACAGATCTCCATACTGTTGCTCAAGAATGTAACTTTCCTGTCACTTTTTATGACTAAGCCATTAGAGATAGAGTCGTAGTTGGTATTATAGATGAAACTCTCTCGTTTAGACTACAATTAGATGCCAAATTAACTCTGGAAACAGCTGTTAATTCTGCTATACAATCTGAGCAAGTGAAAAAACAGCAGGGAACTTTAACATGAGACAGTCAAGTTGCAGCTGACAAGGTTTATGCTTTTGTTTTAAAAAAAAATAAAAAAATGTTATAGTAGGAACACTTTATCTAACGAAGATAAAAGTAAAACTAGAAACTCATGTTTTGGTGTGGGAGTAATAATGAACACCCTAGAACCAAATGTTCTGCTAGGAGTGCTATCTGTCATCAGTGTCTATATAAGGGGCATTATGCAAAATGTAGTAGATTTAGATCAGTTGATGTTGTTGACATGGAGGACAAGTTAGACGAAGATGATAAATTTGTTGGCCCTGCATCTACAAAAACTAATTATTTGTATGATAAATGGTTGGTAAACACCAAATTCTGTGGGGAAGACCTTTCTGCTAAAATTTATACAGGCGCAGATGTGAATATTATTGAAAAAAGGACATACGAGGAGTATTTTCAATATATGGAGCTTTTGCCATCAAACAAAATTGAAAAGGAGGGAATGGCTCTCGCTTGAGCATGTGAACTCTTTTCTGATTTTATTACAGGCATTCATATAACAATAGAAACTGATCATAAACTTTTAGTTCCTATTTTCACCACCATAGACCTAGATTATATAACCCCTAGGCTACAAAGAATTACACTTCGATTGATGAGGTATTTGTTTGAGATTGTTCATGTAGCTGGTAAAAATCTACTAATTGCTGATGCTCTATCCCACAATCCACAGCCACTACTTGCTGGGGAAGATGGCCTATGTCCAAGAGGTTGTCTGTGGTCTTCCTGCGTCTGATACTAAGTTGGCAGAAATTGTTCAGAATCTATACATAAGGATGAGGATATCATCCACTTCATGCAGTTTTGCCAAGACCAATGGCCTCTAAAGTCACAAATACCGGAAATGTTATTACCATATTTGCAACATCAAAACAAAATATCTCTACAAAAAAACCTTCTACTAAAAGGCAATAGACTAATAATTCCTAATTGCTTTCAGAAGGAAATAATAAATGAACTACATGAAGGTCATCAGGGGATTACCAAATGTAGAGCATTTACTAAATAAAGCGTTTGGTGGCCAAGATTGTCCAAACAACTGAGAGATCTTGTTGAGAATTGTGCCAAGTGTGTCAAATTGAGGATAAATCAATCAGAACCTTTAATACCTACTCTGTTTCCTGAGCAAACAATTGGCATGGATCTTTTGAAGTTTAAAGGTAACTGGTATTTCCTTGTTGCTGACTACTACTCCAGATATCCAGAAATGGCTTTGCTGGGGTGCCTTACTACTAGTTGTGGCATAAATCATCTTAATTCTATTCTAACCAGGCATGGAGTAGCTGAAATTATTAGAACTGATTGTGGCTCACAAGAGATCCATAACAATATAATGAATGACATTTTTTTCCAGTTTGCTAAAGATTATAATTTTAAACTTGTTACATCCAGCCCGAAGTACTCACAAAGCCTTATATAGTCTGAAATAAAGAATTTTAAAAATCATATTGAAAAGAGCTAGGATCCATACAGAGCCTTACTTATACTGTGCTCCACACCTCTAGAATCTGGTTATAGCCCTGCTGAGCTCTTGATGGGGAAAAAACTTAGGGGATTCACACCAACAATACCAAGTAACCTTGTTCCCTCACCGGTTAACTTGGACCAGCTGTTCCACAGAGAAGAACAAAGACTGTTGAAACAACAAGAAAACTATGATTGTCACTATGGGGTTAGGCCTCTCACAAATTTGAACCTTGGAACAAAAGTCTATACTACCGACAGGAACCAGGAAGGTACTATAGTGAAGAAACATGATACACCACGGTCGTATATAATCCAAACAAAGGACGAACCATTTAGCAGGAATCGAAAGTCTCTCCAGCCTCTTAATGAAAATGGTTCTTGGGTCCAGCAAGAGCCAGATGAGTTGACAATTAACAACTCTCATCATCTCCAAGAAGAGAGTCCATTCTACCAGTTCATCCAATGCCTTCAAAGGTGGCAATTGAAGTACCTCAACTTGATGATTCTTCTCCCAATTCATCCACTCCCGCTCAAAGAAGGCAATGGTCCAGGAAACCCATATACCGTCTCGATCTTTAGAGGGGAGATGTGATGATAGCACCCTGCGGCTATGTGAGGAACTACGCTCTCTATCCGGGACCAAGTTGAGTGTCAGAGGTGTACCCCAAGGACTTGTTATCTGTGGCTGTGTATAGTAATGTCTTATGTCTACAACATGGATTAACAAACTAGACTTCACCTTGTATCAAGTTGGACTGCTATATATTTGACAATTCTCACTGTAATATCACAGTTTGAAACCTTTTAAATGGTCACTTGGTATGACATTCCTTGAATGTTTTCTAGGTTTGAAACCCTTTAAATGTTCTCTAGGCTTGACCCCCTTAAATGTTTTCTAGGTTTGATACCTTTTAAATCTTGTCTAGGCTTGAAACCTATTAAATGGTCTTTAGGCTGGACAATCCTTAAATGTCGTCTAGACTTGAAACCTTCTAAATGTTGTTTAGACTTGACACCCCTTAAATGTTTTCAAGGCTTGAAACCTATTAAATGGTCTTTAGGCTGGACAATCCTTAAATGTCGTCTAGGCTTGAAACATTTTTAATGGTCTTTAGGATTGACATGCCTTAAAATGTTTTCTATGTTTGAAAATTGAAACCCCTTAAATTTTTTCTAGGTTTGAAACCCTTTAAGGGTTCTCTAGACTTGACACCCCTTGTAATTTCTATTATGTCCGGGTCACCTCCCTGTCCTAACAACAAACTGACAAGCACTCAAATGGTTGACATTGCAATACTGTCCTCCCCCCTTCATTTTCACATGCCTTGAAATATGGTAGAGTAGCTATTTCTATCCTTCCCTAAATGTTTAATTGCAAGCATTTTCACTAGTAGCCGGAGAACAAGTCACTCACGTGGCTCCCAACTATTTGTCCCTCCGCCAGCCATTATAAAACCCCTCCCCACTTAGATTGGCCACCTCTTTCTTTCTGCTAACAACAGTATTCCCCCTTTTCCCCTTAATGAACAAAGGACAAGTGTATTTTTAACTCTGTGTGCCACCAGATAATTAGTTACCTGCTGTCTCCTTGTCTCTTGCCAACTGTTTACGTGCAGCTGTAAACTTACAGGTCTGGACAGGACTTTAAAAAGATTTTAGACTTAACTATTCGATCTTACTATTCGGAGTTTCTAAATGAATATTCACCAGTTAATCATTCGTAATTTTGAATATTCGCACACCCCTAGTTAACACTTCACACTTTACAATGCTGCCCCTGGAAAAAGAAATAATGACTGTCTT
The DNA here is from genome assembly GCA_902151425.1 of Timema shepardi. Classification (NCBI taxonomy): domain Eukaryota; kingdom Metazoa; phylum Arthropoda; class Insecta; order Phasmatodea; family Timematidae; genus Timema; species Timema shepardi. The sequence goes on from CABFVX010000446.1 coordinate 266,943, forward strand.
TTAAAGAAAATTTATCTTTACCTCCCACTCGCATGACATAGGTTTCATTCTATCAGAACTCATTAGGAGGGAGTGTGACCAATGCAATACAACTTCCCAAAAGAGGAAACAAGAAAACAACACAGACGGTAGAGAAATGAAATTGGTAAATAATTATAGGACACAGGGAGATGTAAAAAAAAATTGTTCTTTATAATGTTTGTTCCTTTTACATGTTTATGGTTGTCACTAGTTTCTTAATTTCAAATTCCCTGTGTTTTCTGGAAGATATTCCCATTTTTTCAACTCTTTAGAGTAGGGGTTGCCAAACTAATCAAGTATTGGAGATACTTTCAAAACATTCAACTGTTTTGCAAGTTAACCAGATTAAACAATAGCCGCAAATCATATTGGCTACTATTGTAACCTGTTTAAACACATTGTCATCACACCTTTATTCAATCAGGGGCGAGGTCTGTGGCTTGGAGTGTTAATTATAATGGACATAGTTTTATCATTTTGGTACATTTTTCATATTAAAATGACCTTTTAATGCTCATATATACATATTGATTTTACTTTTTTAAACTTGTTGTGTAAAATACTGAGAAGAATGTCATTCACTTTCATCCAATTATTGTTTTCATGTTCAGTGAGTAACTTTTTACTCCCATTTGAATGCAGTTGTCAAGATGTTTATCTGTGATCTTACCTTTTTTCCCCACCACATTAAACTCATAATGAACACACACAATTAAATCAAACATGCCATTTACAGATGGAAACAAAAAATACCTATGCAATGAAAATCTTTAACAATGAACGCGGGTCCGGAGTTCAATCCTCGGTCCCGGCACAGATTTATCAGATTACCAAACCCTTCCTTCACCTCTGACAAGACGTGTATTAATCACAACTTGTGAATGTGGGGAATGCCAGGCCTCCACCGTGGTTCTGTAGGTCCTCCATTTCATCTCACAATCACCCTATCATTACACATTAGCGTAAGTGCGTATAACCCGAACAAGTAGTAAGACGCGGTGATGATAATAATAATAACAACAACAACAACAACAACAACAATGAATGCTTGCATTCTGCTAAATATAATATTGATTTTCAAATACCTGCTTCTAAATAGCTACCCCCTATAGTTTAGTTGTAGTGTCTCAACAGGAATGTGTATTTTTATTTTTTAGCCATACAGGCCAAAAGGGTACAAAATTCATTATATACATTATCTTCTGATTTCGACAAATGTGTGTTGAAAAAATGTTTGAGTATTTTACTACTTATTTATTTATTTATAAAATATTGATGCTATTTAAAAATATACTTATTTAAAATTAATAGAGCTGGGTCCTCATATCCGTTAAATTCTTAAGGATTTTCAAGATTCGAGGAGTAGAGAAAATTTCAGATCCAAGAATCAAATTATAAAAAAAAGTGGTTTTTTCCCCCCATTTTTTAAGTGAAATTTGTTTTAGGGCTTTGATAGTGCTTAGTGGTGGTTCAGAAGCAATTAAAATTACAGAATGAACTCAACAACCAGGCCCCAGACCAGTAATTTAACATTTAATTGAATGCATGATTGTTATAATAAATAGATTTTAAGAAAGAATGTTCATATTTAGTTACTATTTAAATTTTCTATTATCCTATGATATTTATATTTCTTCCTATATTCATATTATTTTTCAAGATTTAGATTTGGATTAGAGATTCGAAGATAAATTAGAGATTCAGATTAAAGCCTCAAATTCATAAAATAGTGGATTCGACCCAACTCATAAATGTCTAAAAGATTAATAAAAAATTTCCAAAAAATTACTCCTAATAAAATTTCCACAAACAGGGGATCATGAATATAAGTATTCATGTAAGCTACACATGAGCATTGCATGTGATGTAAAAAAAAGGTATCATCAAAATCCTGGCCCTGATAGTAAGAAACTTGATACACAGAACTTATAATCATAAAACTTTTGTTCCTCAATGTTTTCTTATCATTAAGCTCAAAAGTTATTTGGAATTAGTTATATTAAGCCAAATGCAGACGAATTAAGAAATAGATTTTAAAATGTTTCAAATTAGTGATAAGTATGATTTCCATTATAAATGAAAACTCAAATGTGGTGTACAAAATGGAAGTGACTATTGAAAAGCTAATAAAAATATTTTCATTGAAAAATAAAACAAATCTTTACACATAATTTATCTCTATTTTAACACGTTCCATTTGTAAATGTGTGTTAGTTTTTTACTTTTATTCATGCTCTTACTATTTTCCTTCTATTCTATCATTTATTTATTACAAACACTTTATATTTGGAAAGTTTTTTTGGCTAAATTGACCATAAGCTTAAAAAAAAGCAGCCAAATATGTTTTTATCAATTTGATCTAATATTTGTTTTATGATAAATTAACCTATCTAACTCAAAATATGAGATATAATAGCTTTATAATAGTGTGATATATATAGTCGTTTCAACTTTCACAGCCTTAACAACTGAAGAAGTCAACCCACCCGATTTGTTCTTGAGAAATCCACTAAGGATGTGCAGTTTCTTGAGCTGCGTTTCAGGCCCGTCGAAGACACCAGGGATCAATTTGGTGATATGTGGTGTCTGGGATGTATCACCCTGGAAGTAACTGCCTGCCCAGTCAAGATAGAGCAATTTAAGACAAGCTGGCAGTGATGGGTGAGTTGCGTTCACAAGTGTCTGGTTCAACAGTTCAGTACGATCTTTCTCTTCAAACAACATGCTCCCAAAATGATTCTAGTGGCACAAAATGTTTATATTATGATTTTTACAGTTAGCATTTCTGATACAAATTGTTAATATTAGTAATGTTTTGGATCTATATGGAGAGCTTAGTAACCTTGAAAAAATATCAGCCTATTTAATTAAATCTAAACCCCAAAAAGCTATTCAATTATTCCCTATGTTTCTACATTTAAAGACAAAGCTATGATGTAAGTATATTAAAAATTAAACTATATAGTTATATAATTAATAGTTAAAGAGATTTTTTTTAAACATAGAAACTGAGGAAAATCAGAAAATAAACTAATGAGTGGAATATTAAATATTTATACAAAATTATCTGTAGGCCTAATCATTGAAAATAGGATAGTTCAAAGATATTTTCCAAAATATTGTAGGACCAAAAGTTCATATTTAATAGGGGTGTGAGAATATGATTATTTATCGAATCGAATAATTTCAAATGAATACTGAATAGTACAAATCGAATAGTGGATTTCTCTTACATTTTTAATAAAAATAATTTAAATTAGTAAATTTCTATTGAAAATGTGGTTTTGTATTTAAGTATGCAAAATGCAAAAAATTACTTCAAAACATTGTTATTTGAGCTGATATTAATAAAATAAGATTGAATTTAAAACAAAATTTCAGGAAATTGAGAGGAACTTTTAATCTAGTTTTTTAGACAATGGGTTTCACCTAATTCAAGTTTTTTAAATTCTATGATAAGTTTTGGAAAGAAATTTAAATTTAAAAATTGCACGGAGAATGTTTATCTGGACTGTGTAGAGATATTTCTTTAGATTAAAACATTATTATTATTATTATCATTATATTATCATTATTATTATTAGGAGGGGTAAAATAATGGAGTACCCGTCATTTGGCCTAAAGTTTAGGCCAAATGACTTTTTCGAACTTAACTAAATCTATATTTGTATTAAAAATACATTTTAGGCCAAATAACTTTAAATAAATGTTCTATGTCTAAGTTTTGTTCGAAAACATTCACTATGATGTATTGTGATGTTAATAGATGGCAGTATGTGTCCTATTTAGTTAAATAGTATATATTATCATTACTAAATACATGAGTCTTCTTTGGTGTAACTATTTACCAAGGTCTAAAGCAGTGGTTATCAAAGTGTGCTGCACAACCTCCAAGGCCGATGACGATATTTGCAAGATGTAGAATTTATTTATACAAAACTGTTTTAATTCGAATGATTTTTAATTTTTATTAGGCTAATTTCCTTACAAAATGTAAAAATATGCATAGGTATACATAAATACACTAAACTAACAACATATTTTTATTCAAATCATGCAACACTGGAAGGGGAGTGGGGCGTAGAAGGGTCGTAGCGCAACTTCCTCACTTGGATGTAAAGGATGCCACAGAGTAAAATTTGTTATAACAACTGCTCTACTAAGGAATACAGGTCTCACTGCGTTTTAGTTCCTGTGAGCAGGTAAGAAGCTAGCGAGCGCTAGTACCTTTTCACAATAACACGCAATCCAGTCAACCAGTAGAAGAGTGTGAATAACTAAAGTTTCAATTTAGGGTTTTAACTTTTTAAGTACCGTAGTGATTAAAACTAGAGCACTCCTTTCACCCTCTCCATATATGCTAGAAAGAGAAAATAATTAATAAAGTACAACAAAAATAACTTATTTATAATAAACATACTAACTACCATTTGTATATTTGTTTACGATTGTAAAAGCACTTAAATTTGCTTTGTGATGTTTAATATTTGTAATTTCGTCGATCCAGTATGATTGATTAATCTAACATTGACAACAAGAAGACCTTGCTAATAAATGCATTCTTTGTTGCTATCACTGTATTGTTGTGATACAATAATAGGTTATGATGACTAACAATAAGTGTCTTTCAATAGCACATGGAGTTAGAGTGGAAAACTCTTAACATACTGTTTGTGGGCCCCGCACCCATCCTGTATTCTTCGAAACCCAACCTTCCCATTACTAGCAAATTGGTATTTACCCTAATTATTTTACGATGTGGGTAACTCGACTTACACCGCCCGGTCTTGGAGACCATCGGACAGCTCTGTTCAACAATAATTTAGAAAGGCTGTTGGAGAGGGAGGAGAAGGGTGCATGACACAGGGGGGGGGGTCCACTTTCAAATTTTGAATTTTTTTCAGTGCCAAAGTTTTGTACTATTTTAGTACCGTTATGTGCCATAAACAAAAAGTTTTGTATCCCACCTCCCCATTTTGAGTAATTAGCATATCAAAGTACTCATTCTAAGTTACTGCAGAAGTACCACTTTATAATTTTGAATTTTTTCAATGCCAATGTTTTATACTAGTTTTGTAATAGGAGATACCGTCCTATGCAAGGAGTTCCCTCAAAGCTCCGCTATTGAGAGAGTTTCAGCCAAATTATGTGAGAAATGGAGTGGTCCATGGCTGAATGATGAATTTCTCACCCCCGTCTCAGTCCGCCTTATTGATAAAGGAGACAACAATGTTCTTAGGAGAGCTCATGTGAGCCATTTGAAGATAATACCGCCTTAAATAGTTGGGCATACTATCAAGAGTCACTGGGTAGTGACAGGGTAGACACCCTGGTGTTTAAAGTGTCACTATCCAGTTTAGTATAAGTTAGTGTATGTAACGTCCCTTGCAAGCATGCTTCGAAGCATGCAAGATCATTGTTTTATGTGTATCATGTGGAATTTTTATTATCTGTTGTATAGTAGGAGAATTATGTGACATTATCAATATATGTAATGAACTCTCACTATCAGAATTATGTGACCTTACCAATATATTTAATGAACTCTCACCATGAGAATTATATTCGGGATATAATGAAGTTATACTGTCTTCAAGGAAAACTTGGTGCATCACTTTAAATAAACTTTCTAAAAGAAAGATATTAAAAGAAACTTTCATGCTGAAAGATCTAATAATGCAGAAAAGAGTGAGACCAAATTGTGGAGTAATGTGGACTGCAATTGACTTTCAAAAATTGGTACAGACTGTGTGTTATATTTAGCTCGGAGAGGACCCCTGCTTCCGGTTTATGCCGTTCCCTTTCTATCCTGTTGCATTGGAGAGCTGGTAGAAAATGATGAGATGAATCTTCGAAGGAGCTCTAGATGATCTAAGTTCTTGCAATGAGGCCTGCCGCCACACGACCCACGCATGAGATTTTAATGTGGGGGAGGGGGCGCTGTTGGGGCTCATCTGGAGAAAAGACTACTGGGTTTCCAACCGCTACCAGTATACAGGCGCCGAGTAGCCCGTCGCCCGTCAGCCAAGGGGGCGAGATTTGTAGCATTTATTGGAAATAAAACTACAAAAATCATACGAAGAGTAAAGCAAGTAAACTCACCTTAGGCCCCATTCAGCTTATTCAACTCACTATGTCCTCCCCAAACAAGATAACAACAACATGCCTCTATGAGATTGACCGGACAACTAAACGAGGAAAAATCATGCAAGACTGAACAGTGCTGTATCCCGAGGCGAGGTGGGAAATGTGTGGTGCGCGACTGTGATGTTATATTGGAACATATGGCCTAGAATGATCTACCAGCTCCTAGGGTGTTCTTCCATCATCTGTCTATCCCCTCCCTCTCTTCATTGTTCTGTGTTGGCTGTTGTGTTTGTTTACCCCTCTTCCCCCTTTTTGAGCTAGTATGAGCATTATATAACGGTGAGATTCAAAGTGTACGGCCGGCATTCTTGTCAGGATTGTGTCCTCAGACACACCTAGGTGTCCAGGATGGTTTAGGAAGGTACTAAATTCCTTTTTTGGCTAAATGTACATAGAAATTCCTTTTGGCGAGTTAATATTTATAGTTCATAAAGCTTTATAACATGAAATCTTCTATTTATTTACTTCGACATGAAGCCCCATAAGGGTTCATGTGATGTCACAACTATCTGTTTTACATATCACTTTTGAGAAGTTAGACGCTTACTGTCCATATGGTAGGGAAAGTTATTTTTGCGTAAGAAAAGTTATTATCTGCGTGGCAGAAATATATCATATTGTTGTCAATGTAAATGTTTGTAACTTATTGCCCATACGGCAGGAAAAGCTATTTTTTGCGTAAGAAATGTTATTATCTTCGTGGCAGAAATATATCATATTGTTGTCAATGTAAATGTTTGTAACTTATTGCCCATATGGCAGGGAAAGTTATTTTTGCGCCAGAAATGTTATTATCCGTGTGACAGAAATATATTATATTGTTGTAAATGTTTGTAACTTATCGCCCATATGGCAGGGAAAGTTTATTGTTGCGTAAGGAAGGTTATTACCTGCGGGGCAGGAAAATATTGTATGGTCTCATGAACAAGGTAGTAGAAAAGTATAGCCCATATAGCCCCTAAAGTTTTATATTGTTATTATATTTTTTACAACCCTTTGGAGTATTCTTATATTTTACATAGAATTGTAACCACTTCATGGTTACTGAAAGTTCCCGCAACTCTTGTTTTGTTATAACTTTATATTTCACATATACTGTTAAATATTTATCATCAATAAAACTAAAATGTTATCTTTTAGATATTTCTTTTTATCAAACTTTTATGGTATATCCTTCGCTTGCACCCGTAATATATCGATTGAAATAGTTGAAGTGTGAGTTCATGGAAGCAGAAAGTGAATAGACCAGAGTCAGCCTATTTGCTTTTTGTTATTATCCTATTGGCTCCTCTGCAATTATTGTTTCCTTTTTTTTTATGGTTAATTTATGTTGTGCACCAGCCTTATTCTTTTGGGAAGCTCAAATTTATGAATAAATTTAATATTTTGTAAGAGTTATGTGTTTTTGTTGTTTTTTGTAATCAGACAAAATAAAATATTAAAGGAATCCATTTTCTATGAAATAATATCTTAATATTAAATCAAATTAATTAAACTCAAAATGTTCAAGTTGAGTTCGAACAACCTAAACTTCACTCAAACTCGAAATTTTGGGTATTCACACATCTCTAATAAATTTTAAACCAATGAAACTTTAACAAAATTTGGTCTGAAATTGATTGATAAATTGATCCAATTATAGGCTAGCTTGTTTCTACCTTTACTTTATATCCATTATTGTTCCCAGCCTATGGCCTGGGTCAGTATTTTATTAAAGTCATATATTATTCCACTACCAGTTGGCTAGACCTGTCACAGCTTCTTATGTCTTATAATCTATCTTAAGACTAGGATGGGCACAACATCAAGTTCCCAGGCATTAATTTATCAATGTTAAAGGGTAAACCCATATTTCCATCAATGATAAATTTTGAGCCATGCTGGGAATCGAACCCGGGATCTTTAACTTAGTAGCCAAACAAGCTACCGACTGAGCTAGGGTGTCGGACTGTTTCCTCCCTATTGCACAATACATTATTGTACCAGTAGCAGATGAACAACATGGAAGCTCTGCGGGTTGTACACCCTCAAGTTGTGAATCAGAATAGGTTTCAACACTTGGACAGACAGTTGAAGATCTGCCCTGGACCGCATCATCTCCATCACCAGACAAATGATCCAGAAACTCCCTTCTTTGGTGCACAGGACCAGCTGGTCTAGGAGAAAAGATACCATCTAAAACAAATTATAAACTAACTTGAGTTAGGACAAAAATACCAAGCACTAGACACCAAGTTTAGGGAATTGTACGGATGGACCAATGTACACAAGGATAATTATTGAGCTCTATTTTTATTTATTTCTGTACAGCACATTTTACTACTCATTTAGGCTGTCCACATATTTAAACTAATGGGGTAGATAGATATGAATAAGGTAGAATTCAAAGGAAGTGTACCCACAGCTGTGTGGAGGTAAAGTGGGAAACAATTTAAGAAAAAACACTCTTGGTACATCATACCAGAATATGAACCTCAATCTGTCTGTCAGGGGCCATTCAGTCTAATATGCAAATGCCATGTTAGACCATGAGACCATCGATGAAGCTATTTCCTTTCATCATCAATAATAATAATAATAATAATAATAATAATAATAATAAATAAAAGGAAATAGCTTAATTATTATTATTATCATTAGTTACATTACATACATATAAAACAGGTCCTACTAAGTGAAAGTCCTCTACAAAACCTCACTATTAGCTCAACTCAACTCCACTTCACTTCTCTCTCCAAAGAGCCCTCAATTTATTACATTCTATCTCCTTACTGAAATTCACAAAGAAATTAAGTCTCCACTTGGCTGTCATATTATTTCCGGCTGTGACTCCAATAAGAAAATTACATTACTATTTGATTAACTTCTATAGCTTTTTGTAAAAAAACTTCCCTCACTCATTTAGGATACAACATACTTCTTAGACAAAATTCATATCTAGATGTTTTCTGGTTATCATTGATATCAGAGCACTGAACACAAACATCCCTCATGTACATGAAATATCAGCGAGGTTTATATTATTTATCACTCACTTCCTCACCCATTAAGATAACCAAAGTGACTGAGCTTAACAACTAATTTTATTTAATAGATTGTGTGATGCTCACCTGATTTATGTCAGCAATCGTCAGTTCTGTCTCATCTACCTGGTGTAGCTTGTCTTTAAAAAGTACTTTTGGGAATTTTCCCCACCTAAATAAATCATATACAGGTAAAACAGTCTTAGGGTTCATACAAAACTATATTAAAACATAGCCTTTACTTGAATACACTTATTTATGGGTTTTGTAAGGTACTATTTACAACAACCAATACAATGTATCATAGTTCTGATGTTTGATTAAATTAAACTAGGTGCCAGCAATTTTTTGATTGTGTCAGCCATATGAGTCGATGACATAAAAATTGACATGAGCATTGGAACATTGTATTTGAGACAGTTTCCAACTACTTTCAAGACTATAAGGTTTCTGTTAAAATTCTATAGGGGTAGAAAATGTCGTATTGTGGGTACTTAGGCTAGTGTGTTATGTATGAGCAATAGTCCATTATAAATCCTAGGATGTGAATGGAAACATTGTTTCTAATTTTGTGTGTGTGTGTGTGTTTTCAGAAATAGTTTGCAAACATTTTTTCGTGTTTCAAACTATTTGCAATCATTTGTTCATGTTTACCAATGAGGAAACAATGTTTCTTGTCATTCATTTCAAATAGGTTACAAGAAAAATTGTTTCCGTGTTTGCCAACATTGTCGACAACAAACAATGTGAGCCCGCTTCAGTGGCTGCATGGTCTAACATGCTACTCTCACAGAAGACTAGTCTGTCAATGATGGGGAGATCGAATATTGGATCTCAATCAGGTGTATTAAGGGTGGTTTTCTCTAATAGTTTTCCTCTTTCTCTCTCTTCACACAAATGCGAGTACGCTTCCTATAAATATAACCTTCCTCATCACTAAAACCATTAGTGTAATTAGTAAGTGTATAACCTGATCGGGTTGCAAGATGCGGTGCTAAACAGACAACATGGTCCAGGCTAGTTGCTCACTATCCTAGGACCGGCCATTTGTAAAAGAACTTCAAAATTTGTAGGAGACATGAAAATGAAGTTTCTAAAACCACTGACATCTTCGAGCTTAAGTTCTGTTAAACGCTTATTTGCATAGTATGAACCTTTTAGAAGCATTGTACGAACTTGTCACCATTTTCTTCTTCTTTGTCTTCTTGAATAGTTCAGAGCTACATATAAAGCACAAGCCATAACAACATCCTTCTTGGCCAATATCTTTTACTCCAATGGTATTTGACCTGGGCTATGTGTATTTATTTATTTTAGATGTTGATTTCAGAATATGTATAGTATGCATTATTTAGTAATAGCTTTTGGGATATAAAGTTGAAAAAAAATTACATCTGGGGGCACGCAAACAAAAAGGGTTGAATACCATGGTTTTAGTCAACTAAACTCTGGAAGGGAAACAATGTTTAATCTATGAAGATAGGATGCAAAACATTGTGTGTTTTAAATGCTTGTAAACAATATTTTTCCCACATTTGCAAACTGTTTATCCATGTTTGTGAGCAATAGGAAACATCGAGAAACAATATTTCCAAGTGCATATTATTATTAGCACCGCGTCTTACTACCCGTTCGGGTTATACGCAACCAAGTGCATACTAATCTTAATAATAGTACCATAGAGTAAATTGCATCTCATGTGTCAAACTTATGTAATATCATCTATTAATATCAAATGGCAAAAGTAATAGCTATGTGCCTTAACTCACAATGTTTCTAAAGATTCGCTAGCAACCGAGTTCTTCACTGTGAGCGCCAGCAGACACATGTATTGCTGGTGGGCAACCGAGGTCTCTATCAAGGACAAACTGTATAGATTATTGATACATTCACGCAGGATTCTCTGAAACATAGTTTATATAACACACTGATGCAGATCAACAAATTCATTGCAAGTTGTGTTGTACGTTTAACACCCCTTCCTGAAGAGTTAATATAAAAAAAGAACCAGATTACCTACAAGAATGGGTGGGGACAACAAATTTTCTTTAAGAACACGATCATGACCATGACCTCTTTATCTAATGGTAACAATGTTAGGTGTAGACAGTATTAATCTTTGTCCAACATCAGTGTAAACTGTGAATGGCTTTTTTATATTTTATTCATTCCAATCAAACTTTTATATCACCTACATTTTGAGCTGTAAAAAATGTTGTGCCTCAAAATTCGAATGTAGTTCATTAAAAGTTACATACGTTAAAGATGTTGTTTACCTGTGATGTAGCAGCAAGTCAAGATAGGTTTTCCCATATAATAAGATATTGATGTTTTGATCAGTGGGTTCATTAAAACAAAACCATAGATTGTTAAATAATTCTAAAAATAAGCTTACATAGTCACAAAAACATTTTTTCTATCTTATGGTAGTTTTTTTGTGAATGTAATTTTTTTAAATTGTCTATAACTCAAGTTATTTAAGCTATTTATGAAAATAATCAGTAATAATCTTCCTGGCAGGATGTAGATTGTAAAGGTTGATGGAAGAATATGTATATCATGCTATGGTTGGAAACAAGAAAAAGGTCATTTTGAAATGCAAGTCAATACTGTCCAGGTGCAAATAGTACAGTGAGTGTTTATACTCATAAGCAGAAGCTTGGGAGTGTTATCAACACACAAGCAATATGCCTTGCAGGATAAACTCTTTATTTTCTTCCTTCTCTTTCTATTTTATACATAGGTGTCTTTGTGCTTAAAGTGCTTAAGTAGCTCAAGTATTTTTTTATCACTCTGTCTTACTACCTGTTCAGGTTATACACATATATGATAATTACTCTAATGGAATAGGGATGAGGAAGGAAGCATTTTATAAGTAACCTAACTTCATTTGCATTGAAGCTGAGTGGGAAATCATTTAGAAAAAACCACCCTCAGTACACCTGAGATTTGAACCCTGATCTCCCCGTCTTAGGCAGACCAGTCCAACATTAAAGTCACGCCTTAGACCATTCGGCCACTGGAGCAGGTTGTGTTGAGTTAAAATGCAGCTTGCTTTGCAAAATAGCTTCAAAATCACTAAATAGGCAACAATGGTAATGGTAATTTAAAATTTAATAAAGTGTATTTAACCTTTATAATATTTTGAAAAACATTTTAAGTTGTTTAATAAGGAACATTTAAGTATGTTTATAAATAAAATTCAATTTTTGGTGAAATTAGGTTGTACAAGTTGTATTAAATTAATGTGAAAGACATAACTGTGTAATATAATATAAAACATATGCACAATATTTTAATGATATTTTAAAGAGATTGATAATGTTAATTACAAGTTATAATATATTATAATTAGGAATATATTGGAGTTATAACAAACACCTAAAAAATTCAGTAACATATTAAAATTGTAGACGTTTGAGTGAAATTTAAGTTAAAACTATGTTTTTAAAAACAAAGGATGATATGATTATGCAATTTTGTATGTCTATATTAATGTGAAAGTTTGACAGAACAAGTTATTAAAATTTGAAAATGTATAAAAATTATAAAAAATTGAATTCATTTATTATCTGTATTTCTTTGTTCCTAGGTTACTGCTGCAACGTTACTTATAAGACATGTTTCGATGCAACGACGGCATCATCCTCATGTCTGATGAAAAAAGAAGAAACACACCAAATGAAATCATGGTTAAAACATAATGCAGTAACTAATGTGATATAACGCGCACAATTGTTGAAAGTTGATAAATTATAATATCAAGAAATAATACTTATGAAATAGCATATTTACCGGATATTAAAACAATGTAGTTGAGTATTCCATGTTTTGTGATTAAAGAAACTGATGTGGTAATGGCCATGGCCATGGCCAGGTCGATGGTGGTTGGTTGTTGTTATTGTGGTGGGGTCTAGCTTAGCTAGCAACAAACAACAAGCACCAAGGCAAACCAAATTAGCGTTATCAATCAATCAATCAGTATGATAGGATAATCGTTATATAATGGCTAATAATATTGTTTTATCGTCAGTATGGGAGAAGGTCCTAGACCGCTATTGTCAGATCGCCAAGAAAGACTTTTTTATAAAGATACAAATAGAATCTATAGACTGGGTGTTAGTGAAAATCAAGAACATAATTGGGGATTATGCAATTGTATAAGTGGATGGAGTGATCGTGTTAGACAGTTTACAAGACCTAATATATATTCTAATCTAGAAGAGATTTTTGTTTTTACAAATCCTAATTATAGTGATTCAGTGTCTATTCTTCTAGAAGATGAAGCTAGTTTTATAGACAATACTAATATTGAAATTAATTCTCATGCAATACCAGTATCTGAAGTTTTAGAAACTAGTGTTGAAAGTACTGGTGTTGCTGCTACAATTCCAATTACTACAACTCAATTAGCCTTTGGTGGTACTCTTGTTGAATTATCTCATGTCACAATATCTCAGTACATAATTTCTTCTTATATGCATAATATCTTTGACTTCTTATATTTTTCCAGAATGTTCTTCTCTTATTTTATACATACATGTTAATTGTAATTCTTAAATCAGTTTCCATAATCACACAACATGGGATACTCAATTACTTTATTTTAATACCTGATAATTATGTTATTTCATAAGTATCATTTCTCAATATTATAATTTATCAATCTTCACCAATTTTGCATGTTATACCACATTGGCTAACGCAGTGTGTTTTAAAAATGATTTATTTTGGTGTGTGTATTCTTTTTCCATAAGACCTAAGGATGATGCCGTCATAGCATCGAAACATGTCATATAAGTAACAATGCAGCAATTGCAGCAGTAACCAAGGCACGTGGAAATACAGATAAGAAACGAATTCAATTTTATATTTTTTTTATAGTTTTTCAAAATTTAATAACTTGTTCTGTCAATCTTTCACATTAATATAGACATATTAAATTGCATAATCACATCATTCTTTGTTTTTAAAAACATAATTTTAAGTTTAATTTGACTCAAACGTCTACAATTTTAATGTGTTACTGAATTTTTTAGATGTTTGTTATAACTCCAAGATATTCCTAACCATAATGTATTATAACTTGTAACTAAAATTATCAATCTCTTTCAAATATTGTGCATATGTTTTATATTATATTACACATTTATGTATTTCGCATTCATTTAATACAACTTGTACAACCTAATTTCACTAAAAATTGAATTTTATTTATAAATATTCTTTATGGTATTATTAAATGTTCAAGTTACATTTTTAAGTTTATCTCGTTTCTTTCTATCAAAAATGAACAAACATGTTGCAAGTTCTCATGACCTTCATCTCTTTGATACTTACAGGAAAATTTAGTTCCACCTCTGTGAGGCAATTGGCAGCCATGAAGCGAACATACACATTACTCGGGTTGTTACTTTGTTGTACCAGAGATAATAGGAATAGGAGATGTTCACTAAACAAGCCAATCACTTCGTTTTCTACTTCTTTCTGGAATTAAAAGTGTTAAGAGTTTAATTTTGAAACAAGATTAAAATATTAGTCACTCATTTGGAGCAAAACTGATTACATAACTTGAAGAAATCCTAATTTAAGGTTTGGCTATCAAAATATTCAAAAATGAAAAGAGCTTTTGTTACAAATAAATGTCAAAAAGATAGGTAACAATATTGCCCACCAGATGCTCATTGTGTCATATTTCTTCTTTTTGAAATAGCTGAGTGTTTTGCATAAAGACTACCTTTTTTTAGTTGTTGGTGAACCTTCACAGTAAGAAGTTGTATTGTTTAGAGAAAAATTGACACAGTACAGTTAAAACAGTGAAGAAGATTGGGGATTATCACAGAAAAGTACCATATTTCTTCTTACTATGAGCTTCACATAAAGGTATGCTATGCTTTTGATAAGATTAGTGTAATATATTAAGATGTGTAATTTTTTCTGACAAAAAGGTGTTTGCTTGCTGTTGTCACGTCTCTGTTTTGAGATGCGACTCTGTTCTTCCAAAATATTAATTTTTCTAACTAAAGATATTGCTTTATATTAACTTTTTTCTTTTGTCTTACAAAAACATTGTATGATTTAACCTTTGTCAGAAATTATTTTGAGATGTGAGATTTTTTCTTAAGTATGATTTGATCTTTAAGGCAATGCAATTTATAATCTTAAGATGAAAACACATTATTTTATAAGAAACATATAGCCTAACATTGTTTTGTCATTTTCAGAAAAATTAGAATGTTCAAAACTGATATTAAAATTAGCCAGGCAAAATGCCACAGACATTGAGGATTACAAAGTGTGTTGGGAGACTGTACCAAGTACTAATGGGATATGCCAAACCAAATCAAGAAATTTAGAACAAATGGCAGGATGAAATATAAATTACTTTTAATAGTCCCCACTATCCATTAACACACTTTATGAACTAGTTTTATGTTAACAAAAACTACACAGCTTTTTTCTATAGGAATGTGTGAAGTAGAACTAGATGCTGTAACAAAACTGTATATTCAGGAAGGACTCAAGTGAATAGAAAACGAATTTGAGGTCAGAAAAGGTTCTATTAATTGAAAACGTGCCACCACAGGTTTATAGAATGTTTATTCTATGAACCTCAAACATTGCTGGATTGAAAGTAGTTTATTAACTGAAATATTAATATGAACTTAAAAACTAAATAGAGATCAGGCAAGAACAAACACTATCAATAGAACTACCAACATATGCATAAAAAATGTACCAATATCATAATGAATCAATGTTAAATTGAGGCGTTGCATGCAATAAGGGTGAACTCAACATCAGACTCTTTTTATTTCATACATCGTGTTCAGGAACATCTACTGCACATGCTCATAGTTCTAGTTTGTGGAGTTCGTCCTTCTAGCCCCTGAAAATAAGGCTTTAAAATATACTTGAATCACTTTTGATCGTTTAGCGTGCGGGTAATAAGGGTGAACTCAACATTCTCCTCCCCAATTTCCCTCCCTACCACTCGCTGTTGAAGGTCACAAGCAAAGAGACTGTTCTTTCTCACAAGTCAGTTCACGCTCTCAGCTCGTGCAAAGCTAGTGTTTTTCTATTTATTGTATTTCTGTTTATTGTACAAACTGTGATGGCAAGTGTAGTGGAGGGTTATCCTCATAAAAGAGTTTGAAATAAAGATAATTGGAAACGATTTGCTAGCAAGAAGAACAGGAACGAGGGAAAGGATTATGTCTCTCAAACAATGAAGAGGGTTATACCACCCCGTAAAGTTGGAGAGCCGTGTGGCTGTGGGTGCTTTGATAAGGTAGGCCTACCCAAAGTTCAAAGTATTTTTAACGCATTTTGGCAGTTAGGAAATTACAATTTACAAAACGCTTATCTGTCAAAACTCGTTAACAGTAATGATGTTAAGAGATTGTACGTCAAAGGCAGGCCAAGTCGTACTTTGAGACGTATTGAATATACTGTAATCGGTGACAATGTGAAATACAATGTGTGTCGAACAGCTTTTTACAACATTCATGGGATAACAGAAAAACGTGTTCGCATTGTTCTAGATAAAACAAAACCGACAGGAACAATAGAAAGTGACTAGAGAGGCAAAACTGAATCTGTTAACAAAGTAGAGGAAGATGATAGGTCACACGTTAGAGAGCACATTACATCTTTGCCCGTTGTTTCTAGCCACTACAGCCGGGCAAAAAGCCCTCATTGAAAATACCTCCCCGTTGGTCTTAACTTAAATTTACTCTATGAACTATATCAGGAATGGCCCAAAGAAAATTATCCTCGAAGGCAGTCTCTAAGAATTTTTATAGAGATACGTTCAATACATTCAACATGGGTTTCGAACCCCTCGGTAGTGACACGTGTAATTTTTGTGATAAAACTGTCAGTTCAATAAAAAAAACTACATAAAAATGGTCAGCAAAATTCTGATAGCGTCAGAAAACTTGAAAAAGATAAGGAATTACACTTAAGACGAGCGAAAGCTGCACAGGCCCTCATCAAGTCTTATAAAAATAATGAAGATGATGATACTTTGGTGATTGCTTTTGACCTTCAACAGGCGCTAACAACCCAAAAAATCACAAGCGGGATCCAGTTCTACAAACGTAAGCTCTGGACTTAAAACTTTTGTATTCATAACATTAAAACGGGTGAGTCAACAATGTTTTTATGGGATGAAACTATGGAAAAGCGTGGGTCTTGTGAGATTGCTAGTTGCTTACAACAATATTTGTCAAACGTTCCAAATAAAATCCAAAAGATTATCATGTTCAGCGATCATTGTTTTGGTCAAAATTAGAACATCAATGTCGTTCTTGCCAATCTATAACTGATTCATAAAAAACGATTTGATGTCATTAAACATTACTTCATGATACCCAGTCATTCTTATCTACCCTGTGACCGAGATTTCAGGCAGAAAAAGAGATATGACACGCAAATGTGTATTCTAAAGACCACTATGCGTACTTCCTACAGAAATGCCTCTAGAAAACACCTTTTAAAGTAGTAAAACTCACTCCACATTATGTAAAAAATTTCACAGCTCTGTAAAGACACATCACAAAAACTCACTTGACAGGAGTGAAATTTAAAGAAGGAGCAGTATTTGAATTCAATCAAAACTACAAACAGGGATTTTATATCCACAAAGCTTACAACTTAGATGTCAAACATCTCATAAAACTTCAAAAGGGAAAAAGCCCTACTTACAACGCCCAGACTTTCAATCTTGGAAACGAAGAAATAAACCAACTTTACGATTCTCCTGTTGTTGTGGCTCCTGAAAAACTGAAAGACATCCGAGATCTACTGCCGTATGTCCCTTTACCTTGGAGTAGATACTTCGAAGGGATATTGGAAACACAACAACATCTGCCAACAACTTTACAAACTCCTGACGATGTCGACAAAGAAAACAATGACAATCAAGTTGATTATGATGTTTAAATATCTATGTTTTTTCCCAGAAAGTTATTTGTGCAGTATTTTTATATTAAAATGTATTAGTATTCAGTTTAAATATTTTTCAATAAATTTTGTTATTTATTAATTTTATTTTTTTGCCATCTATACACTCACACATTAGATCGGAGAAGAAAACTGGTGAGAGGAGAAGGGAGGGTGAATCTCGACTTTGTGCATTTACATAGGTACAATATTATTGTTCCTGTTGTTGAGTTCACCCAGCCTAAAAAGTTGAAAATGATATTATTCAAAACATGCTCTTATTGAGTTCACCCTTCTCGCACGTAACGCCTCAATTGCTCTACCAACTCTTCGCTTTAATTTAACATGCTTTAAATGTCCACAAAGAGGAGGCAAACGTGTTAAACATGGATCAATTCTAACTGTGGGTGCAAGAAACAAGGGTGTGAAGGGAGGTAAATGTTGTGAACATGGAGGAATACATAACCTATTTTATGATACATTCAATCCTAGGCACTTACATAGTTAATGAAACAAATAGCCGAAACTATTGTTAATGCATTTTAGTGAGGATTTCACCTTTTAGATATCATATTCTGAAAATTGAAAAATGACACCTGGACACGGGAATCGAACCCGAAGCCGAAGGTCCCGGGTTCGATTCCCGTGTCCAGGTGTCATTTTTCAATTTTCAGAATATGATACTTACATAGTTGTTTAAACTTACTAACACTTGAGCTTTTGGTTAAAATATCAAGCAATTTGAAATTCACTTTGGACATATTCAAGCTTTACAACTTTATCACATACTAACTCCCTTACAAAATTATACTGCACATCCATATATGTTTCAATCTTTTGTGTCCCCACTTCTCACGACACTTGATGGCGGGCATGGTAGGCACTCTGGGGTTCATTCCCAGCTCCAGTAGTAGACTGAGTAGCCACAGGACATCAGTACAGACATTAGCAAGTGGAATGAATTCTGCCTCACATGTACTAAAGGCAATAGTGGGCTGCTTTCTAGTTGTCCAAGATACAGTTGAACCAAAAACTTTCAGAAGAAATCCAGATGTTGACTTAATGACTGGAATCGTTGGCCCAATCTGCATCAGCATATACAATTAGAGGTGTCCCTTCTTCTTTAGGAAAGTGCAGAGCTAGGTGTGAACTTCCTTGTAAATAGCGAAGAATGCGCTTCAGTGACTCCCAATGAGTGTTAGTTGTGCAGCTTTGAAACCTGCTGAAATAATTGACAGAAAAACTCAGGTCAGATCTGGTGCATAGCATTAAGTGCATCAAACTGCCTATGAGCTCTCTGTATGGCTTGATGCCAATTATAGAGGCTGATCCACCATCATTAATAGGGGGTTTCTTCTCCATTTGTGTTTTAGCTATTTTGCAGGTTTCCATGTTAAATTTGCATAAAAGTATTTTGATATAAGATGGTTGACTAAATATACAATCGTTTCTTTTCTCAATTTTTATTCCCAAAAAAAGTGTAAGTTACCCAGATCTTTCATGTCAAATTTAGCTTGAAGTGCAGCTTTGATCTTCTCAAGAGGTTGTATGTGAGTACTGCTGATGATCAATTCGTCAACAAAAATCAGTATGTAGATCTTGGTATCACCGACAACATGTAGGTACAGACATGGATCATTCTGCACTGGTTTAAAACCAAGTGATCTAATAAAAGTGTCAAGGCACTTGTTCCATTCTCTGGATGCCTGCTTGAGGGCATACAATGATTTCTTGAGCTTGCAAACAAGTTCTAAATTATTTAAAAAACCAGGGGGTTGTTGCATGTAGACTCCTTCGAATAAGGTTCCATGCAAAAACGTATTCTTCACATCTATCTGACATGCATGTAAATCTTCTTGATTAATGATGGCTAGCATTGCTCTCACAGTAGTTATACGTGCTACTGGGGCATAGGTCTCACTAAAATCGAAACCTTTCTTCTGTTGACAACCACTAACCTTGCGTTATAGAAATCCTTATTACCATCTTGATCTCTCTTGATGCTGAAGACCCAGCGACAGGAGATAGTTTTCCTACCAGGGGGTAATGAAGTTAGTTCTCAGGTGTCGTTTTTCTTGAGGGAATTAATTTCTTCTTCTACAGCTATCATCCAGTTCCTCTCATCAGGTCTACCCTTGACATCATCAAAATCTTCAGTTTTACAATTCAAGGCTAATGTTGGGCTTATATTAACAATATATACTGCTGTCATCACAGCTTCTGACTAGAGATCTTTCAAAACATTTGCGTTTAGTAACATAAACCACACATGCTCCATTAGTGTTATAGTCATGCGTTCCCTTACTCCATTTTGAGAGGGTGTATATCTGATAGTATATTAAAACTGTATACCTTTGAATTCAAAGTATTTTATCATCTATGAAGATAAGTATTCACCATCTCGGACAC
Source organism: Timema shepardi (assembly GCA_902151425.1). Taxonomy (NCBI): domain Eukaryota; kingdom Metazoa; phylum Arthropoda; class Insecta; order Phasmatodea; family Timematidae; genus Timema; species Timema shepardi. Next base: position 287,489 of record CABFVX010000446.1, read on the forward strand.
AACTGAAGTGGCTTATTCTTTCATTAAAATGAACAGTTGCTATAGCTTCATACTTATTTAAACACTCGAACTCTGACTTTTCTTTGATTGTGAAAACAATTATAAAGTGACTGTAATCGTCAATTAGGGTAAGTATGTATCTCTTACCGTCATATGATGTAGGGCTGATCAGATCCATGACATCACTGTGGACAAGCTGCAAGGGGCGCTTAGCCCTTGAGTGAGTTTTTTACATGAGGCAATTTAGTCATTTTACCTTGGATACAATGCTCACATAGAGATTCCCGAGTTGTAAGTTTTTGTTTGCATACACACTGTTCATGCCATCAACCATTTCACAAAGAGACTTCAAACAGGTATTGCCAATATGCACCAGTAGTTTATGCCATAGATTTGTACAATCTACAAAAATTACCTTGCATCCATTGGAATCCAGTCATCTGACTGATAAGAGGTTGTGTTGTAGACCAGGCACGATAAGAATACTTCCCAGCTTGATCACATTGATTTTTCCATCCATCTCAAAAGACATACAGAGATCACCAACTTCTGTCGCTTTTAAATTTTCACCAGATTTTGAGAGATTTATATTCGCAGGACTTGAGAGTATGAATATTAGTTAGAAGATGACAATAAGTAGCACAGATCATGTGTTCTGAAGCTCTTGAGTCTAGATACCAGGATGTAAACAAGACAGAATCCACTTCCAAGTACATGTTGGCTGCCAAACTGAACTCCACTTTTTCAGCTTCGGCGACTTGGGCTTTCTTTTCATCTTCACTCTGTTTCTTCTACATGTCCAAATTTTTACAAAATTTGCACTGAAGTTGTCTTCGTCGAGTGTTTTGATTAGGTCTAGTTTGTTGATAAAAAAATTTAGACTGTTTCTTATGGCTCTGTGTAACTTTTCGATTTGCTTGGGTCATAAAGGAATGTGAGGTTATGACTTCTGCTGTTGTACCTTCCAAAAATCGTTTATGTTCCTTATCTAATAACCTATTTTTTACAAAGCTCAATATCAATTTTTTGGCCAGTTTCAAGAGCAGTAACAACTCCACTCTGCCAGTTCTTTTGTCTTCTTATTCGAGATTTCAGAACTATCAGCTTCAGTGAAAATTACTTTCGTACAGTAATCACTTTGAACTATTTCCAGCAAATTGAGTTTATCAAGCAGAGTTTCCATTCTAAGCTACCAGTTATTGAAGTTTGAATCATAAAATAATGGAACACAATACTTTTCTTCATCTTTCATGGCGGCTAACAAGGCTTCTTCTGGGATAAGTCTTCTAGAGGTTAATGTTAATGTTGATTCTCAATGCACGCAGACAATAATAAATGTTCGTTCATTTTAAAGGACTCTGGAACCATAACCTTAAAACGTGCCACTCCAGGTTTATAGAATGTTTATTCTACAAACATCAAACATTACTGGATTGGAAGTAGTTTATTAACTGAAATATTAATATGAACTAAAAAACTAAATACAGATAAGGCAAGAACAAATACTATCAACAAAACTACCAACATATGCATAAAAAATGTACCAATATCATAATGAAAGAATGTTAAATTGATATACCAACAATAACAACAGTAGCCGCATGCATGAGGTGGACCACAAAGAAACAATATGATAAATTACAGATAACAAATAAATGCAATGGGGAATTCTGTACCACCATATCTCATATTTCCTCGGGTGCATTTTTTAAAAGTTGTATGCTAATAGGAGCTCCACCAGGAACAGCCGATTTTTTTTTATTTTAAAGTGGATGGGTAAATAGGAATGTTTTTGTGGATATTTTGAAGCATTTTCAAAAACATGTTAGGTGTAGCAAAGTCTCAGGTTTTACTTACTATGGACAATCATGAGAGCCACATCACAATGGACTCTCTTGAGTTTGCCAAAGATAATGGCACAATTTTAGTTACACTACCACCCCGCACAAGTGGTAAACTCCAACCATTAGATAAAACTGTATTCAAGTCTTTGAAGACCAATTTCAATATAGCATGTAGGCCTAATGATTGGATGGTGTCTCACCCTTGAGAAACACTACCAATATATAATATTCCAGGTCTCTAGGGTAGATCATATCCAAGAGCTTTCACACCAACAAACTTTGTGAATGGTTGTGTCTCAACAGGGATATATTGAACCTAAGCAAGTTACTCCTTAAAAAGAAATAAAACCATTCCCTAAAGCTAAGCCAAGACAAGCAGACACAAGAATTAATAAAAGAAAATAGCGCAATTCTTACTGATACACCTGTGAAGGCTGGTCTAATTCGAGACATATCGGAAAGACAAAGAAAAGTGCAGATGCACCTAAACTTAAGAAGACTAAAGGGTGAACATCTTTTAGTAAGGAATCTTCAGAACCAGAAATGGATGACAATACTGTTTACTCAGACTCTGACCAAAATGAGGAAAACAAAAATCTTACTGATTAGGCCTACTTCATGCATAGTCCAGGACCAGAAGAAGACATAACAGTTGGAAGTTGGGTTTTGGTTAAATACAGGACTAAATAATAAAACAAGTATTTTGTTGGTCAAGTCAAAATGTTTTAGTTTGTTCCAATTACTATGAAAATGCCATTGTTGCTTACATTTTAATGCACGTGCACCCTTACTTTGCTGTAATTGATAGTGCTTAACAGTCTTTATCTAGAAGTCCTTTGAAAGTTTAAGTTGAGTCAACTTCTATGGAGTGATAAACACTAAAGAATTAAGGACAAGGACTCCGTAGACAGTGCAATCTGTTAGTATGGAATCGATCTCTACGTAGTACTACGCACCTTACTGATACAAAATCTGTATATATTGAGGTTTAGATATTGGTTATATTAATTATTAGTAGTTTACCTTTCCAAACAATTGCAGCAATATTGTTGTCATGGAGACCAAACATTGTCCTTTAATAATTGCAGCCCTCTCACCAACTGTGGTAAGAAATGCCTTCTGTAACAAGATTAGTAAAAACATGAGTGGTGAAAAGAATAAGTTTGAAATTGATACACAATGGAACATAGGAGTTTATGAGAATCTTATTTATTATGGCAGGGAATATTAATCAGTACTCTAAGCTTAAATTTATAAAGCTATCCCCCCCCCCCCCCCCCTTTTTAATTTTTTTTTTTCCCATTCNGTACAGTAGTTATAATTCAAACATGAAATGTGTTTGTATGATTGATTTGTGGGTTATATGTTTATGAATCATCAACATTTCTGTGATGGGGAGGGTTGAAATTGCATCCTGCACTCTTGTAGGTTCGTTTGACCCAAGGGTCAGTATTTCACTTACACCCACATGAGTATTGAGGGCGATGGATAAATCACACATGGAAAACCACACCAAGTGCATCTGGCCAAGGTCCAAATCTCATCCTGTCGATCCAGTCTATTGTAAGCATGGCACCTTGTTCAACATCTCATCCAATGTGATTAAGTAAGTTAAGACCCTAACATAAAAGTGATTAAATCCACCCATTAGGTTGTTCCATCAACAAGTAATGAGATAATAACTAGGTTTTGTGTAAAAGTTAGAGAGATATTTTATGTTAGATTGTTTAGTATTTATACGTTTTCTAGTATTAAAACGTTAAAAATACACTTGCATATGCCATTAAATATTAGGAATGGAATCATCCTAAAATGGTGTCAAGGTTATTTTAGTGTGTAAATATCTATCAATCAACAAATAAAAGGTTAGGTTAAGTTGGAATGGGTAATACTGATAAAATGAGCTATTTATATAATTATTATTTTGGGGATGAAACACAAATTATTGTACATTTAAGGTACTTTTATTTAAAACAAATATTATTTTATAATATATTTTACATAGTGAAAAAAAGATTCATTATTTACTTACTCCATGGTATTAGGAACAAGAAAGTTCATTGCTACACTTAATTTGTATGCCACTCATCTCTATCTTGAGCTAGCTCTACCCAGTCCACCTCATTACACCCTTTCTTTTTCAAGTCCATTCTAACGTTATCCTCCCATCTGTGTCTAGGTCTTATCAATGCTCTCTTCCCATTAGGTTTATCAGTCAATAGTCCGAACATGGTTCTAGATTCTCCCTTTCACGCTGTAATCTGCGAGATTTGATTGGCCTGACAATGTCTTGTGATGAGTGTAGGGTATGTAACTCATCACTATATAGCCTTCTCCATTACCCTATATCTTTAATTATTTTCTAACTAAATACTTCCTAATCACCTTGTTTTAGAGCACCCTAAATTTGTTTATGTCATGTTAATTACCATGTTTCACAACCATTTAAAACAGCTAGTAAAACTATTGTTTGGTATATCCCGAGTTTTACATTCCTTGACAGCAGAGGTAGGATGTTAACAACTTAATGACCAATTAATAGAGTAAAGATGCATTAAAAATAATTTTTAAAAAAGCTTGCGCAAGCTATGAAATACCTGTTAGCAATATTCTGTTTCATGCCAGAAAAGCATCTCACTTGTAAACAAGTGGTACACCTCAAACTGTATTCCAAAGCTAAGGTACTGTTTTATAAAAACAAACAATAATTGTCTACAGCAACCACATATTACCTCTTTTTGTAGCTGACCCAACTCTTGCAAATGAGATGTAATTGCCTTTTTATCGTTTTTAAACAACCTTGACCATAAACTAATGAATTTACAATATGTAAACTCACACAAAAATCCATCCCAACTAAACCAATTCCTACTGCCACACCCAAGAGTAAAGAATTATCTTAAATCACAAATCTAGAAGCCCAAATTAATATTACTAAAGTAACTTAATTAATATAATACAGACCTAAATCTCAAACATTCCATATTTTATGCTTATTGTTATGATTACTAACCAACCTAACTTAACCTAGCCTTTCATTTGTTGATAGCTTAAAATGTAAAATAAAATTGATCAAAAAACAATCTAACGTTTCTAGTACAATATTATGTCATACAACCAGAGGATAGTGGGCAGGGTGACCAAACATCCCGATTTTACAGGGACAGTCTTAGTTTTGGATGCTTTTTCCCAGTGTCTCAAAAAACTTTTTCGAGAAACCTAATGTCCCGGTTTTTACAAATTGAAGGGTCCACGGGAAAAAGGGGGAATGTCAATTTTTTTAATTTTTGAGGTTGGCACGCTGTCGTGTACTTTTAAATAAGCTCT
>CABFVX010000447.1:11262-28726 GCA_902151425.1 Timema shepardi
TATATATATATATGTATTCTTATAGATCTAGGACTAGGTTTTTTTTTAAAGATTATAATAGACACATAGGGCCAGTTTCATAGTCAAATTTAGTACGCCTCAAGTGCGGCGCTACACTAAATACAAGACGACACCTACCTAAACTCGAATGAAATGGGCCGTTCTCGCATAGGAAACTGGCCCATTCCATTCTGGTTTAGGTAGGTGTCGTCATGTACTTAGTGTAGCGCCGAACTTGAGGCGTACTAAGTTTGACTATGAAACTGGCCCTTAGTTAGTAATAATAGTGCTCTCCTACGCCAGCTGTGGTCGCTTGTAGCGTTTGTGCTCAGCAGGGTCATAACGTCCTAGTTCCTGTACTATGTCGTCTGTGTGTGTGTCTGCCTGTTCGTATAGTTTTTTGTTCCTTTCCCTGTATATGTCTTCCAGCTGTCTGCACTTAGTCATTTCATGTAGGTGTGTTGTTCTAGTTCGCCAGGGTGCTCCAGTGATCTTGTATCCAGTATCTTGTTTTTGTGTAATTTGTAGTTTACCCTTGAGGTGTTTGGCTCCGTAGCTCCATACTGCACAGTTGTACAATATTACCGGTTGTATAATTGATTTGTATAAGATAGTTTTGGTGTGGATGCTTAGTTCCCTTCCTTTGAATAGCGCGTACAATTGGACATATCGAGTCTGTCTTGTCGACAGAAAATAAACCCTTTATAAGAAGAGGTCGGCTGGCCTTCCACAAACATTGATGACGTCATCTGTTCGGGACATCCAGCTCGCGTGTGAGCCAACAAACAATATTTTGACGAGATCAAGGAAAAATTCCAATCACTTAAAGATGGCTGGACAAAAACAAGTAAAAAAAAAATTACTATCGCGTCTTACTTCCAGTAAATCCTAAGCTGAGACCTGATATAAACAAAGCCACGCGGAAGTCTATGCTCTGATTTGATACTGAACGGACTTTCAATGGTATCCTTTCACTAGATAAAACCTTATATATATATATATAAAATCAAACTTGTTTAAAATATCGTTAGAAAATTATTATAACTAAAATCATCCCTTCATTCGATTTAGAAATTATACTTTAAGCTTTGCAAGCGCTAGTTCATCTCGGCAGTGTTAACGGGACGGTTGTGAGTGTTGGTTGCTTCCTGTGTATATAGGGCGTTTGTTGAATGTATCCCGAATTTTGTTAAACATAAGACGGGAAATTTAAAAGCATTAAAAAATACCAACATTCGAAGTGACTTACTTTGCTATGGTACTGACTATACATGGTCACGCCTGTTTAAAATATTGCACTAGTATTCCACCAATCATGTGAGTCCTTCGCGGAGTGATGTGGGAATGTTTGTTTACTCCAGGTATCAGGTTAGGATGAATCAATAATAGTAACGCTAGTGGTTTTAGGGATTAGGAAGATTGTATTAGCGTGGAGGGTGAGTGGAAAACCATTTAGGAAAAAAACCACCCTTTGTCTACCCGACCGAGATTCGAGCTTCTCCCCCTCACAGGCAGTCTAAACTACTGAGAGAGTAGTGCGTTAGACCACATGGCCACCGAAGTAGGCTATTATTTATTTATTTAATAACTATTACGTTGTGTGCAAGAGTATTTTACCTCCGAAGCACAACCATGATTGCAGTTTGGCCTAAGAGCATGGAGAATGGGGTTATCTAGGGGGTACATTGGGAAGGGGGCAGGAAGGCATGGGGAAGGGGGGGCACTAGTAAAATCATTCACAAGTATGCTTATTTGCAATTCATTTTAGAACTGCGTCTTAGTACCCGTTCGGTTAATAACACGCGTATGAGGTGACCTGGTGGTCTAGGGGTAAGGTGTCAGACTTATATGCTGGCGGCTGGGGCTCAATCCTCGGTCCCGGCACAGATTTATCTGATTACCAAACCCTTCCTTCACCTCTGACAAGACGTGTATTAATCACAACTTGTGAATGTGGGGAATGCCAGGCCTCCACCGTGGTTCGGATTCCACGTTTAACTGTAGGTCCTTCATTTCATCTCACAATTACCCTACCATTACACATTAGCGTAAGTGCGTATAACCCGAACAAGTAGTAAGACGCGGTGCTAGTAGTAGTAGTAATAATAATAATAATAATCGTATGATCTAATTACGCTAATGTGTCAGGGATGAGAAATGTTGATTGAAGAGGATGTGTGTACTGGCATTTTCGTGAAGGGAGAGTGAAAAAAAAAATCTTGATAAAAACGCAACCTATTGGTATTCGAACCCCGATATCCCCGTCTTCGACAGTCTAGTCCAACATGAGAGTAGCGCGTGAGATCACGCGGCCACCAAAGTGGAAAGTTTTTTTTTATCCAAGCCTCTATTCTATTGATTCGTTTCCAGGGTTTAATTCTGTCACGGGTCTAAACGAGCCCGTCTCACCCCACGAAAGAATTGTAGTAGGACATTTCGCGAACATTACCTTTTGTGTTCAACATTGATAACCTTTTACTTTAGTATTAGTATATTTATAAATTATTTAATTAAAGCTTATATTCCAAATGAAAGGGCACCTACAAAGGGAAAAAAGAGGGCAAGTCCAATTTTAACTCATGTTGAGTTAGTGCTGCTATCTGTTAGATACTCATAAGACTTTTCTAATGTACTTTATACTAATGTTAAGAGGTCTCCGTCTTATTTAAATTAATTTAAAAAATAAGTATTTGCTGGGATCCTTATGGGGTTTGAGATTTTTAAGCTGTTCTGGAAAATGTGTTTACTGTGACACTACCACCTTCCCCCCCGTACCCTTCAAATAACTTGGACGTTTTAAATAAATCGACGAATACTTCATCAGGAGTAAATTAAATATCTCGATTGATGGTATTTGTATAATATAAGACAGAAGCTTCCAACCTGGGGTCCGTGAGCCAATCTAGATTTTTAAGTTATTTTATATTTGTATTTTTACATCATAATATAAAACATATATTCGCGATTCACAATTTGCTTACACATATGCTTTTTACCCATTTATGTCCGAATAAACCTTTTTCTTTTATTAATATGAAATGTGCTACGTAATAAACTAGAAAAGTTTAAGTGTTTAATCTCACCTTGTATGGTGGGGGAGGTTAGGAGGGCCTGCGGTGAATTGTCATTGGCTGAAAGGAGTAAAGGGGGGAGGGGATAAGAAAACGGTGGGAACCAGTGGTATAGTAGGATTCTGGTAGGAAGGACAGTTTCTGACATTTACAAAAACTACTATAACTACTTTCACGTATTCATAAATCAAGTCATGTAGCTGTCACTTTTGATGGATATTATCAATACCAATATAGTAATAATTATATAGTAAAATGTTATCAATGTTGACATATTGTCCTAGGTTGAAATCCATTTATACACGTTTCTATGGTCTTGCAAAGTACTGTATTGACGATGACAGGGAGATCGGTTTTCGGATACTTTTCGGGTGTATTAAGGGTGATTTTTTACTAAATAGTTTTATACTTTCCCTCCACGCAAATATGGGTACACTTCCTCTAAATTCATTATTCCTTATCTCTAACAAATAATCATAATTGAGAGGATCGAGGCAAACACATGATAACCCTAATGGATTTAGATGGGATGTATTCACTATTTCAACTTCAAATGAAGTTAGCTATAAAAAATAAATAAAATACATCTCAATATTAGCTATCCTAATGGTCTCCTCGACTGACTATAAAAACAACTTGTGGTTCAAGAGGTAATCTACCATGAATCCCTGCGAATACAGTTTTTCATAAAATGAGGATTGCTTACTCCACATCCGAGCTATCCTCATATTTTTACACTGCTGGGTTCGGGTCAACGTAGGTAGAATAAAAGGAAATGAACATGCATTTGTGTGAGAGTAAAGAAGTAAATCTTTGGGGGGGGGGGGCATAGAAACAGCTCAGTTCACCACCACCACCACCACCACCACCACCACCACCATGAACCCTTAAACTACCTGTCACCAGACAAACCACGCAGTTTTATTTGACCTTCAGATATGAATATCGCTCCCCCCTAACCCCGGCCTGAACTTAATAAGCAAAATGTATCCATCATGGAACGAAATGAAAAAGAGAATCGCGTTGATCGTGATTACAATTTTTAAACTTCGTCACAGCCAATAAATTTTGAGATAAAAATCCTTATAAAAACTCAAATGCGTATAACCAAAACAGGTAGTAAGAGGATGTGCTAGGTTGATATAATTTATGATTTTAGAGAGTTAGTGTTAAATATCGGAGTAAGAATAATAAACCCATATTAATAATAATAATAATAAGGTTCATATTCATATCTCTTGCAAGTCCAAGTTTTTCTGAATCATTGTCTAATCATCTCAACAGAGGTGTGTGACTGAATAGTGATGGCCTATATATTCCCTCATTAATCTCAAGACGGGTTTTACGGTCGTACACAAGAGTGTTAGGGAATTAAATAGGACGCAGTCGCGTTTGACCAAATATTCTTTCTATTTATTTTCCATGAACTATGAACCGAAAAGAAGACACGTCAGCAAAATATTTAGGAAGTGGAGTTTCCAATTAGTCGGTTTAAGATTATCTGGGTTTGTCTTGTTGATATAAATAACTCTCTTTCACAAACGCTTCGTTGGCCACATGGTCTAAGGCGCTACTCTCGCAGTAGACTAGACCGCCGAGGTCGGAGGAAACGAGGTTAGAATCTCACTCTGGTCCATTGAGAATGCTTTTTTTAAAATTACAAAATTATTTTCCACTCTCCTTCCATGCAAATGCGGGTAGGATTACCCCTAAAATGTTTCCTTACTCATCCCTACCTCACTAGAGTAATTCTTATATATACGTTTACTGAACAGGTAGTAAAACGCGGTCATAAAAACCTTAACTAATTCAAACAAATATTCTACAACCATACACACCTTTCATCCCTAACCCCACAGATACCTACCCACAACAACAAAAAAACCCAAAATAGGTATATTAGCCGTTTTACAAATATAGACGCATATATTTCTCATGACTAGCGCATTTGACTGGTGTACGTGATTTTTTTTATCCTCCTTCTAGGTGTATTTTGGTATATCTACTCTGAATTATCACCTTTATCCTACTTACCCCATTTAATTAAGTTTCTACCAACATCATTGGACATCATTTGAAGGTCTAGTTTGGCTGTAACCAGAAGGTCGGAATTCGAATCATTGAGGGTTGGTTTTTCCTATATAGTTTTCCACTCTTCCTTCACGCAAATACAAGTACATTTTCTCTAATATTATACCTCCTCGTCCCTACCTCACTAGTATAAATATGTGAATAACCCGATCAGGAATAAAGAGCCCGTTTCACAGCCGATTAACCGGGAGATTAGGTACAAAATTACTCTCGAACCAGAACACATCGAAGTGAGGTTTATTGCATACCCGCCTCGGTGGCGTAGTTGGCTAACGCGCGAGTCGTGTTGAGCTCGACTGCTGAGGACGGGGAGATCGAGGTTCGAATCTCAGTCGAGTGAACAGGGGGTGGTTTTTCCTAAACGGTTTTCCACTCTCCCTCCACGCAAATGCGGGTTCACTTCCTCTAATTCAACCTTCCCAATTCCCAATCCATTAGAGTAATTAGTACTTTAAGCGTATAACCCGAACGGGTAGTAAGACGTGGTGCTAAATATATATTTATTGCATGCTTCGCTTTGACAACAATGAAACGGGTATTAATTTAATTTTTCACTATAAGTTAACTATATTTCAATTATGTTATAACTTAATGCTCTCACCTAAAGATAAACGATTGTTTACGTAAGAATGTCTGACTTAATGATTAATAATGAATCCGAAACCTTAACTCAGTCTGTAGCCTGTCAGCCTACTGAGCTAAGGGTCCTGAGTTCGATTCCCGCAATGACCGGAAACTGTATCATTGGTGAAAATATGAGTTTACCCTTTCAATTTGATAAATTAACGGCCGGATACTGGATGCTGTGCCTGTCCTAGTCTTAAGTTATATTATAAGGCATATAAAGATAAGACAGGCATATCCAGGTGGTAGTGGAAAATATATGGCTTGAATAAAAAAAACTGACCCGAACCACAGGCGGGAAACAGTAATGGATGTATGATAATTATGAATCTTTGTTTTCTGTGCCCCAGAAATCTAAAAAAATTATGTTTGTCTGGTCCTGACCACGGATCTGAAACTGACGGATTTTTTTCAAACTTTATTATATGGCTATGCCTCGGAACATTTTTTATTTGGACCCTAAACCTTAAATTAAGGTTAATTTTCTGATGAGTGATTTTTTAAAAATATGGTAAAACGGTGTCACTGGTCTCAACTCTACTGTTTATAAAGTAGGCCTGTATTACAGAAAACACACCGGGTTCAATTATTATTATTATTATTATTATTATTAGCATCGCGTCTTACTACCCGTTCGGGTTATACGCACTTACGCTAATGTGTAATGGTTGTGTGATTATGAGATGAAATGGAGGATCTACAGTTTAACGTGGAATCCGAACCACGGTGGAGGCCTGGCATTCCCCACATTCACAAGTTGTGATTAAAATACACGTCTTGTCAGAGGTGAAGGAAGGGTTTGGCAATCAGATAAACCTGTGCTGGGACCGAGGATTGAGCCCCGGACTCCCAGCACAGAAGTCCGACACCTTACCCCTGTACCGCCAGGTCGCCTATTAACTTATTATATTATCACATAGCTTATAAATTAACTTAAGAGCCCGTTACCCCTCCACGGATATCTACGAACTTAGGTAGGTAATACAGCTCTAACCAAACGTCACATTGTGGTGCGGATTTATGTATTCTCTTTAGGAAAATAGTGGAATTTGGACCAGTGAAACCACTCAGCCGTATTTCTAAGAACTACGAAAAAAAAAAATCACTGGTCTGGATTCCACATATGTAAAATAAAGATTGCATCAAACCTCACTTCGATAACTTTTTTTTTCTGGATGGAGTATAATCTTGCTAATATCCCGATTACCCGGAGATAATCTCTTTTAAGTTTCTCCTTCATTTACAGAGGTTGGTTCGTTTCTACATAGTTTACAAATAAGGATGATTAAAGGTAAATAAATAATGGATATGACGTAAAAAAAAAGTACATCACTGGAGAACAAAACGTTTAATCATAAAATTATATTCTAAACAAAATGAAAACTTATATTTCTTTTATAAATTGTATTACTACAGTACTTTGTTCTGACTACAGGTCAATATTGTCTTTACCTATAAAAAGTTATAAATAAATACTAATAATAACATAATTAATTTTTAAACTTTTTGCCACATACAAGAAGAAATATTTCAATCAAACTATATTTTTGATTTAACTCAATACTTTAGTAATGTATACGATTTTTGAATAAATTCATTGTATTGAAATAAAAATAGCACATTTTATTCTATTGTAAGGTAAAAAAAAAAAGCTTTTAACAAGTGTTCTACTGCAGAAGAAATTTGGTTGTTCAGGTGACATACATTTTCTTACAAACAAGGATTAACAAGGTGGTCTATATACAGGTACACACTGATACGTTGATAGTTTCAGATCCAGCCACTAAATCGCGGTTGTACACAAATACAAAGTTTTACGCTTACACTTTCAGCCGTTCAGGTATTAGTCAATTGCACTGTTTACCAGACTTTCGCCGTTTGCATACCCCTTTCGGAAACATGGTCCAATCAAAGTACCCCTTACATAAATTCTTAAAAATAAATAAATACTTGCCATCGTGTGAAGTTCAAAGGGTAGTTCAAAATATGAATAGTACACTTTTAGCAGCGACCTAAATAAAACCGCTACAGAGTTAAAGAAAGGAATGACATGAGGTAAAAATCTACATTAGTTTGTTTGATCAGAACTACAAATATAAAACATATATTTTATAATTAATAAAACTTATTGGGGAATATCGTACCCGTGCCACGATTTATGAAATACGGGAACAACCTACATTTAATTAATTCTTAATTTTTTTAAAAAAAGAGCAAATAAATCCTCTAGTAATTTTACAACAAAGATATAATTATCAAACAATAATAATTATATTTAGGTTGCACTTAGTACAGTTTGCACCGAGTTTTATGAATCATTAGATGACTGCTCGGCCACCCCAGCGAGTGGCGTGAGGGGTTTATCAGAGTAAGCAGAGATTGTCATGACTGTACCTGTGATATTTTCTCACGCACTCAGTCCCCATTTGACCAATCACACACAGGCTCTGCTCTACACACCTCACATGGGAATATATTTTCCCATATATACCTGAGGAATGATTGTTCTACTCTGTGATGGCAACAAATCACAGGTAGCCTACAGTTTAATGATTTCACCCACTTCGGTGGCCGTGTGGTCTAACGCGCTACCCTCGCCATATATTTAAACTGCTGCTGATGAGATCGTAGCTCGAATCACGGCTGGATGTACTGAGGGTGGTTTTCCCTTAATTGTTTTCCACTCTCTCTCTTCAAGAAATGCGTCTACATATCCTCTAAATTCAACCTTCCTTATCCCTGTCTCACTAGCGCAAGTAGTACATATGCGTATAGCCTGAAAAGGTAGTAAGAGTCGGTGCTAAATAAATATTGATATAATAAAATAAGAATAAAAATAAATATACGATATTGACCATGGCTGAGGCTATCAGGTTATCTCATAGCCCTCATTCTACATACCAATAGATTATGAACACACATTGATTTGAAACGTTCCATTTCGAAGAACATTTAAAAAAAATTATGTGCACACAATTTATAATTCAAGCTAAGCATTTTTTTCAGCACTATTAATAATTTATCAAAATTGTTTTTATAAAATTACTTTAAAATATTTCATCTTGAATATGGCAACAAATTTCAATTGTAAAACCATTGAGTTAATCACACAATAATATTGTTTAGATCAAGTTGCAATATTACTCACAGATAATTTTTTTTTTTTTACTATTTTGATTTAATGTGCACTTTCTGAAGAAAAAAAAAGTAATATTAGCAAACTGCACATTACATTCAAACTAACTTAACTTTGGAACATACACTTTTGAAAGTGCGGTGAATCAATGGGTTGGACGTGCTACAACATTTAAGTAATCCGTCAGAAAAGTCTCTTAAAAATTACGTTATTAGTAAATATTTAATTTAATATGACAAAAATTCAACTCACTTCCTTGGTATCAGTAAGAACATTTATTTAATCTTTTAATAGAAGATCAGGTTCTCTAGTACCATAATAAAAATATAGTCTACTGGGAGGGGGGAGGGTTGTGGCCCGACCTCCCTGCCGACGGAAATCTATAGGCTAAACGCCGTTGCCCGCGGGCCCATCGATGTGGGTTTGAAATCTTACTTTTAGAATGTGAATATATGTTCGCATGGTCTAACGCGTCACCATAGTGTTATACTGGATTGCAAGTTATGGGGAGATCGGGGTTTGAATCGTAGTTGGGTGTATTTGGTGTGATTTTTCCTTAATGGTTTCTTACTCTTCCTGCACAGACACACATACACACACACACATATATATATACACACATATATATATATATATATATATATGCATGCAAATCTACTAATTACGCTAATGGTTTCAGGGATTAGCAAGGTTGAATTTAGAAGAACTTTACCCTTATTCGCGTGGAATGAGAGTGGAAAATAATTTAGAGAAACAACCCCCTCATTACACTCGACCAGGATTTGAACTCTGAACTCCCTGTCACCAGCAGTCCAGTCTATTGCAAGAGTCACGCCTTCGACCATTCGGTCATCGAAGCGGATAAAAATTTCAGTTAAAATTTATCTTTCTCGTTCCTCTTCCTTTAGAGATGAATGCGTATAGCCCGAATGGGTATTTAAAAGTAGCGTGTGGTGTATCAAGTAGGTTTATTAAATAATTAGTTTTATTTGGAGATAATATATACGTCATCCAATTATATTGTTCAGTCAAGACAAACCTTATCACACTGTATTTGTTTTTGTTGATATGCTTGTGTCAAATCAAATGTTTTTTTATTGCTCATAATGTTATTGAAAATGTATTTACGAGTACATTTTGTTGTTAAGTTAGTTGAAGCAGTGGCACAAAACAAGGTTGTAAACTTTGTGTCAAATATTACTTACAACGTTGTTTAGAAAACATTTATAAATTATATTATTTATATTTATAGTGATCTTAACTATTGTTATAGTGATTAACTCAAATTTCAAATCCATTAAAATCGGTGGTGTGCAAGTAGGTCAGAGAAAAATGTAGTAATTCAGAAAGAGGAAAAATATTGCTTGGAAAACATTTAGCTGCGAATATTTACTATAATATATTTATAAGCTTAAAACATGAATACTATTTATAAAATTGTGATATTATTGTCAAAGTATAAAATGAAGCTATGAATAACGATTTGAAGCGTATAACCCGAACGGGTAGTTAGACGCGGTGCTAAAAGAAATTTAAGCAAATTAGGCTCAGATGAAAAACACGCTCTGTCAACTTTTCTGCTTAACCAAGTCACAAGAGTTTGCAGTAAAACCTATTGACAGTTCAAATTTTTTTGAGTCATTATATCAGGTATTGTGTTTTTAAGTTTAATCTGATAGGTAGAAATCTTACGTTTCCACTATGGCGTAAACTATAAGATAGATAGTGTCCTAGTGTGATTCATCAAGGTCTGTGTAGTTGAGTTGCGGCCTAATATTAAAATTGTGTACGAATTGCGGTCCACTCACTTGAGTGAGGGGTATGGGTTGCGTCCGCCTAGTTAGAAGTGTGCTTTCTATCAAGCTATCTTAAATTTCAGATATAAACTCTCATTGACTCATTTCGATATCCCTCTTAATATCCAAACTTCCTTAGTTCCGGTCGTTTAATGTTTTTAGCAAAAATTTGAAGGTTTGTTAGGTCAAGTTAGGTTAGGTAATGCTAGGTCAACAGCTCGGGACCCAATTCAACGGTCTCTTTTATAGGTAAACAACTTGTGCGGTCGCAACTCACTTGCAGCCATCAAAGTAAGTCCGCTACCTTTCAAGGTAAACAGGAAGTACCAGATTTAATATATTATGTTTCAGACTAGAGTATCACTTCATCCCTTGTTTGCACACCACTAATTAAAATCATACGTACAAAACAGATTAAATTCTAGTCATAAAATAATTATCAGTTCCAAAACAGCTTTGACATTAATCAATATGTTATCGGTATGTTAAGTTGTCATACCGGTAATTATTACAGAGTGATATGTCACTGGACTACAGTAATAAAGAGTAACAAGATAAAGTTAACAATAGTTTAATAATGCCGGGATCACGATCAACTTAACGTAACTTAACGTAAAGGACCTCCTCGTGTGTTTAAATGGAAGCGATCATGATGCACTTAACTTAACGTTGACTTGCAGTTAACTTAACGTAAGAGATGTCTTGGGAGGTCTTTTACTTTACTTTACGTTACTTGAAAGGTATCGCGTGATATAGTCAGCCAATCATTATGCGAGTGACGTCAACAGGGCTATTTAGTAATTCATTTGTTGGTATTATGACCAATGTTTACTCTTTAGCGTAAGTTCTAGTGGTCAGACATTGAAACAAAATAATTAAACTAAAATAGGGAACTAAATTTATCAAAAAAGTTTAATAATATATATTTATTATATTGATTGAAAACTGTAGACATTCACAGATCATCACTTTACAAATAGTACAAAACCATAGATCATACTCAAGAATCCATATGTTTGGCTCGAGTTGTTACGTTAAGTTACGTGAATCGTGATCACACATAAGTTAAGTTAACTTTAAGTGAACGTTACATTAAGTTACGTTAAGTTAACGTTAACTTGATCGTGATCCTGGCATAAACCCTGAAGGTGTATTCTACAGCATTAATAGGACGATCAGAGAATTATCTTTTTTTTTGTAATAGACCTAAAAATAAGGTTTGCTATCAACTATCGAAATTAAAGAAATACAAGTCAAATATCTATTGTAGAATTTTACTAGATTTTTTCCACCTCTTTATACATGATCCACCTAAGGGGGATGACACACAAATATTACACTACCCGACTCCAAAATACAGTGAATTGTGAAGTATTTGCGAGTATTAAACTACCGCCCCCGCACCCCCCCCTTTTCCAAACAATAATACACAATGCATGTATGTTTCTATAGGCCTATTAAGCCAATACACATGTTTTATTATTTGATACAGTTTAACAGTCTGTGTGATCTATTTAATTTACTGTTTGATTTTTAACTATCGTATTTAAGTATTCATAGCCTAATCATATCTATTTCTTATTTAAATAATGCCAAAAATACAAGATACAATATATTTGGTTTCATTAGTACATGGTTTGTTTGCAGCTCAATTCTATAATTATATTATTTGATCAACAATACCTCAGTTAAGTAAAATATTTGGTGCCGGCTAGTGTATTTGTAAATATTTCCATAAACGGGCAGAAACAATCTGCTCATTCCAACGTATGTCATTAAACAGGCGTAGAATCACTCTAAATATCACAAATGTGACTGAAGTAGAGGGTGTGTGAAGTCAAATCAAATATATTAAATATTATCCAAATGGAATCCTAGTTAGAACATTGTGTATTGTTTTATTTTGAAAAAAAAAAGAATAAAAGAAAGTAATTTCGATATTAATATAACTTTGGACTCTATAATTCATCAAATATTTAAACACATTTCAATTTTAGTTGATAAACCGATTTATTCTTACTACATGTAATTATTTAATTAGTTCAATTAAACAAACGTTCATTTTTCATATACAATATCATAACATGACAACAAAATTGAACATTAATTAGTATTTTAGCTGTCAATAATTATTCTATTGGCAAAACTTCGTAATTGACAAAGCCGGATTTTTTTGAGTGAAGTTGAAGTTTTCGAAACTTCACACACCCCCAGGCTGAAGTATAAATTACAAAATGCACATTCTAAACCATAATATGCAATAGGCAAAAGAGAAGTGAGTGTGTGTGCATTTAAAAAAACTCTTAGGTTTAATGTAGTTCCATTATTTATAATGTCATCATTTAATTATTATTTTTTTGCCAGCGAGAACTTTAAACTTTTAAGCATACATTATAGTCTGCAGTCTACTAACTATTGTCTAATACAATGAGTGTTAGTTTAAAATATATTATTTTAGAATTCACAATTTTTACTAACAAGATGGTTCATAAATGGAAATTATGATCATATTATTTCAATCACGGATCTTGTTGCATAAAAGCTTGCATAATATGTGGACACTTTCCGAAAGTAATCTATCTATAAAATGATTCTTTCCTAGTTCTATAGAGCATTTATTGTTATTTGAATGTTCTTTAAGGAAAAAAGTTTATAATTTTGTCCATGGACAAGTGAACGTTTTAACATTTTGTGGATTTATTTGAAGATAAAATAAATAAATCGATGTGATCACCTTTTTCTGAATTACTTTGCGTTGTAATTAAAATAGGTTTTTTTGTTTCACGTTACTTACTTCTGATATATTTTAAAAATATAATAAAGTCTCAGGAATTTTAAAACTAAATATAAACGTACAAATATTGAATAACATAGAAAAAATTTAACTATTGCTGTACATTTTTAGTATAACATCAAAACAATAATAACTGTCACAATATTATAACAAAACTTTTAACAATAAGAAATATGTTTAAACACAATACTTGATCAATCTCGTAACAGAAGAAACATATATTGTACGACATATTGAAATGCACTTCACACACATATGATAAATTTGGAAAATGTATGAATATTATTATGTAATTATATTGCTCGACAAATTTAATTTTTTTGAATACTGTACAGTAACTTTTGAAATAAGAGTTGTGTTGGTACAAATAACGGGTCCTACTCTTCAGTTGTCATATTTATGAAATAGAAACTGGTTACTGCATAAAAGAACATTGTTTTAATAGACCAATAAGAGATATATATATATATATTTATGTATACATTATAAATAATATATACATTTATGTATGTATTATAAATAATATATGTTTATGTATATATTATAAATAATATATATATATATATATATATATTTACATTATGAGAAAATTCAATAAATGACAGGAATTATACGAAGAAGTTTAAGAATAAAAATATACTATTTAATAATTATTAATACAAGTGCTATAAAATTTCAACATTTTTTAAATATAACAAAAATTGTGTTATAAAACCACATGTTTATATATTTTTTTAAATAGAATTTCAATAGTAAACCAACACGTTATTATTTTGAATAATAATCAATAGCATATTATGTTCATATGATAATACATTTTGTGTTTGTTTTTAACAAAATAAGTATTATTGAGCATAGATATGAGCCCCCAATAACTGGGATGATATTTTGAAGATTATATTTTGCGTGAGCAAACAATTTCCCAAATATTTATATAAATTATGATATAAATTTAACATTAACATCTAATGGCAATATAATACTTAAACTGTGATTTATCCAATCATTTGATGCATTCTAAATTTATAGTACATGAAAGATATATACATCTAAGAGCCTTCTCGATATTTTTAATGTGTATAATAATGTTCATTTTCAACATTTTAATTTGTTTGCCTAATATAACTCTTACTAAAAACTTGATTAATAGTCATAAAAGTCATTATCAGCATTTCTCTGTAAATATGATTCATCTATTATATAATTCCATTTTTAATAACTTAAGCTTCATAAATTTATTTTAAAATAATAATTTTGATACATTCAAGAAAAGTTGATTATAAAAAAAAGTATTGTAAGAGATATAACAGTTAAAATACATAATTTATTTAAATCCGTGTGTTGATAATCCAATACAATAGTAATACAAATACTGCATGTCTATAAAATTGTTGAATTGGGCTTAATAAAATTATATTTTGGAATTATTGTACTTTCCTTACCTGCTTACTTTTTTTTTTTTTTTTACANAAAATTTATTATATATTAAGTGTACTTAAATATTTTCCAAAGCACGAGTCGAAGCTAATAATGATGGCCATATTGTTTTTTTTTTTGCAATAATTTACACATTAGATCTTCTTAGGATCAGATTAATTTGTATTACTACCAGCTATATTATTGCATATTGTACCATTGGTGGTATCAATTATCCATGATACAAGAACTGAGATTTATTTACTTTCAACTTTAGTCAAATACCGGAAAATTCTTCAGTCAGCGGCCGTTTCAGATATTTTTTCGACACTTTCTTTTGAGCTAACTATCATTTTAAATTCTTATGTTCTTTCTATTTATATTCACATGCAAAAATATGCCATTAGGTAACTATTATAGTATAAGTGTGAGCATAAAGTATTACACTACATTGTTGAACTATAACATATATATATATATATATATATATATATATATCTATAGAAAGATACAACAGAATCTAAAAATGCTGAAAATCCTGATAATAATTAAAACATAATTCAAAGTTGATGATGGATGTTTAATTCCATATTATATCTAATAACTCACTTTTAAAACATTCATATAACACCATTTTTTATTTTTTTACTTTTTGTTGTCTGGCATTTAAGAAAGAAGCATCTGTGGCATTTTATTTTAAGTCTTTAGTGACGTAGCTAAATATCCTCAAATAAAAATGACCTTGAAAATTTGTTATTTATCACAGTATATTAATCAAACTATGACACGACGATAGTAAGTTTGAATATAATTCTGATACAATTTGTGTTTAAATAATTTCACTTTGTATTGACCAGATAATTTATAGCAATGGCGCTGATATATTTCTAATGCAAAAACGATCGCCAAGTCTAATTTTATTGTAAAACGTTATTAAGGCTTTGAAATACTTGTGTTTATTAAATATTTACTTTGAAATGGTAAAATTATGTTCTTATCAATTTATACTTGCTCCTACTTCATTATAATTTGTCAGTAATTATATTACAATACATATATACTATAAGCCAAAGTTGGAGTTGTATAAATGACTCAAAATTGAGACGAGAATTCAAACTACGTAATTATAAATATACATATAAAAAAAAGTAAAGCCAAGTTTTTCTGTGACAATTAATATTAAGTGTTTATAATGGACAGGTTCAATAATGCGCTACCGACGAGCACTTTATCATGTATTTATATCACTTGATTAAATTTAATAATCGCGTCACAACCAAGATAAATTTCTACATATTATATTATAATTATTATTGATGCTGCGTCACTTCAATATAAAAAAGATGTTATCTATTTTATTAGATTTTAAACTAGTACAGTTTTTTATTCCATCCTGTTAACTTTTACAGTTTGAATCATATTAGATGACGAAAACAAATTATTGTAGGTTTTTATTAAAGTATATTATATTTTTTATTGCATTAGCATCAATTCAAATAAATTATTATCGAATGTATGTAAATGTAAATGGGTTTTTCTTTTTAAACTAAAATAAGGTCAATATTAGGTACAATTTATATTTAAGTAAACATATTTTGTTTACTCATTATACATATAAACTTTATTTAATGAATTAATATAAACAAATAAATAATTTTGATACATTTTGAATATCGTATCAAAATAACTATTATTTATGCATTTATTTTAATTATACATTAACAAATTAAAAAAAAAATTGGAATTAATGTACACTTCTTATTTAGTCGGGTTGACCAAAATTAGCGTAATTTAGAATAGATTATTAATCAATTTTATTTATAAACCAGGCTTTTATTAATTTGTTATATAATCCCTAGTAAAAAAAAGGGGGTACTCTTATAATGTCACGTCAAATGCCAATAAATTATTCTTCAAATATATTCGTTAGTTGCCTTCTTTTGACGTCCTGAGAAGAGCGTTTCAGCGCATGTCACATTTCTCTTGTTTATTATTTTATTTACTTGGTGGTATATTTTGGAACGTGCACGTACTCACTAGGAATTTGAATTTTATTTTATAATTGATAAAGAAGATACGTAGTCCCGCATGGAGTAATTATAGTAACGCAGCAGATTTGCATCACTGAGAGCTACGAGAGGACAAACTTCTCATCATCGTAGTAGTAGTAGTAATAGTAGTAGTCGTGACGAGAAAACCTCAGGGAATACTTCAGCGACTGCGTTCTCACACCGGCGTTGGGACGGCCGCCGCGGCGCTGTCGGCTGAGGTGGTCTCGTGACGTCACTGGATGCTGCAGAACGGCAGCTTATCCTTGGGCTCCTCGTGGATCGACTCCTCCTTGGGCGAGGTGTCTCCCGCCGCTCCGGAGCCGTTCGCCCCCATGGGACCGCCCCCAGGGGGGCACATTGATTGTCATCTGAGCGCCAGGGTAGACACCATTGGGGGACGAGTCGGCTTGTTGTCCAGGATCCTCTCCAGCTCCGTCATGGTGGTGGTGTTCAGTTTGGGTACGAGCTGGACAGAAGGGCCCAAT
>CABFVX010000447.1:28818-78984 GCA_902151425.1 Timema shepardi
CCAGTAAGCATTCAGCACCATAGGCAACCGCTTCAGTGGCCGAATGGTCTGAGACGTCACTCTCGTGTTAGATAGGCCCACTGAAGACGGGGAGATCGGCCTAAATAGTATTTAACCAGGTGGACGAGTAGTTACCTGCAGGACATGTATTATTGAACCAGATTAGCGAGTAGTTACCTGCAGGTCATGTGTCTTTGGACCAGGTGGACAAGTAGCTACCTTCAGGCCCTGTGTCATTGATCCAGATGGGCGAGTAGTTACCTGCAGGCCCTGTAGTATTGAACCAGATGAGCGAGTAGTTACCTGCAGGTCATGTAGTATTGAACCAGATGAGCGAGTAGTTACCTGCAGACCCTGTGTCTTTGGACCAGGTGGACAAGTAACTACTTTCAGGCCCTGTGTCATTGAACCAGATGGGCTAGTAGTCACATACATACCTGTAGACTCTGTCATTGAACCAGATGAGCGAGTAGTTACCTGCAGGCCCTGTGTCTTTGGACCAGGTGGACAAGTAGCTACCTTCAGGCCCTGTGTCATTGAACCAGATGGGCGAGTAGTTACCTGCAGGCCCTGTAGTATTGAACCAGATGAGCGAGTAGTTACCTGCAGGCCCTGTGTCTTTGGACCAGGTGGACAAGTAGCTACCTTCAGGCCCTGTGTCATTGAACCAGATGAGCGAGTAGTTACCTGCAGGCCCTGTGTCTTTGGACCAGGTGGACAAGTAACTACTTTCAGGCCCTGTGTCATTGAACCAGATGGGCGAGTAGTTACCTGCAGGCCCTGTGTCTTTGGACCAGGTGGACAAGTAACTACCTTCAGGCCCTGTGTCATTGAACCAGATGGGCGAGTAGTTACCTGCAGGCTTTGTATACTCTCGTACAGCTGCTCCACGGTGGCCGCCCCGAGAAGGAGACACTGCACACTTTCGTTCTTGAGACACCACGCTATGGCCAGCTGTGAGACGGTGCAGCCCAACTTCTCGGAGAGCTGGGCGATGTCTTTCAGCTTGTCCTGTTGTCTCCGCGTCTCTTCGGGCTGCAGACGTTCCTTGATCCACGTGTAACCCTGGAGACACGACATGAGACCATGTTAAATTTTCATCAAGGTTGTGCTTTGTAAGGTCATGGGAAAATCTGGATCGACTCCTAACAAGGTACATGGGGAGATTATGTTAGACGGTCTACTAGAGGTGTTTGCGCCCTCTGACTACACTGGAGACATTGGGTTGACTCCTAGCAAGGTACATGGGGGATATATTAAAAAAAATGAATTTACTTATTTTTACCTAGCGAATACGTGTGCAGTTCTTATTATATACCTTTTTTACTATCGCTTACCCCCATTTTTTTTTCAGCACCGTGGCTTAGTACCTTTTCAGATTATATCCATTCTCCGCATATTATAAAGATATATTGACAAACATATACACTAAATTAAACTCAAGCAGAAACTGATATGAATTAAATTAAATTATGACATAGGTATCAATTTTATATACATGCAGTGCGCCAGTTCGAACTATCCAAATTTAATTATTCTAATGGGGTAAGAATGAGTAAGGTAGAATATTAGAAAATGTATCCACATTTGCCTGTAGAGTAATAAATCACTTAGGTAAAAAAAAACTAGGTTGAGATTTGAACCCCAACCTTACCGTCACTGGCGAGCCATAAAATACGAGACTTACGTATTCATCCTCGTGAGCATCAAGGCGCGTATTAAACTCATATAATATAAAAGTATATTTTTTTCACCTCAAACCTGTAACTCAAAAAACCTACGAGACCCAAATTCGAAATAACCCAGAACTGAGCAATTTAAGAACCCTTAACCCGACCGGTTAGCCGGAAGATTAAACACTAGATTACTTTTGAGATAGAAAACGTATTAAACTGCTGTTTAATGCATTATTAAGTAGATAACAGTGAATTAGGGAGCATTTTAATAGTGTATTCGTTTACAAATAATTATGTTTAAATTCTTTTTTTATTTTTATAAAGAAATATGGTAAAATGATTTAAAAACCTCCCCGCTATGTGGCGTCTGGTTCAAGCTGTATTATTTACCTAAGTTACGTACTATCCGTGGGGCGAGATATTTAAGGTGGGGATGTAACGAACACGAGCTAAGGGCGGTATTTATGCAGTTTTTGTATAAACATTTTTTTGCTCATATTAAATCAAATATTGCTCCAGTAGAAACATTTAATTTTCTTCACGTGGTGATATCAACAGTTGTTGAATATCAGTCAACGATGTCCTGAAATTTAATGAAAACCTTTTCTATTTATTTAAAAAGTTTCTCATCTAATGCCGCTATAATCATGACAGATATTCAACAATTTCTGTTGATATCACCGTGTGAAGAGAACTCTATATGTCTAATGGAGCAATATTTTATTTATTTTGGCCAAACAAAAGAAGTTTTACTATAAAACTGCAAAAATACTGCCCTTAACTTGCGTTCTATATACTCCTACATTATTGACATAGATATAAAATTGAACTACGGGATAATACCTTTAGTAAGTCCTCTACTTACACGGATTCGAGTTATCCTTCTCGTAAATACGCGCTTATGGTTCTTCAAGTTACGCCTATCAACGCCACTTTAAACACAACAGATGGCGCTCCCACTACATAATATTTTAAACTATATTTTTATATTAATACACTCGAGAAGATACTGAATTCATAAGCAGAACATATTAATAATTAATTATTCTTTAATTAGCACGATTAGACTTACGCGGTAGCCTTCTAAACTAATGACCCGCATCAAGTTGATGACTTTAGATACTGTACTCACTTCTTTGTTGGCGGCCTGCGTCTCGTCCTCTGTCCAACTGAAGGATGAATATTTGTTCTGGAACAAAAGGAACAAAAAAAAAACTGTTGCTCTGATCTGTTTATCAATTCGTTGTGTTATCCACACCACCAGTATTCTCCCCTCCGCACCCTGTCCAGGGATACACGAAGGATTTCAAAGGCTACACTCAATAATAATAATAATAATAATATTTAACACCGTGTCTTACTGCCCGTTCGGGTTATACGCTTTAAGTACTAATTACGCTAATGGAATAGGAATTGGGAAGGGTGAATTAGAGGAAGTGAACCCGCATTTGCGTGGAGGGAGAGTGGAAAACAATTTAGGAAAAACCACCCCCAGTTCACCCGATCGAGATTCGAACCTAGATTCCCCCGTCCTCAGTGGTCGAGCTCAACACGACTAGCTCGTTAGCCAACTACGCCACCGAGGCGGGTGGCTACATTCAGTTTACACTGAAAGGAAACAGCCTTACTTTGACTATCTAATAAGCTGTACCATAGTGGAATAATGCAAGGTATGTTTGCTTTTATATATACATACATATATATATGAAGCGGTTAGTTTCAAAACAGTCCTTGTCCACCAAAAATAATTTTCGGTAGATGGCAAAAAAGTTACACTCGTGCCTAAATGTTAGTTTATGATTACTTTCTGTTTTATTGATAAAATATTGTAATGGGAGATATAAAATATAGATTAAACATAAATACTTCAATAAATATATGAGTTATTAGAGATAACAGTTTGGATAAGGAGATTTTTGGTACTAATAAATTAAAATAATATGAATCTGAGAATTTTGGTATCATTATTACTTAGCAAAACTTTAACAAACATAAAAAATACTAGTAAAAGTTGAAGGAAAAATTTTCAATCCAACATAACTAAAATACATAAATCACACAATGCAATCCAATGTTAGTGAACTGAAAATAAAACAATAAAATATTATTTAAAAAATATACAATGTTAATAGAAGGTTTCACGCAGGAGAGTACTTTACACAAACACAACTAAGTCCTCAATCTCATCAATGAACACATTATCCATGTCCTCATCAAGCACCAGTACACCATCATTTAAACTTTGACCACCATCTATTACACTTTTATAATAACTTAGATCTTCAAGGCTTCTCCAATCACTTCTAAAATGTTAACCTAACAGTTTTCCACATCTCTTAACTTGCTTGTTTAACTGGAACCAAAGTCTGCAATTGAACAGGTTCCATATTATCATCAACAGTTTTACTCTGCTTTAATAGAAACATAGCAACTCCTAAATCACTTCTGTAGTGTACTTCCCCCCCCTCACTAATACATTTCCTTTTTTACTTCTTGTCAAAATTATTTTCTTACAAAACGACAGCCATCTTGAATCACATATACATACATACATATATGCATACATACTGACATACATACATATACATACATGCATATAGACATACATGCATACATACATACTGACATACATACATAAATACTGACATATATACATACATACTGACATAAAGACACACATACACACAGACATACATACATACATACACAAATACACACATACACACATACATACATATATACATACATACTGACATACAGACACACACATACACACAGACACACACATACACACATACACACATACATACATATATACATACATACATACTGACATACAAACACACACATACATGCATACATACATGCATACATACATGCATACACACATCTGAAGGGTCGGTTCTCACCTTGAAAGAAGCTCTCGCGAAAAGAGGCATGCCCCCGTCCTCTAACTTGCCGGACACAAGCCCCATCGTGAGGGGAGACCACGTCATGAGGCCGACTCCTGATAAGAAACACAACAGGAGTGAAATGGTTGTGTAGGGTTACAGGACTACAAACACTCCATATAGATCTATCTCCATAAAAAAACCAATAAACAACATGTTATATAAGTTAAATGATAATCGTTTAGCACCGCGTCTTACTACCCGTTCAAACTATAAACATTATGTACTAATCATACTAATGTGTTGAGGATAGGGAAGTTTGAATTTTGAAGAAGTGTACCCGAGTTTGCGCGGAAGGAAAGGGGAAAATAAAATTTAAGAATAAACACTCTCAGTACACCCGACAGAGATTTGAATCTCCCATCATCGTCAGTTTAGTCTATTTTGAAAGTTACGCCTTGGCACACTCAATCACTGGAGGGGGTAGGAGAAATATTAAGTGTAAATAAAATATAACCGCGTTTTACTTGAAAGAGAGGGGAAAATAATTTATCAAAAACATTTCGGTATGCCTGTAAGAGGTTCCGACCTCGACACTCATACCTCCATACAAAATGAGACTGATACCTTTGTCCGCGTGACCAACAGTTGACTTGAGACTTTAGAAAAATCCTAGTGTTTAGAAGATCCCTAGAGTTTCCAGAAGCATCCTAGATATTCTAGAAGGATTCTAGATACTATAAAAGGTTGCTTGAGTCTCTAGAAGGATCATATAAATTCTAAAAATATCATAGAAACTCTAGGAAGATCCTAAAGACTTTAGAAGAAGCCTAGAGACTCTACAAGGACCTTAGATATTCTAGAAGGATCCTAAAAACTCTAGAAGGATCCTAGAAACTCTAAAAGGATCCAAGATATTCTAGAAGGATCTTAGATACTCAAGAAGGATGCTTGAGTCTCAATAATGATCCTAGAAACTCTAGAAGGATCCAAGATATTCTATAAGGATGCTTGAGTCTCTATAAGGATCCTAGAGACACAAACTCAGTCCCCCCCCCCCTCTCGGTACCTACCTATCTTGTTGTAAAGTTCCGGCATGTACAGCTCCGTCTTCTCGCGACAGAACATGTGATACTCGGTCTGCTCGCAGATCGGCGTCACGCAGTTGAACTGGCGGCAGTTGGTGTAAGCCTCCATCACTTCCACCGGGGTCCATCGCGCCGTCCCCCAGTACATGGCCCAACCCTGGTTGATCACGTGGTTCATTGCGCGGACCACCTCTGGGGGAAAAACCAAAGGGGGATCGTTTAACCCCGGAAATCCTATGTTGTATTTTGTCAAAGATTTTATACATCTATTATTTATTTAAACATAATTTTGATGCAAATTCAATGAAGTGACAAATTACAACCTGGACACGGGAATTGAACCCGGGACCTTTGGCTTTGCGCGCCAATGCTTATCTACTGAGACATCCTAGTTCGTATCGTGTACATGACAATTTTTCACTTGTTGACGGTGGGTTGATGATAAGGGCTCGTTTCATAGTCAAGACTGACTGTTGACTACAACTTGTAAAATAATTAGAATTTGAAGGCTACAAGGGGAAAAGGAGGGAAGTTACGTTAAACACAATTTCCAGGACAACTTTTATATCTCAAACCCCATAAGAACCCCGTTAAATAATTTTTTATTAATTTAAATATGACAAAGACCTCTTTTAACCATAATCTAAAGTGCATTAAAATAAAGGTTTCATGATTGTTTAACAGATGGCATCACTAACTCAAATCGAATTATAACTGGACTTTCCCCCTTTTCCCCCTGTACCCTTCATTTTTTATCATCAATGGTTCATACATTTATCTTTTAACTTTGAATTTGTTATCAATCAAATATATTTTATTTGACTTAGTTTGTTTTGTACCGTCCGCTCGCCCTCCATCCATTTTATGAAAATTGTTGCTCGGATTATCCGGGATTTCGGACAACCGGGGTTAGGTCTAACGGGGTTTTACTGGAATTGATATCGTACCTTCCATCGGGCACATGGCGTCCGCTTTGTGGATGATGACGACATCGACGTAGCCCAGCTGTAGCCGCGCCAGGGACGCCCTCACGGACTCGATCACGTGCTTCCTGGACAGACCTCTCTCCTCAGACCTTGCGGATCAAACAAACTAGGGTTGACTGACGGTTCGTTATACACAACACAGCGCCTGGACTAAGGCGTCAGTCTCATCCTGTCTCGGTTTGCCAGCGACGAGAAGATCACAGGCTCGAATCTCCAAGCCGGCGTTTTGTGTGTACTGAGGGCGGTCCTTCCTGAGTGTTTTTTTAAAGATTATACCCCTACAAGAAAATGCGGGTACACTTCCTCTAAAATTCTACCTTATATTCCCTACCTAATTTGATGTAATTATGAGAGTCCAATTATTTTTTATAATATAATGAGTTAGTTGTAACATTCATATATTAAGTTAAGTGTTAAATCAATGGTCTGGGATCTGGTTGTATTTTTGTACTATAATATTATAATTATGTTGGGGCTTAGCCATCTATAAGCGGTATTAGAGCTCTTAAACACTTCACAACTAATTTTTTAAGTCTACTTTTAATATTATTTTTCGTCCCTTTAATCCGACAGTTTTTATAATTCTCGATCTACAAATATCCTTAAGGATTGTAAGGTACCATTTATTAAAAATAAATAAATAGTAGTTCCATTTTTTGTAGGGAGTGTGGGAGGGGGAGGTCCCTAACACCCCCTTCATACCCTCCCCTGAACGGGTGAGAGGTTACTCACTTGGTGTTCCAGTAGATCTTGGTGGTGACGACGTACGAGCTCCTCTTCCAGCCCTGTCTCTGAAGGATGCGACCCAGTTCGATCTCCGCACGGGGCCCGCTGTAAGCCTCGGACAGGTCAAACAGGTTTATACCGCTGTCGTAGGCGAGGTTGATCACCTCCTCCGCCTGCTCCTCACTGGACGTCCCGTTGCCGAACGTAACCCAGGTACCTAAGAGCGGCAAACCACACGTTCATATCCTCTGGTATATATATATTTTTACTACCTGTTCAGGTTGCGTATTTGATAATTACTTTAATGGGGCAGGGACAAGGAAGGGAGCATTTTAGAGGTAATCTACCCAAATTCGTAGGAAGGAGAGTGGTAAGCCATTTAGGGAAAGCCACCTCCAGTAGACTTAACCGGGATTTTAACCCCCGATTTCCTCGTCTTCAGCACGCTAGTCTAACCTAAAGTGATGCCATGAAGTTTATGAGTTTTAATTTAAGTAGATGGAGGGTGAACCCAGGACTATTGTGTATCTATTTTTATTATATACATTACTATGCAATAAGACAAGTGTAAGTATTCCGTCCTCGAAGTGCATTTTATTACTGAAATCAGGTGACCTGGTGGTCTGGTGTCAGAATTCTGTGTTGGAGGTCCGGGGTTCAATCCTCGGTCCCGACACAGATTTATCTGAGTGCCAAACCCTTCCTTCTCCTCTGAAAAGACGTGTATTAATCACAATTTGTGAATGTGTGGAATGCTAGGCCTCCACCGTGGTTCGGATTCCATGTTAAACTGTAATTCCTCCATTTAGTTTCATAATCACCCTACCATTACACATTAGCGTAAGTGCGTATGACCCGAACGGGTAATAAGACGCGGTGCTAATAATAATAATAATAATAATAATAATTATTATTATTATTATTATTGGAATCTAAGAAGAAAACACGAATGTTGGCAGTGCGACAATGACGTAGATACAGCCTATTATTATGAGTATCTACAGAAACGATTTTTTTTAAATATCAAGGGCGTTAGTGAATATAAGAAGTATACAGTTACCTAGCCCGACGTTGGACACACGAAGGCCGCTCTTGCCGAGGTTCCTGTACCTCAACCCTGGCGTGATGGACGACTGACGAGGCACGAGGGAGTTATTAGTCACCGAGACGGGCGTCTGTTGGGCCAAACCTTGCAACAGCTGCTCCTTGGTGGGCGCTCCTTGGGTCAAGTGCTCGTTCGTGCTCTGGAACTCCTCCATGCAATCCAGACTGGCGATAGGAGCTCTGCAACTGAGACAAGGAGCGGTGATTTGCCGTTACACGGCTCAGGGGCTCATCCATGCAATATAGAGTGGGAGCTCTGCAACTGAGAACAAGGAGCAGTGATTTGCCGTTACACGGCTCAGGGGCTCATCCATGCAATATAGATTGTCGATGCGAGTGCCTTACTAACTAAACAAGGACAATAATAGGATACTGTAAGTTTTGCCAGCTCTAGTTTTGTGATACAATTCTAGATGGCCCACTTTGGTGGCTGGAAGGATCTAACGCGCTACTCTCGCGATAGACTATACTGCCGATGACGGGGAGATTGAGGTTCAAATCTCGCTAGAATGCATTGGAGTTTTTACTCTACATATAAGCAAATGCGAGTACACTACCCTTAAATATAACCTTCATAATCCCTAAAACCATTAGCCTAATTTGTACATAAGTGTACAACCCTAACGGTTAGTAAGATGCGGTGCTAAAAAAATCTACATAATCTATCGTGTATAAAACCTACGTTTTAGCTAATTTATTAATTATTACATTGAATTAATTTTTCAACACATTTAATCAATAAATAAAAGTATATTTTTATACATAGTTGTTGTAGAGAACTCTAAATTAACACATTTGACGTCTGTAATCTGTGGTTACACTGTCTCCGAATAGGTACTCCTTTTCTTTCAGAAAGTAATACTATACTGGAGACATTCCAAATTATAGGGGCACAAAGCCCATTTGTTGATTACACTTCCTGGAAGACGGCCAACACCAACCAAGGTCCATTTACTAGAAGGTCAGGTCAATCCCAAGATTAATATATAGGTCTCATTTTGGTTTGTTTCCAAAGATGCCACATGACAGTCGACATTTCTAGCCCAGCGCCAAAGTTACTACAAGAAACACCAATGTACGAAATCAAACTGTGCAAACTCAATTCGTTTTGATTCATTTTGATCAGGATATTGTACAATTTCTCCCTTAACATTTCGTACGATAAATTGTGTCGCCTCTACTGGAATTGTATGAAAACACGTCACATTGAAAATATTATTTTTAAATCAATTAATCCCGTTCAAAGGAATACAGACTTGACCCGAACAACCCTACGCTTTTGATCCATCACACAAATCGTCAAGTTTAAAAAAACAATTTTACCTGAAACTTTCTTTAACTTCGTCATATCATTCTCATTAGTCAACATAAAACTTAAGATTTTCTTTTTCTTTTTTAGCTCAGAGTATTCAACGAGTAGTTTCTAAAAGACGCCTAAATTCCATTCAGCGTAGGAATTGACTTCTGAAAGGCCTTTTTCCCTACCATAAATCTACTATAGAGTAGGATATTGGTAGGAAAAAAGACCTTTCAGAGAGTAATTCCTACCGTGAATGGAATATAAGTTTCATGTCGTGCAATGTTACCAGGGTAAGAAGAGCTTGTTTAAACTGTGCCTGGGATATGTTCTCATCATTTAGTGTAACCAGTGGCGTGTCGTGCAATGTTACCAGGGTAAGAAGAGCTTGTTAAAACTGTGCCTGGGATATATTCTCATCATTCAGTGTAACCAGTGGCGTGTCACGCAATATTGTCAGGGTAATTTGAGCTTATCTAAACTGTAGGAATATGTTCTTCCAAACTCCGTTTCAATTTGAACAGGACTCTCTCTGACCTACACACCTAACATGAGTTATGTTCGTGTTTGTACCTGGTTGATTAGTGTTCTACTGAGTGATGAGAACATTCACAGGTACATTTTAAACTAACTCTGCCTACCCTGGCACAAGCCACCTCACGGGACTGAGTAGAACAATCATTCCCGTATGAGAAGTGTAGAGCAAAGTCAATTTATGATTGGTAAAATGGGGACTTATGAGCTGAGAACATATCACAGGTAAAGATTTAACAAACTCTTGGTAACCTGCTTCGGTGGTCGCATGGTCTAAGGAGCTACTCTCGCAGTAGACTAGACTGCCGTTGGCTGGGAGATTGAGGTACGATTCTCAGTCGGTTGTACTGAGGGTGATTTTTCCAAACTGGGTTTCCACTCTCCCTCCATGAAAATGTGGGTCCACATCCTATATATATATATAACCTTCCTCAACCCTAAATCCTAAAACCAGTAGCGTAATTTGTACATAAGCATATAACCCGAACGGGGAGTAAGACGTGGTACTAAAAAAAAAGTGACCTGGTGGTTTAGGGTTAAGGTGCCAGACTTCTGTGCTGGGGGTCCGGGGTTCAATCCCCGGTCCCGGCACAGATTTATCTGATTACCAAACTCTTCGTTCACCTCTGACAAGACGTGTATTAATCACAACTTGTGAATGTGTGGAATGCCAGGCCTCCACCGTGGTTCGGATTCCACGTTAAACTGTAGGTCCTCTATTTCATCTCACAATCACCCTACCATTACACATTAGCGTAAGTGCGTATAACCCGAACGGGTAGTAAGACGCGGTAATAATAATAATACTAAAAACCAAGCTTTGCTTATCTTGGAGACACTCCACGACACGCAATTTCATACTCAATAGCACGACAACTATGTTAATAATATAGCTTCACACAGAATCAAACCAGGTTCAGGCCGTCATGACCTGTTTCGAGGTTGCACCTTAAAACAAACTAATACAGTTCTTCTGAAGTTTATATTTCCCCCATGAAGGTACCGCAACCTGACAAGACGTAAATTCACCCAACTCGTAAAACAAGTGCAAAGCATTGATTTACAACTTCCGTTTGCCCCATTTAACGAGCGTTAAAATAGGAAAATGTTCGTTTACGTTCCTGTGAGGTAGTTGGTATTTCCAGTTTTGTCAAAAATTTGAGTAATAGTCATGTCGTTACAAAACGGTTAACGGTAAGTAAACTACAATATCAATTTTCAAATGAAGGGACTGACAGCTAAAAAAAGCTATTAGGTCATTCACATGTTCATACGTCAAGTCATGTGATCTGAAGTCGCTTTTGAGAAATAATATAATTACCTAAAAATTAACTAGGGGTGTACGTGTAGTCGAAAGTTCCCCAAGCTGGAGTCGAGTTTCGACACGGAAGATGTTTTTACAAAACTCGAACAATTTGAATACTAGACATGTTTAATCTTTTTTATATGATATTTCATACTTTGATAAATTTTATCCAATTTTATGATATAATTTCATCAGAAAATAAGAGTCCTTCGATATTTACTTTTGTCTAGTTAAAAAGAGTGTACAGTTACATTAAATTTATTTAAAAATTCGGATTTGTATAGTTATAAAAATGTTCATAAAAAATAATTTTCAAACAAAATATGGTTGTACTACATTATGCTTTAACGCATGGATCTCT
Organism: Timema shepardi; assembly: GCA_902151425.1. Lineage (NCBI taxonomy): Eukaryota > Metazoa > Arthropoda > Insecta > Phasmatodea > Timematidae > Timema > Timema shepardi. The sequence goes on from CABFVX010000447.1 coordinate 40,788, forward strand.
TACACAAATTTAATTTGGAATATTTCTTGCTCAAATATTGCTCTCTACTACTTGAAAAACACCAGTTTTCATTCAAACTCTACTCTAAGTAGAAAACGCGTACTACTTGCACAGCCCTGAAAATAACTGTTAATCGTTATCATTATTGACAGCAAAAAGATATGTTTGTATTTTCTAAAAAAGTTCTTCCAACCAAAATTATACTATACTTATAAAGCAAGTCCGTGATTTTCACTCTTGTTGTGATTATGGGTGCTGGAACGTTGTTTTTTTGCTCACGTTAAATAATTAATTGGAGGAGAGGCCTGGGTGGTCTAGGGAAAGGTGTCAGACTTGTATATTAGGATCCGAAGTTCAAACCTTGGTCCCCGCACAGATTTATCTGATAACCAAACCCTTCCTTCACCTCTGGAAAAGTGTGTGTTTTCACGCTTTGTGAATGTGTGGAATGCCAGGCCATCACAGTGGTTCGGAACCCACGTTAAACTGTAGGTTCCCTCTAGTTTCAACCATCGTCATTCTCACGTATCATCCTACCATCTAGTGGCAATGGAATTCACCTCACTGGTCTCCTCTAGCTCAGAAATGAATTCCTCCAAACACCAGGAGAGCAGAGGTAAGATAAGGTGAAAGGGCCAGATCTAGAGCATTAGCCCCACCCACCCAGATAACTGGGTGACGTTATATCCAGGTTAGGTTGAGCGAAAAACTCATAATGGTACATGCACGTAATTTGGCACGGTGCATGAATAGATTTAGTTAAGTAAACGGTGCATACAATTCGATTTTGCATTTATTTATTGGCAACATTGATAGAGCGTTTCGAAACGACACCTTATATCGATCGGTAGTCTGTTTGTCTAATGAGTTAAGGTTAGATTCCCGGCATGACCAAAAAATATATCGTTGATGAAATGTGGGTTTTCCCTTTTAAATTGATGAATTAACTGCCGGAGGTTGGATGTGATGGAGGTTCTAAATTTAAGTTAGTTTATAAGTAGTGTGCTAATAAAATCAGTCGGTTTAGAAAGCGCACGTTAAATACTTCAAATAAATAAAATAAAATGATAAAGCGTTTCAAAACAAATACAAAAGGAAAGAGGTACCCTTCTTTAAACCTGAACGGTAGCAAGCTTACCTTGCTTTGTTCCACCATGGCGGAGCTTATAAAATAGGGCCATAATGTAATATTTCAAGGTAAAATTGCCACCTTTCAGGGTAATCGGAGTGTACATATCAACATACATTAAATACACTTATGTTGTAGGGTTTATTAGTTTTATAAATAATTACCATTGATGGTATAACATGATAATTTGCATGAAGTTTTATTAATTATAATTAAGATTGTGTTTAGTTAAAATAGAACAATACAATTTGAAGATTTAAGTATTCATTTCACCAAGGTAGCTATAAAACACTGTATTAGAGACTACCCGGACTCTTGTGTGTCTTAAAGTCATGCAACCCTAACCCCCACCACCTCTATAAGATAATAGGAATGAAGAATTGAGTGTTGTGTCTGTTCTAGAATTAATTTAGTTTATAAGTTGTATGTTGATATAATCAGTTGATAAATAAAGTGCACTTTAAATACCCCCATACCCCGCAAATAAAGTTTGGGGATCGCTAATCTATAACCAAAATGCACCGAAAGTATGAATTTACAACTTTATTGACCGAAGAATAACATTTTAAAAGAAAAACCTTATTTTGTCAAAATGCCAAGGAGTAAAAAAATAATAATATCAAGTTGGTTTCGGGCGCACAACCACTGCAGAGATAAGCTGGAACTGTTCCAATAAAATGAAGGGATGAGACGTCCGCAATTTCTAACGTAAGAAGATACTGTCAGCGCACTAAAAAAGAAAATGCGCATTGTAACCAAACCTAACCACATATGAAGCGTAAACGAGAAGAATAGGGGAGAGTCCAATTTTAACTCGAACTGAGTTAGTAATGCCATCTAATAGACAATCATGAAACCTTTATTTATAATGCACTTTAGATTGTGTTCAAAATAGGTCTCTGTCATATTTAAATTAATTAAAAAAGTAGGGGTAAGGTGTCAGACTTCTGTGCTGGCGGCCGGGGTTCAATCCTCGGTCCCGGCACAGATTTATCTGATTACCAAACCCTTCCCTCACCTCTGACAATACATCTTGTGAATGTGGGGAATACCAGGCCTCCACCGTGGTTCGGATCCCACGTTAAACTGTAGGTCCTCCATTTCATCTCACAATCACCCTACCATTACACATTAGCGTAAGTGCGTATAACCCGAACATTTAGTAAGACGCGGTGCTAATAATAATAATAATTAAAAAAGTATTTTCTGGGGTCTTTATTGGGTTTGAGATATAAAAGCTGTTCTAAAAAGATGTGTAATGTGACTTTATCACTATTTACCCTGTATGTACCCTTTATAATTATGTTCTCACACACCGGAATAAAATTATAATTGTGAGTTTACAACCCGAAGGTTGGTCGTGATGTGTTAACCTTCCATCCGGAGCAGCGGGAGTACTCAGCCCTTCGGCTGGTTAGTGTCACCCGCCCGCACCATTTGGGAGAAAGCACACGTTTATGAAAGTGATGTACGCACTGAATTTATACGAGCGAACAATTACAATACGTAGAAAATTTAACCAAATGAATCTACTAGAGAATTGTCATCATCAAGTTTATTTTACTTGACAATAATTAATGTGAGATGAATTTCTAAGACAAGTGTCATCTTGAAACCAAATAATTGGTTCTGATTATTATATTTTTTATTTCAGTTAAAAGTAAAATAATTTTTAAATTTACATGCGTAATAAAAGTCTCATACTAATACACTTTAGTGGTCGAATGGTCTAAGACGTTACTCTCAAAATATATTATAATGCCGATGACTGGGAGATCGGGGCTCGAGTCCCGGTTGGGCGTATTGAGGGGGTGATTTTTTCCTAAATAATTTCCAAATTTTCCTCTACTCGAATTTAGTTACACTTCCGATAAATTTACCCTTTCTTAACACTCGCACATTATTGTAATTAATGCATATGTGTATAAACCTAACAGATGGTAAGACGCACAAATAATACATAAATATTGGTGATAATATGTAGATAATCCAGATGAATGGTGAAACATAGAACCCCCCTCCCCCACTCCCGAAAAATATTGATGAATTAATCACTATATTTTAAGGGACAAAAATTGACCAAAAATAACTTAAGAGGCACCCTTGAATCCTCGAACTCTTGAATTTTTAAGAATATTAGAGATTCAAATTTTTGTGAAAATATTGAATTCAAAACTTAAATACTTGATAAGTGTTTAAAAAAAAGTATTAGTTGTAATTTGTTTGATAGTTTTGACACAACTTATTGGTGATTCAGACTCAATGTAGGATAAACATAACAACCTGACCCCAGATCAGTAATTTAACACAACTGAATGTATGAACGTTATGATAAAATTAATGGACTATAATAATACTATTTATATCTATTATAATTCCATTATATTTATATTTCCTCGTTTGTTCATAATTTTTCTCAAGATTCGAGATTTGGGATCCATAAATAAAATAAATATTTGTATTTCTAAAATAACCTATTCGACCTAACTCTAAAGTTCATTCACGGGAGGAGTTTACCTGGGAAAGGACTTTTTTCCCTACCAGAAATCTATTATATAGTAGGATATTGGTAAGAAAAAAGACCTTTCCCAGGTAAACTCCTCCCGTGAATGAACAATACAAATGATTCATGGCTTTCCCCATAACACAGTTGAGCCACCCATGTACCTGGAGTGAATGCTAATCTCAGTACTCCTTGTGACTGAATTATAAAGCAGTTTCGATCGACATATCGACTTTCACTTAGAAAATAGAGCCACTATAATATTCCTCGATGATCAATATTCATTAAGGTAGGTTCATATTAACATCAAACTGTGAATACTGGCTTGTTACTAACACGGCATTCTTTAATGTTCGGACGTTATTGTCCAAAACCAAATTGCCGTATTTTCATCGCACTGGACTAGTCACATCTTGTTTAGTTTTGCTCTTTGCTCCACGTCTAACTACTTGTTCTGCAAATTTACAGTACAATTTTCAAATGAAGAGCCTTAGTTGACAGCTGGAAAGGTTACTATAGCTCATGTAAAATGTGAATGTAGGCGAGTTACTACTAGAAGAAGGTTCTTTATTACAAACATTGGCTGAAAATATTAGTGGACTCGAGTGTTAATCACAACTTGTGAGTGTGGGGAATGCCAGGCCTCCACCGTGGTTCGGATCTCACGTTAAACTGTAGGTCCTCCATTTCATCTCACAATCACCCTACCATTAACACATTAGTGTAAGTGCGTACAACCCGAACGGGTAGTAAGAAGCGGTGATAATAATAATAATAATAATATGATTTACAATCCAGTGACCTACCACGGCATAACATATACTAATGTATTCTTTAAATTGAAAGAATTATACACGGGAATCGAACCCGGGACCTTTGACTTAGTACGCCGATGCTCTAAACACTGATCTATGCAGGAATCGACCCGTCCCCAGAGTCATTCTTCACTCATATTTCAAGGCAGAGTCTGTGATGGACATACGGACATCGTCAGCTACATAATGATAAATTAAGATCACGCACGTAGTATCAGATAACGGAGCCCACCTTCGGCTTGGGAGGGCTTAATGCTCACAAATGCACGGATGATCATATCATGATGGATTAAATAGCCAAGATGTTATAAATAAGTGCGGTTATAGCTGCATCTAAATATAATATAATTTAAATTGAAACATGACATAGGATGACGCCTGTATAACTAAGTGGTTAGAGCATTTGTGCACTAAGCCAAATATCCCTGGTTCGATTCCCGAGTCCACGTGTCGTTTTTCAATTTAAATAATATATCTAGACGCGGCTGTAAACGTAACGATCGAATATAATAACTTAGTTATTTAATTCATCACTATATTAATATGCTAATATATGGCCACTCTAAGACGAGGTACAAAATCAAATGTAGGCTAGCCAACGTTGATAAAAATATTTCAAAAGTGACAGACAAAAACCCAAATTTTGACGTGTAAGCATATTAAAATAGATTTAGTGAGATTTAAATTTTCACATAAGTTATCAATAAGCAGTGAGCCAACAATACCTTAGGTACCCAGCCATAAGCCGAACAAGCGAACTTCAGATAAGGTTGACATGCCCTTTAACAAAATTCATCTCGATACACTTCTTAGAAATAAAATTACCCCATGACTATGGTTTCATCAATGTGTTTCTTCAAGTCTCTATTAAAAGTTCATGTAACCTTTTTAAAAAATATTGAAATATGATAATATTACATTTTCCCTACTAGTTAGAGTTTAAAATAACTAGTTATTTCATTATGCTTGTGGCACTCTTTGTGAAGGTTTATACGTTAAACTAGTTGCGTTTAAAAAAAACATAAGCAAATATTATGACCCAGTGATATAGCAGGGGGAGTATTTTGTGACATGGTGCCCCCTCTTTTTCATTTGAATTCTATATTGTCCTCCCACATTTTCACTTGAAAATAAGAAAGGAAACGCACGTTTTCAATCATGGAAACAATTTTAAACGAATTTTTTTCAAGGTTTTCTCTGAAATTCTCTTCCTAGCCATCGAAGAAAAAATCCACTTCCTCCCTTCTAGAGGGCATAAATGTACTTGGTTTATATCAGAAGATTTTCTTAAATAAGCTAATTATTTTTAATAAAAGCACACTACAATTCATATTTTATGTGATAAAAAGTCCTGGCCTCAATTGGCCAACTGACACTATATTTAAATTTGAGTATGAATAATAAATATATGAACTAGTAAATTCAATTTAAATAAATTATCTTCGATTTAATAAAACAAATTTACGACAGTCTGGCTTAAACAGAACCCTCACGAAAGTGATCTAGAGTGTTCCATTAAGTCGTGAAAGCTAATATTAATTTCCAACACATTGGAGAGTTGTTCAAGTTTTCAACTTTTGAAAATAATAAAGATATTTTATAACCTAAATGTTACTTTTATTGGGTCCTTTATTGAATGGGGTATTTTTTAGTATTAATCATTAGCTAATTAAACTTACTTTACTGTTAATAAGAAAGTCACTGATGATTGCTGTTAAATTTGAATACACTTTCAACGACGTATTAACTCTTCAATAAGCATATAACCCGAACGGGTAGTAAGATGCAGTGCTAAAAAACAACAAAAACTCGTCTATAATTTCATAATCACTTAAAAAAGTCGTTGGTGTTTTATATTTTGTAACAATTTAAATTTCGTAAACATTATTATGAAAGAATTAATGGTTTTGTTGAAGATATGAATATATATATAAGGGTAGATTTTATTAAAACAATCAATAATTTTAGGGTCTTTGAACACTATAATCGTATCAAAATTAGAATAAGTCAACTTTTATAAACAATTTTAGAGTTTATACTTAGTCAGTTATTTCAGTTTTTAAGTATGTGAGATTTTATGTGTTTAAAAAAATAAAAAATATTATTTTTCAGTTTATTATTATCGCTATACTTTGCTGAAACTTTTTTGCTAGTATTATAATTTGTTTATAAGGGCAAATATATTTACCCGCTCACTCATTACAAGTCACAATGTCTGAAAACGTATTGCGCCGTTTAAGAGAAAATCTGTTTCCCAGAGAAATAAACGCCAATAAACAGCAAATAACAAATCATCCTTTTTATTTTCTAAATTGCCCCATTTAACCACACTTTTCCCACACGCACACCAACACACGCGGGCCCGTCACATGCTCGTCTCCCACTGAAGAACAAAACACAGCGCCGCGCCGCTGAGAGACTCGTGATTCGACCCTTACGTCGCCTTGTGACGTCGCTATGGAGTAGATCCAAGCATGCCTGTTGCCGCCATAGACGTATAATAGGTCGGCTACTGTCAAAAACTGGCCGCGGGATAAGTAGGTCCACCTTTGACATAGGAATACATGATTAAATCCTGGATTAGGACAATACCCACCCCAATATTATTTCATTTATATATTTTTGAAGACCTATTTTTTATCCTATTTTGTTTTTATTTGAGGTATTTAAATTACACTCACTGAAACGACAGATTATTTCAGGACACGGCTTATAGACTACCTTAAATCTAGAACAGATGAAAAACCCAGCCACGGTTTAACCAATGCACCCCTTCCAGCTCTTTATAAAATTAGTACTAAATAAATAGACTACTATCTTGTACAGAGGTAAAGAAGAGATTTTTGTCCTTGAAATCCCATCAAAATCAGCTACGTTTTATCACTTATTTTTCTATAGGAGTAAGTAATTAAATTGATTGAAACATCACGCACACATGAGGGAACATGTATCACAGTTTGAGAAACACTATATTAGGTCCTATATACTATGTATTTAAAAAAAATAACATATTCCTAAATATTTATTAAGTTTTACTTTAAACTTTTGTAAAAAAACATTTTCAAAGAAGTTAAACTCTTTTATTAATTTTACTAAAAATAAATTTTTGTTAATTACAATATGGACATGTTAGCTTGTTAGTCGTATTATTTTATGTGTATTGATAGTATCTATCAGAGTTAGATGACCTGGCGTTCTAGGGGTAAGGTGTTAAACTTTTGTGCTGGGGATCCGGGGTACAATCCTCGGTCCCGGCACAGATTTATTTGATGGCCAAACCCTCCCTTCACCTCTGACAAGACGTGTATTAATCACAACTTGTGAATGTGGGGAATTCCAGACCTCTATTGTCGTTCATATCCCACGTTAAACTGTAGGTCCTCCATTTCATCTCACAATCACCCTACCATTACATATATCGTAAAAGTGCGTATAACCCGAACGGTTAGTAAGACGCGGTGATAGTAGTAATAATAATTATTATTATCATCAGAAGTGAAAGCTGCATATACATAACTTGACATATAAATATATATAGGAAAAGTCAATAAAGGTGTATTCCTATACAACTCGAACTGTCGCTACAACGTAAAATTAAACTGACAAGACTTTCTGGTTAAGAGTAAAGGTTTTTATTATTATTATTATTATTATTATTAGCACCGCGTCTTACTACCCGTTCGGGTTATACGCAATAAAGGTTTTTAAACATATTTCGTATACAAAAAGTTACGCAGATACTGGATGATAAGATAATCTAAGGCGCCGCTCTTGCATAAGACTGGATTGCTGGTGATGGGATGGTTGGCGTTCGAATCTCGGCCGGGTGCACTGGTGTTTTCTTCATGTGATCATTTATACCCCTTAAATAATAATAAAATACCCTCCATGGCGTCAGCCTGCAATAGAGCGATACCGAGATTTGGGGTCTAGTGATCAGAACACCTGGTTACAGATCCGAAGGTCCAAGGTTCATTCCCTGGTACTTCCAGATTTGTCTGTGAAGCAGTGGGTCTGGAATGGGTTCAACTCAGCCTCGTGAGGACAAATTAGGAGCTACTTGAATAAAAAAAAAGGTGGTGGCTACGGGTCTATAAAACTGAAATTAACGGCCGGAAGATTCGTTGTACTGCCCACATGACCCGCTCTATCTGCAGAAGCTGTCACTATCTTCACCATCAGATGGTGGATGCTCAGTTGGTATAACCCTTTAAATTTAAAGTGATAGTAGCCAAAGTATTTCCAAAATCATCTCAAACATAAAATAGTAAAGTAGAATACCCAGCTGAATAGTAGCTAGGTGTAGACTTTAACTAATATTTTTGAGGGGAACAGAAAAGAGGCACAATTTGGCTGAAATTTGAAGCCCGGCCTCCTGACTCATAGCTTAGCGCGCTAGTACGTACTCTATAGTCCAATTTATATATGAAAGAACTTTTTTTGACAGTTGTTAAAAGCTACTAAAACCATTTCCATCTCTTTATAATTAAAGTCGTGTGATATACAGCTGTCACCTTAGGCAGTTATTATCAATACTTATAAAATATCACTAATAATATAGTAACATGTTATCAAGTCTGGCATCAAATAAACATGTTTGTATTTTATAAAAGGCTTGTCCTCAGAATCTCAACTATCAGTCTCAACCACTCTTCATCACAGAGAAATATGACAAGAAAGGAGGGGAAGAAGAATTACACTAACGTTTACGTGAAATAAGAATGTAGGGGAAATCGGTCAATCCACCCAGAATAGAACCCTGACCTCTCATGTGAGTTTTTTTCATTAGGATTTCTCTCTCCTTTGTTGGTATGGTTAATTGGGTAAACTAAATATAGCGAGTTCTCAGAATACATTTAATATCATTTATTGGGACTGCGTCTTACCACCCGTTTGGGACGAATATTTGCTCTAATGGAGTAGAGATGATAAAAGAATAATTTAAAGGAAATTTACACGCGTTTGCTTCAAGGGAGTGTAATAAAACTCGAAAAACACACAATCGATACATTCGACAGGGATTCGAACCCCAATATCTTTGTTGCCGGTGGTCCAGTATTTTGCAAGAGTGACGCCTTAGTCTAGGAGTCGTCGGCCATTTTGAGGCCACGATCGGCTTATACATTTTTCAAAGGTCCCGCGATCACTAAATTGTTTCTCTTCTCTACTTTTCTTCTTTCGTATATTCCTCTTACATTTATTTACTTTCGTCTATTCCTCTTACTTACTTTATGGCATTAAGAACTCGAAAGTTTATTGCCGCACTTACAAAAGTAGGACACCTATCCCTATATTGAGATAATTATATCCAGTCTACTTTATTACACCATATCCATATCTTGAACTGGTTCTATCTAGTCCACCTCATTACACACTGTCCCCATCTTGAACTAGTTCTATCCAGTCCACCTCATTACACCTTATCTAGTTCGTGTCAGTTCTAATGTTATCCTCCCATCTGCATCTAGGTCTTCCCAATGGTCTCTTCCCATTGGTTTTACCAGTCAATACCCTGAACCCGGTTCTAGATTCTCCCAATACTAATATAAATAATTCGTCAAATACTTATGCTCTTTTCTGTCTGTAAAATAATTATAAACTAAATAAAATGTACATTTTCATATAAAATTATGTAACTTTCTTATAACATTAACGATTAAGAACGATTAAGGTAATAATTTTGGTCTCACTTAAATATTATTTGAAAGTACTTAATATATTCTCCAAGTTTAAAAGGCTAAGATCGACTTTTAATGAAGCTGTAGTTTTCTTACGCGATCGACTGAAAATTTTCAATAGATCGACCGGTTGCCCAACCCCGTCTTTGACAATGCGACCGAACGCGTCCCCATATACATTCCTAACGAGTATGTTTGTATGGGCTTGGCAATTGGCGATTAGTGCACTGTTATAAATTTAACAGTGTCACCTTTTTGGTGGAATTATAACACAGGTCTAAGTAAGGAAGTGTTGGGGTAGGGTGGGAGGGGAGAAGGAACCCTCGCTCTGAGGATTGGCCTACAAATCACAGGGCGGTAAGCGAGAACGTTGCGAGAACGAAGGTGGGGTTGGAGTGGAGGGAGGGGAAGGTGGTTAATTTACTTGCTACAGTCAGACTCCTTAGCTCAGTCTGTAGCGTGACTTTCTACTGATCTAAAGGTCTCAAATCCGTTCCTCGGCATGGCCGAATTTTTTTGGGTGGGAAATGTGGACTTCCCTTTTAAAAGTGGGGTTCGTGGGGCTGGATGTTGCGTCAGTTCTAGATTTAAGTTATTTTATAAGTCTTGTGCTGATATAATAATCATTATTATTATTATTACTATTATTATTAGCACCGCGTCTTACTACCCGTTCGGGTTATACGCACTTACGCTAATGTGTAATGGTAGGGTGACTGGGAGATGAAATGGAGGACCTACAGTTTAACATGTGATCCGAACCACGGTGGAGGCCTGGCATCCCACACATTCACAAGTTGTGATTTAGTACACGTTTTGTCAGAGGTGGAGGAATAGTTTGGTAATCAGATAAATCTGTGCCGGGACTGAGGATTGAACCTCGGACCCCCAGTACAGAAGTCTGACACCTTAACCCTAGACCACCAGATCACCCTGACATAATTATTCGGTTTATAAAGGGCACGTTAAATACCTCAATTAAATGAAACGAATTGAATGCGTACTAAGACGAGCGGGTGGTCATATTTTCGATTTAAGATTGATTCGGACGTTTGCTGAAAATTGAGATGCTATATATCGACCCGTGATTCATTGAAACGCAAACTTAAAACAGCTGACTATCAGTATATTTTATTTTCTAGTGGATAAGCATACATTTTAGATCATTCTCCCGACCGATGTTTTCAAATTACAAAGCTGTGTCGTCGTGGCATAACCTAATACATCTATGCACACGCTTTCCAGATGCGAGCTATTTCAATTTACTCTCAAAAGCCTACGAAGCTGCCTGCTTGTTTCTAGAGCCACAGCGCATGCGCATTGATTTTAGATGGCTGGTTTTGAGATTTGATTGTTTCTCCTGTGCCGAATATCTCAGGCAAAGTGGATGAAGTAGAGATGAATTGAACTTTAGCAGAACAGCTCATGCCGATGAGGAGGAAATCTTGTGATTGGCTTAGAATTCGTCACGTGACCATGTTTCTGTTTTGCGCTTGTTTTTCGGCGAACGTATGGTCCACAGTAAATCCACAAGACGGCACAAGATGCATGAGATATTGAGACGTCACGTATCTTGTATATACTTTTTTTCGGCAAGAGAAACGTGGCCCTCCTAGAAAAACGAGATGTTGCATTTTTGAACTTGCTCGACAAGTAGTTTGAGGAGGAAGCTAACCAACTTATAAAAATTCAGCGAGGGCACGTGAGGGATTTCCAGGATACTTTGCCTTTTTCTTCGCCTCCACTCAAACAATGGCTATGCTCAAGTATCGTTCTCGCATGCCGACCATACTCAAACCAATGCAATTTATTTTTGAAAGAGTGGGGGATTCTACGACACAACGACTGCAGGCTTGCACTCAGGACGAAGGCTGCCAGTTTGAGCTCTTCCTATTATGTTAAAAAGCTCCATATTATTAGAGTACAAACATGACTACAAGGTCAAATGGGACACATGTTTGTATCAACTTGATCTGGTTTTATATCCCCTGTTCACCGCTGAAGTGAGTCCCACATGTTGCGATACACCTTGTATGTCAAGCCTAAGAGGGCAGGTACTAGCTTTTTTTTATTATTATACGTCTATGATTATACTTTATCGTGCTATTATCCTCGTGGACAAATCAAACTCCGGTGCTTGAGCTGATGGATCAATGGGATCGTGATCGAGTGGGATATGGGATGGGGTGGGATGACAAAACTGATATTCTATAGCATTAACTCGCGGGAAGGAGGACAGGGGGGATTGACAGCGAGGGGAATGTTCCAATTACAGTTGATTTTTTTAATATCAGTTAATTCAATTAAATTTGATTAGTTCAGAGGACATCCATTCACTTAGGTAATTACTCGGCATCGGTCGCGTTCTAGTGTGCCTTGTCGATGACGAGAAGGTTGGGGTTTGAATCCAAGCCGGATGTACTAGGAGTGAGTTTTACTTTTTTTTTTCATCATAGCGTATTACTACTTGTTCGGTTGTTAGGGATATGTACTAATTACGATAATGGTTTTATGGATTTGGAAGGCTATATTTGAGCAAAGTGTACCCACATTTACGTGGGGAAATTGTGGAAAACCATTAAAAATAATCATCAGTACACCCGACAGAGCTAGAGCACGCGTCTACCTTATCGGGTATCAATTCTTATCTATGGATTAGAAACACTTACCCTACTAGATGAGAACAAAAGCAAAACCCAAGAAGTGGAAATAAACACGTCCGTGAAGTTATTTTTAAAAGTGGGGGGTGGGGGGGGAGGGCCAACTTCACGGACGTGAAATAAACTACTTCAGAACTGTTATACAGAATACCAGGTGAAACAAGACCAGAGATGAAGTAAATAGGATGCCAGGCCTCCACCGTGGTTCGGATTCCACGTTAAACTGTAGGTCATCCATTTCATCTCACAATCACCCTACCATTACACATTAAGCCCGTATCACACGACACTAGCTAGTACTTGAAATCCAGTGTGCTAGCAAGCACTAGCTAGCACGTCTTCATCTAGCGTCGATCAGAAAAAGTATACTGGTTCTGCCACTTGGTACTGGCTACCATACTAGTTGTGAGGATAGAACATGCGCTATTTTCGTACTAGTTCCGACACTAGTATGTGTAATTCGACCAATCAATGCCCGCTCAGACTATGTGTAGAGTAAATAATAGAAATGGCGCCGACATGGTCTTTGGATGTGATTTTGTTGTTGGCGGAAAATTATTCTAAACATCCTTGTTTATATAATACCAAATTGCCACAATATGACAATATATTTAATATATATAAATTCTATTTAAAACATGTCATCTAAAAATGACAAACCGTGTTCCAGACCCAATTTTAATCTAAATAAACTTGATAGCATGCCAACCTTGGGTTTTTTTCTCTCTAGAATATAACGTGTGTGTAGGCTTAAAAAAGAACATTTGTGTATCAAGGATACTTTACTTGGACACCCATGGGCTTAGGGGCTTCTGACCACATCGTAAATAAATGAATACAAATTTAGGGAGATACTAAACGTTTGTGTCACCCCGAATGTATACTACCTAACCTCCGAATGTATCATATTTAGCATCCTGCGACCATTATTTCGTCTTTCCCAACAAGTCCCGTGTCCATATTCTTTTTCTTAGGCTCCCTCTCATATTTTTCAATATCTTTATTAGCAATTAATGCAGCTGTTGAACCCGAAATTAATCTCTGAAGTTCCATAAATATTTGCACTAGAACCTAGTACCAAACTAGCAGCGTGTGAATACTCTAGTCCGGTTTCTATTATACTAGCTAGCATACAGATATCTAGTCGCTAGCTAGCACACTTGATTTCTAGTACGAGCTAGTGTCATGTGATACGGGCTTTAGCGTAAGTGCGTATAACCCGAACGGGTAGCAAGACGCGGTGCAAATAATAATAATAATAATAATAAGTAAATAGGAAAGAAGTGAAGTTGGCATCATGGTTCCGGTTGTAGGAAATCACAGACTTTAGTGGTATGAGCACGTGGTAAGAATGGCTAACACTAAAACAAAGAGATGCTTTGATAGAAAAAAAAGTCCAAGGGGAAGGTCAAGGGAACGATGGATGGAAACTGTGAGATCAGAGCGGGAGAAAAGAGGGTTTAAGTAGGAAGACGTCGATAAAAAACAAAATTATACGACTACGGGAAGAAGTGGCGAGCGCTTGTGTACCACGCCCGCTCAGCTGGAGTTGGGGAATGATGATGATTATGATGGACAAGAGGTCAAAAATACTTTAAATTTGCGTCGAACAAGGTCAACGTTGACGGGAGAGGTCAGAGCTCGAATCTCTGCTTGGTGCATTAAGGGTGGTCTTTCCTAAATGGTTTACCAATCTCCCTCCACGCAAGTGGGTATACATTTAATCTAAAACTCTACCTTAATCATCCTTACTATAATATGGTAGTTTATATATTGCGTATTGAGGGTAACCTGGTGGTCTAGAGGTAAGGTGTCGGACTTCTGTGTTGGGGGTCCGGGGTTCAATCCTTGGTCCTGGAACAGATTTATCTGATTACCAAACCCTTCCTTCACCTCTTACAAGACATCTTGTGAATGTGGGGAATGCCAGGCCTCCACCGTGGTTCGGATCCCACGTTAAACTGTAGGTCCTCCATTTTCATCTCACAATCACCCTACCATTACACATTAGCGTAAGTGCGTATAACCCGAACGGGTAGTAAGACGCGGTGCTAATAATAATATATTGTGTATCGCCCAAGCGGGTAGTGAAGTCATGCTGCAAGCTATGATTTAAGATTTACAAAAGTCTGTAAAAGTGTTCCACTTTCCACATAAAAAGAGTGTACATTCTTATCTGCCACTTTACTTTCTCCTGCATCTTAGCCTTGGTACAAAGGTGGGAAATTTGCCAACTCAACAAATACTAGGTTTGTGTCTCAGATTGTGACGTTATCGCTTTGCATATGGTCATTAGGATGCAAATAACTTTAGTGTTCTAATATTAACCCACTATAAGAAAATTGTAATTATACATATATAAAAACATTGCACCGTGTACGGTAAATAGTATTTCACAATGTATATAGTATTTGTTTTAGCATCGCGTCTTAATAAACGTTCGGGCTATAAGCTTATCTACTAATTAAACTCATAGTTTTTGAGATTAGAAAGGTTATATCTAAGGAAGTGTATCCACATTTGCGTGGAGCGAGAGTGGAAAACCATTTGGGAAAAATTACCCTCGGTACACCCGACTGAGATTCGAATCTCGATCTCCCCGTCTTCAAGAGTTTAGTCTACTGCGAGAGTAGCGCGTTAGACGACGCGGCCACCAGAATTAGAGATTTGTTTTAAGGTAAAGTAAAAATTATATTATGATTACAAAGTTTTATCATTTATATTCGATAAGTACACACATTCTAAGGATATAGCAAAAACACATTCCGTTCATAAAAAAAACTCCATGAGGTCAGTCTGCAATATTGACCGAGTGATCACCGTCTGTTAGTGAAGATATTGACAACTTCTGCTGATAAAGGGTGCCATGTGGTCAGCACAATGAACTCCAACGCCTTTAATCTCAGTTTTCTAGACTGGAGCCACTACCTCTTCATTCATGTAGCTCTTCAATTATTGTCCTCACGAGGCTGAGTTAACCCCGGCCCAGACCCACTGATTCACAGAAAAAATCTGGAAAAGTCAGGGATCAAACCCAGGACCTATGGATCTGTAGCCAGGAACTCTGATCATAATAAACTCTAAAAACATTTTATTCGAATAACATTTTCTACTATTATCGATACTCTTCTCTCGACACCACATTCCTGATCATGTGACGTCACAACTGCCACCCTCGTGGTATGCATGTATGATCTCCTTGGTGACGTGTCAATGTGACGTCACGCTCCCTCCACCTTACCTCCATCGCCCCGACACGTTGGTTTTGTGGAGCCAACTTGGCATTGGTCTTTGCTCCTCTCAGCTATTTCAATAACTAAGCTCTTATTCCTGACCGCGCTGTTGTGTTGAGGACGCAACTGACTCCACGTATTTTCCTACAAGGCACCCATTTTTATATTTAGAACGTTGCAGGTAGTGGTGGACACAAACCAAGTCGAGCTTGGTAATTAATTGTGTCTTCATGTGTTTTCGCCTCTTTTTCAGTTCATAGGTAAGATTAATGGAGACTCGTAAATAGTTTGAAGACTAAAAGATGTAAACATAAAATCTAAGTGATTTATGACAATAAAAGTAGGTTTTTTTTAGTACCGCATCTTACTACCCGTTAGAATTATACTCCCATGTACTAATTACACTAATAGATTAGGTAGGGGCTATGAAGGTTTAACTGAGAGGAAGTGCACCTGAATTTGCGTGGAGAGAGTGAGTGGAAAACCATTTAGGGAAAAACCACCCTCAGTGCACCTGACTGGGATCGAACCTCGATCTCCCCGTCTTCGGTAGTCTAGTCTAACATTAGATTAGTGCGTTGGACCACGCGGCCACCGAAGCGGGTATGCTTAGTAATTAATTGTCTTCATGTGTGTGTATTTTTTCGCCTCTTTTTCAGTTCATAGGTAAGATTAATGAAGAATCGTAAATAGTTAAACTAGGTACTTTATTTAATGTTTATTATTTCAAGCACCACGTCTTACTACCCGTTCGGTTTCTACGCTTAAGTACTAATTATGCCAATAGTTTTAGGGATTAAGAAGATTATATTAAAAGAAGTGTACACGAATTTGCGTGAAGGGTAAGTGGAAAACCATTGGGGGAAAATCGCCCTCCCGTAAACCCGATTGAGATTCGAACCTCGATCTCCCCGTCAAAGGAATTCTAGTGTAGTTCTAGAGTAGCGCGTTGGACCACGCGGCCACTGAAGCGGATAATACAATACTGAAACCATTCGTCCGACCTTCCGCAAACATTTGTCTTCGTCCACGGACCGCACCGTCATACATTTTAATGGTCGTAACTAGCTTATAAAATGTACCATCGTTTGCCAAGGAGAGTGGCTTTCACGAAAAAAAAATCCACTCAAATCTTATGTCTGTAAATATGATTTTAATGGACATCGTTCGTATAAAAGTGATTTATTCCTGAATCTTGGTGGGTTTCTTAATAGGAAAAAAGGTCCGACTACTTAGTAATTTATGGTATCCTTCTTTGTATTAAGAACCTAGCAATCCCACACAGCGCTGCCCGTGACCCACTGTGGTATAAGAATTATATAAGCCCCCCTCCCCGCCCCCTCATGGTGCTCAATTTCAAATGAAAACGTTATCTCTGAAACGTAATTCTAAACAGGATTAAAAATATTTTCTTCATTTTTTAAAAACCCAACCTAATTAAAAAGCTAATCATAAATTTAAAAATCCCGTTTCTAGGTTCATTCGGACCCCCTTTCGTCCACCTATGTTAAAAATTTCAGATCTCCGCTTGCCGTAGATTTGGCTGGGCATCGCACACAAACAAACACACACATTTCCTTTTATCACTATAGATTTTATTTTCATATGATAAATCATTACTCACAAGTCAATTATCTCAGGTTTCTTATATTAAAATACATTTTTAAGGTATATTTATTCCATATCCCGTGGGAATTTCGGAAAATCCTGAAAATAGTTATTAGTGATTATAATAAATTTGAAGTCTATAATAATTATAGTTACGGAAATAAGGCAACTTTAAAGAGAAAATATAAATCCTCTTTATTCCCTATCTCGTGGGGATTTCGAAAAATCCGGCCTTATTCCTTGTCTACGTCATAAAGGGAACCTCTGTGCAAAATTTCAGTTTTCTAGGTCCAAGGGTTTGGGCTGGGCGTTGATGAGTCAATCATTAAGTCAGGACTTTTCTTTTTATAGTTATAGATAAAAAATAGCTTTTATCTCAAATATCCTTCTATACATATTTTTTATGACGATAAATTATTATTTACTGTATTTTTTTACCCTTCCATTTTAGTGCCTATATGATGTTTGTGTTTGAAATAAAACTGTTCATGGTTTGTGGAAACTTGTCATAACGTTGAACGTTTAAATATTTATCTTCTCCTAAAAATACAATATTATTGTAAAATAGCTTTAGTTACTACTTTGAGAGATCTCGGGTCTAGAGTGTGCTATATTACGTTGTTTACACAGGGTTGCCACGCGCCAGGAAAACAAACACTCAACACCCCATTAGGGTAACTAGTCTGTCATAAATAAAAATAAATAAAACTCTTATAAATATCTCAAATCAATTTTGAAAATTCGGTGGCCACATGGTCTAGCTCTAATGCATTACTATCGCAATAGACTAGACTGCCGGTGACAGGGAGATCGGGGCTAAAATCTTGGTCGGGTGTACCGAGAGTGGTTTTACACTCTCTTTCTAACGTAAGTGCGGGTACACTTCCTTTAAATTCAACCTTCCTCATCCCTAGCTCATTAGCGTGAATAGTACATTTGCGTGTAACCTGAACAGGTAGTAGGACGTGGTGTTTTTTTTTAAAATATTGTGTACCTGGTGTGAACTAACCGGCCTCGTGATGTAGTGGCCAGGGCTCCAGGCTGTTGATATAGAGGTATAGATATCATATTCTGAAAATTGATACCTGGACACGGGAATAGAACCCGGGACTTTTGGCTTAGTAGGTCAATGCTCTAACCACTGAGCTATCCAGGAATAGTCCCGTGCCCAGGGTCATTCTTCAAGCATACTTTAAGGCAGAGTCTATGATGGACATGTGTAAATCGTCGACTACAAATGTGTGATTTTACTAAGATCACGAATTATCAGATAACGCAGCCACCTTCGACTCGGTAGTTGGCTTATTGCTACTACTTGTACAATTATTATAATTGTAAAGGATTGTATGTTTAAGAATCAATGGAGTAATCCTCACTAAAAGCATAAATTAATAGCTTTGGATATTTGATTCTTAGAGGTATGGAGTTCAACTCCCGGCTGGTACAGGGGAGATAATTCACATGGTCACCAGGGTTTGGTGAGTAAAATATTAAGTCAAGTCCTTCATTGGTTTCACCCCGTTATATTCACTTTCGTCGAGAAGACCTTATGGAGTTTAATACATTTTGCTATAATTTGTGTTAGCATATTTTTTTTATATAATATTTATTTTGCTAGGGTAGAATGATTATTCAATTAATTTTTTTATTTATAAACATTAATTAATAATTATTCAATTGATCCAGTATTTCTGATTATAAGATTAAATTACCTTAGGGATAGCAGCGTAATATTTTTTGAGAATTCTTATCGGTATAAAAGATTGCAGCCTTGATGTTGGATCAAGATAAAGTTTTAGGTGTGGAAGCTTAAAAATTTAGGTCTGTTGCACCTTTAAATTCTCACATGTATCTGAGTTCAGACAGGTGTAAACCAGGTCGGGTTGTATCCCCAATATTTTTTCTTATTTTAGTACGGAAGGACCAAATTGTAGGACATATATAGAGTGTCCACGGAAAGGATGTAGGATCAGTACATTCGGGCGTTCCCTGGACAACGGTACATTAGTACAGGCTAATCTTATCTCAAACTGAGCTTCATATTGATTAACCCAGACACAAAATAATAATAATAATTATTTTACGTTAACTAGGATTATAATGTTGGCCTGGAGGACTCACAATACAATCTTATTAACATTCAGAGCTTATGGTCGTTTGAGTTTTCCAAATTATTTGTTTGTATACGTTATAACTCATGCAATAATAATAATAATAATAATAAAATATGTTACGGCACATCGCACAGACTTTCTTGCTCCTTTACCAAAAAATGGAGAGAGATTGACTTAAAACCCATAAGATATATGAAACGAAATAATATATATTGTTTCAGAAACATAACTGGGAAAATGATCCTCACACTCAAATAAAGAACATAGATGAAATAATACATAATAATTATATAGTTTACGGAAACACACTGAGAAAAAGAGGAACATCTCAGGCCACAAAAAATAGCACAACAATCGACTCTTCATTTCGCAGACCTCTATTATTATTATTATTATTATTATTATTATTATTATTTTATTGTTTATAGCTTCTATAAAATATATTTAAGTTTTTTAAATCTTTTTATTGTAATAGTCCTGATGTTGACTTCGGTGGTCTTGGAATAAAGTGCTCAGCACACTATGTTCGTGGGTTCAAATCAAGCTGGGGTCGATGGGTTTTTCTCGAGTGATATAAATCCGTAGCACAACTTCCTTTGGAGGGGAAGTGAAGCCGTTGGTCCCATGTCAATATAAAATAACTCTGGAAGGTATGTTAAAATATCTTTCCTGGCAAAATTTGTGGGCCCTTTCGTTCTTGCTCATCGGAAATCTCGTGTGATGATATAATCATAAGGTTCAGAAAGTGCACGTTAAATACCTAAAAAAAAAGAGTCTTGATTAATAGTTGTTTCCACAACCACGCCGAACGTCCTTATGACCAGCCTGGTCCAAATGACCGGGGTATTTCGGCTATCATAATCCCAGATTGCTCCGAAAGTCCTAGGTGCGCGTGCGTTTAGCGGCAATGCCCCCCCCCCTCCAGCCCCACCAAACCAAAACCCAATGCCTCGTTTAGTTTTATACAACCGCAGGCGCTGCGTGTTTTTTTAGGATGACACTTTTGACAACGCTTTTTGTTTGCGTAGCTGGTCCGCGGGCAAATTTGTAGTAAAAATAAAATCTACATGACTTTCGTAAAGTCAATTCTGTAGTTTGATTCTGTATATAAGATAAACAAAACTTTATTTTGTATATATTATATAAACATAAAACATAATATATAATGATATCTATTCCATTCCCTTCCAACCCGATTTATGTTGAATATATATTCTTTTGTTTTCTGTTAGTATGGTTCTGGGACTTAAGACGCTAGGCCTTTCACACACAGAGATACTAAAATAAGACTCAAAAGTGACGCGAGTAAAACCTAAATTACCAACCAGTAGCTTTCATGTCACCGCTAATGTATTTCAATGCCGATCCGCTTACGGGACTGCTCTTCGCTAACCGGCTTACGACGCGTCCGTGGTTAGTCACTGTAAACACACCATCCTAGTCGCCGGGCTACCTTAGTTACAAACTCTATCATCATGAACGAACAGTTGAACATTTAATATATTATTCAAAATAACTTTATTTCGACATTCATTACAACGCTATACATTTTGCGTTATCTTTTTGTAATCCCTTTTCCACGACGATTAATTTGAAATTTATATTATTTTCATTGTATGGATGAATTTTGTTACGTCTCTTATATCTGTAATAATAGTAATATAATAAGAATATAATAATAGTAATAATATATAGAACCGAATTCTCCCGGAAATCGAGTGACTAGACAATATATTAATAAATATTAAATATTTTAGAAGCCTAAAGAAGGGGCTTCGAGTTAGATAGTATGAAACTAATTGAAATTCTGCCGCTTCTATACAGCACCATGTGCGAAACATAGTAACCGCCAGTTACTAGTGATTTTGTGACTTTAATCACTAACCTAGTCCAATCACAGATGAGTATCTCCGTGGGTGAAAGGCCTATAGTATATGGATTGACTTTTGCTCAAATTGCTGTTTGAAACTCCAAATGTTGACTTATCAGACAACATACGAGTGGTTTGAAGCCTATTTTAATCCCGTGGTCCTAGATGGTAAAATTATAAAAGGTACAAGTGCTTAAAACAACAATAACGTAACCCGCTTCGGTGACAGTGTGGGTTAACGCGCTATTCTCGCAGTAGACTAGACTGCCAATGATGGGGAGATTAAGGTTCTAATCTTGGTCAGGTATAATTAGGTTGGTTTTCCAAAATGGTTTTACGCTCTCCTTTCATGCAAATGTGGGTACACTTCTTATATGTGTAATATCCATTGCTTAAAAACCATTAGCGTAATTAGTGCATAAGCGTATACAGCCCATACGAATAGTAAAACGTGGTGCATACAACAAAACAACAATAACGTAATAAATACTCAGCGAAATGTTTAAACAAACAATGTGTTTTAACGTAAACTGAGTATGCTATGTTAAAAGCTGGTACCTTATTCATCGCTGTAGGCTTTGTATTAGTTGAGAAAAAGGGATGTTGACAACATAAATGACATAAAGGATTTTTCTAAACAAAATTAGCTAATATTTTTTTCGTCAGTTTATTCTTACCCATTCAACAAATCTATTTTTTTGTAATTTCTTGTTTTCCCAATCACCATGGATTTCTCTTTTTCTTTTCATCATATCCGTTTCCTATCATCTTATTATGATTTCCTTTTATGAATACTTGTCCCCTTTTGTGTTTACCCCTCTATAGTCAAATCTATCGTCTTCCTCATTTTATTTTCTGTCTCTTACATTGAATCTTGATTCGTGCATCCCTATTCTATCGCCTAGTAAAGAAAAAGGCAATCAGTTGGTGAGACGGAAGGGACTCCCCCACCCACCCTTTTAAAACCCTCATTCTTTACTACAACCGCGATATAAACAAGAGACTATAAAAGGAGAAGAGGTTAGACTAGTTCTCATGCGTCAGGATAATAAAAGAAGAGATTTATCTGAGTTACTGTACAAAGTGGACTGCTCCATAAACTATCGTTACTGTTGAATAATTTATCTGCTTGTTTTTTCCTCTTTATTAATATATAATCATTAATTTGTTTTAATTGTAATCTCTTGTACACTAGGATGATGTATTCATTAATTTGTGATTCATGTGTTTTTCTGTATTGTATTAAGTGCTAGCTTGTTAGAGGTCTCGGCTGTTGGCTAGCACTATAATAAAGGAAAATAATTAATGTAATGCATAGATTAAACAGTTTTTTTTTGGATCGTAACAAGAATTGTTAACTATATAATCTAATCTAAAGGCTAGAGCGAATAAATGGTAAAACAACAGTAAACATCACATGGACAGAAAACCCCTATCATTGACAAAGGCTTGGATACGAACTCTCTCCCTTTGCCGTCAACCGAGTGCAATGCGAGCCAAACTTCTCAAACAACTCAGTCACTGGTACGGGTGATACGTATTACCATCCTCACCCCCTTTATTACATTTACGGTGTCCTGGCGGTCTAGGGGTAAGGTGTCAGACTTCTATGCTAGCGGCCGGGGTTCAATCCTCGGTCCCGGCAAAGATTTATCTGATTACCAAACCCTTCCTTCACCTCTGACAAGACATCTTGTGAATGTAAGGAATGCCAGGCCCCCACCGTGGTTCGGATTCCACGTTAAACTGTAGGTCCTCCATTTCATCTCACAATCACCCTACCATTACACATTAGCGTAAGTGCGTATAACCCGAACGGGTAGTAAGACGCGGTGCTAATAATAATTTATTACATTTAATACAATTACACTCACTTCGCTGGTCAAAGGCGCTACTTTTGCGATGGACTAGACTGCCGATGTCGGATATATTCGTATCATGGTTCGATACTGGTCCGGTGTATTGAGGGTGATTTTTTCCAAATGGTTTATCACTCTTTACACGCAAATGGGTGTACACTTCTTCTAAATTCAACCTTCCTCATACCTAACCCATTAGCATAATTAGGGCAAAGGCGTATAGCCCGAATGGGTAGTAAGACGTGATGCTTAAAGAAACACACGCAAACAATGAATATTCACGACCTCATTCAAGAAGTGAAGAAAATAAGGGTCGTTTTAAAAGGAAATGCCCTCATATTAGCGTGGAAAGAGGATTATGAATCAACAGTAATAAATATAGCAGTGGGAAACCACTCAGAGGGCACCAGGACGCTTCGTTGCGAGCCAGATTCCTTATACCACTTGATCACTGGCACAGGGAGAGCTACGTAAAACTATATCTTAAAGTGGGGATGTAAGAAACCCTAAAATGGTCAGTGCTTTTACAGTTTTTATAACTAAACATTTTATAGGTCAAAATAAATAAAATACGTCTCCAATAGAAACACAGATTTTAATTTTCTTCACACGATGATATCAACATTTGTTAAATATCTATCAAGGATGTACTGGAATTTAATAACAACTTTTTATATTAATTTAAAATGTTTCTCATCTAATGCCACTAAGTCCATGATATATATTCAATAACTCTTGAAATCACGATGTAAAACTAATCAAATTCTGTTTATAGTGGAGCAATATTGTATTTATTTTACCAAAAATATGTTTTTCTATAAAAACTGCAAAAAACACTGACCTTTTCTCGCGTCCCCTACATCCTCACCTTGAGGGGGCGGCCTCGGTAAGCGAGAAATTTCCGCACAGACGTTCAGCTCTAACGCAATATTTAATTCTACGAGGCGTTATTTCAAAATATGGATTACGCCAAACTATAAGGTCAAAATATTCCAACAAGACTCTTTTACCTTGACAACCCTTTTTAGTTTTATTAATAGAAAAAAAATGTGTGATAATGTAACATAAGCTAATTTTCAAAGACATTTTAAGCATATTTACGTAGCTATGTGACTATATTTGATGAAAAAAAGACTATACTGAGCCTTCCCCTAATAAATGTAACTTTTTTTTTTCAAGGCTCACAATATATAATTTTGAGGTATTTGATCACCAACAGCGAGTTCCACTCTTTATCTTGAGATAAGAAGTTTCATAGTTTTATTTTCCCTCTTTATTATTGACATGAAAAAGGATGGTTATAGGTAAAGGACGAAAGGAATAAGATTAGAACTGTATAGAAAAAATAGTTCCAGAAAAAAACACAGACCATTATATTTTAAGCCGTCTGTAAAAATCGTTAAAATACGGATTTTAACACAATTGCACAATGGAAAATCTATTTTTTATCCTCTTATTAATGGACATTCACTTTTTTTGCGGTCAACATTGATAATATTTTTACAATGTTATTATTTTAATTTTATTATCTATCATAAATTAAAGATGAAGATTACACTACTTTACTTATGAATACGTGAAAGTAAATCTAGTAGCCTTCCACTGGCTTTCAGATGTCCATACTTAATTATATTGGGGTTACACTAATTCCTACCAACCTGTTTTTGTTATCTAAGTGGTTTGGATACGTCTATGGGAAACAGGTTCTATGGAGGCTGGAAGAACATGTTCCTTGACCTAGGATATATTGTCTCTGATCTGTGACCTTAGATGAACGCACCCTCCCCCAAAAATGTGTCTAGTTCCATGTGTACTGGGCCGGAGGAAAGGGGTCGGGGGTCTCTTATGCCTGCAGCACGATCAATACTAGACAGCCGCGCCCGCCGCGCATAGCAGCTCCTGATACCTCACTTTACCCCCCTAACCCCCCAAAACCCCCTTAACAACCGCTTTTCCTGCCCTACAAAAGTTGCCCTTACCTTTCACTAAAAAAAACTCACGAATAACCGTGTCATTTTTTATTCGTATTTTTTATGGGCCTAGTGATACGGGAAGAGAGTGACATGTCTCCAGGGGAACCCTATTCGATCCCAGGTTGAGTATAGAACCATGTTTCTTAAAGTTTTGTTGATGGAGGACCGCCAAGTGGAAGTTACGCGCACCGGGAAGCCATCGGGACCTGGAAGAAAAGGGGGAAGGAAGGGGAGTTATTTGAAAGCTATGACGGATTTTTTTTCAATCAATTCCTTTTGCGACTATGCATTAAAGACAAAACAAATTAATCAAATGAAATAAAAAAAATCATATAATTTCTTTGAATTAGTAAGTAATAGTTTAAAAAAAAATATTTTTAACATTATAAACCACATATTTTTTTTACAAATAATTGTTCAGATTTGTTGACTTTAAGGTTGATACAGATTTCCATTACTATTTGACTTGTTTCCACCGAGAAAAGACATACAGCGTAGTATAGATGTATTATATTGTTTTGCATTAAGCATTTTTGTATTATAATTTATGTGATTAACGGTGACCTGGTGGTCTAGGGTTAAAATGTCAGACTTCTGTACTGTGGGTCCGGGGTTCAATCCTCGTTCTCGGCACAGATTTATCTGATTGCCAAACCCTTTATTCATCCCTGACAAGACGGGTATTAATCACAACTTGTGAATGTGGGGAGTGCCAGGCCTCCACCGTGGTTAGGATTCCACGTTAAACTGTAGGTCCTCCATTTCATCTCAAAATCACCCTACCATTACACATTAGCGTAAGTGCGTATAACTCAAACGGGTAGTAAGACGCGGTGCTGATGATGATGATGATAATAATAATATGTGATTAACATTCTCTTATCATTCATTATTACGACTAAACTTCCTGACATCCTGCGGACCACTTGATAGACAGCCGCGGACCACACTTTGAAAAACTCTGATTTAGAACGGTAATAGAAGTTGATTTAGTTCTCGTACACAGATATTGGTGCTAATCTCGGGTGGCTTTTTTGAGTGTTGTCCTAAATTAAGTTAGTTTGTAAGTCATGAGCTAATTTGAAAGAAAGCCTTTAGTAATACTTGTCACCGCGTCTTACTACCCGTTCAGGTTTTACGCTTAAGTACCAATTACGCTAATGGGCTAAGAATTGGGAAGGTTAAATATAGAGAAAATGAACCCGCATTTTAGTGGAGGGAGAGTGACAAACCATATAAGGAAAACTACCCCAGTTCACCCGAGTGAGATTCTAACCTCGATCTCCCCGTCCTCGGCAGTCTAGCTCAACACGAAACTAGCACGTTAGCCAACCTCACCACCGAGGCGGGTGAGACTCTAGTCAAAGTAGAATTCCTTATAATTATGTTCGTTATAATTAATATGATAATCAAGTTCGAAGGATAATATATTTGTTTATTGGTAAGTTTAACACAAAAGTTATTTAATCTAAGAGATATGTTAAGAAATATAGTTTGTATAATAGGTGTATCCGCATGAACACGAAGATAGAATGAAAAAACCCACTGTGATAAATATTACGTGGGGAAAACCAACCCCATTATACCCGAGCGAGATTCGACCCCACAAGGTAGCCGTGATCTCGTCTATCGCGAGCCTGACGCCTAAGACCGCATGAGCAACAAATTGGGTGGTAACGCCCACAATAGTAGGTTTGTTTCTGTGTCACTGTGGGTTGTATTTATTTTTAAAGCTATTGTGCTGATTTTATAATAATATCCATACACAACACACTCTTTGCCACTAGACTGTCTAATTTTCATAGGAACAGTTTCTTGGCACGACGCCTTAGCTCAGTCGGTAGAGTGTTTTTCTATTGAGCTAAGAGTCCCGGGTTCGATTCCCGGCATGGTCGAAAAATGTATCATTGATGAAATGTGGGTTTATCCGTTCACAGTTATAAATTAACTGCCTGGGGGTGAATGTAGTGCCTGGTCTAGATATAAGTAAATCTATAAGTCGTGTGCTAATATAGTCAGACGGTTCAGAAAATGCACGTTAAACACCTCAAATAAATAAAAGATTTATTTTTAGATCAAGATTGATAACATTATACTATATTATTAATTAAGAATCAAATAGCTGAAGCTATTATTTGTGCTTTTAGAGAGGATTACTCCATCTAGATATCATATTCTGACATTGAAAAACGACACCTGGACACAGAAATCGAACCCGGGACCTTTGGCTTAGTACGCCAATGCTCTTACCACTGAGCTATCCAGGAATCGTCCCGTGCCCAGGGTAATTCTTCACTCATATTTTAAGGCAGAGTCTATGATGGACGTGCGGAAATCGCCGGCTTTATTCACGTCCATAATAGACTCTGCCTTAAAATATCAGTGAAGAATGACTCTGAACACGGGACGACTCCTGGATAGCTCAATGGTAGAGCATTGGCTTACTAAACCAAGGGTCCCGGGTTCGATTCCCGTGTCCAGGTGTCATTTTTCCATTTTCAGTATATTATTAATGTTATTTTATAAGTATTGGTTCTATCTATCAAAAGTGACAGTTCTACAGATCACATGACTTGACGTATGAATACATGAAAATATATATAGTAGCTTTTCTAACTGTAAAATAAAGCCTTTCTTATGAAAATGGGTGTGTTCTGTTTTTAGTCAAAGACATTACACATCAGTGTCGTAACTTGGAATGTTGCCTAGAGATGTTGAGTTGATTAGGACCGACCTCCTTATTACTAACTGGTAGGGTTAAACGCATATGTACTAATTAGGATAGTATGTTAGGGATGAGCACGGTTACATTTAGAGGGAACGTACCAGCATTTGAGTGGTGCTAAAGAAGAAACCATTTAGTAAAAACCACTCTCAGTACACTCCAAACGGGATTCGAACTCCAATCTTCCCGTCTTTGGCAGTCGAGAGCTGGTGAGAGTTGACGTCTGAGACCAAGGAAGGCAAAACTTTTCCGACCAGTGATCTAACTAAGGAATAGTTGAATTTTGAATTAATATAACGTGCCACCTATTATTTCCCCTTTTAAATGAGTATTTAGAAAATAGAAACTTCTTGATTATAATAAAATATAATAAATAACTCAAATAAAATTGAACTTATTTTAATTTCGCTCGAGTTTTAAAGATAAAATAGCTAAACTGTCGAAGAGAGTGTCTATGATAATTTTAATTTCACTAACACAAAGTAAAAATATTGAAAATAACACCTTCAAGGTAAAAAAAAAAAGACACATTGACACATATATTAAAATCAAATAGGCCTACATAGATGCTATTTTACATATTAGTTTGAAACATGTTGGGCTCTGATAGCCATGTTCGGTTCACAACTGGTACTTAGCAGCCCACAGAACGACTACTTCAGTAATCAGAGTAGGGGCTATATTATCATGACATTGAATGGCATGGATTGATATATTATCACTTCAAATAATTATACCACAATCAGTGTGCAAACTTATTTACAAGAGGGTCAAATAATAATACAAAAAGTTTAATGGACCCAACAATTTTTCTTTAAAATAAATTATGAACACACATAATAGATTGACATGAATAAGTTTAAATACATTTATAATGCAAAACAATCGTAAATATCTTAAGTGGTTTAGTATGTTTTAAAGTTTGTTCAGAAGAGTTATATGAAGAGCTGCGAGATGAGTGAAATTGTGAATGAGCTTCCAGCATTTTTTATAATCTTACTTAAACTGTGAGGGGCTGATTCTCAAGAGAGAAGACAAGATTCTCATCAGTAAGTCGGTTTCTAAGATAAATTTTCTTAAGTTTGATTGCTAAATAATGTATTCGCATAAGAGTATGCAAGCATTGCCATTTTTTTTGTGTGCATGATTCACCCAGTTTGGAAATGTTGAGAGTCAGGGTGGCAACATAACGGAACACAACTCAACACACATATTTTAAGCACCGCGTCTTACTACCAGTTTGGGTTGTACGCCTATCTACTAATTACACTAATGCTTTAGAGATTAGAAAGTTGTAATTGAGAGGAAGTGCACCTGAATTTGCATGGAAGATGAGCGGAAAAACATTTAAGAAAAACCATCCTGAGTGCACCCAACCGGGATCAAACCCCGATCACCCCGTCTTCGGAAGTCTAGTCCAGCACGAGACCAGTGCGTTAGACCACTCGGCCACCAAAGCAGGTTCGCAACACATTTAAATTATTTATCCCGCTGACCGAATTGAACACACTGAGCCCGCGAGCCGTAGTTTGCCCAGCCCTGTTCTAGCCCATGCTGACGCAAGATAACCAATGCCACTGAGGGTTCATTCATGGCGTCTACATAGCGGTGTTCTTGCACACCACCCATAGATGTGCCATCCCCGTCTTAGACCATTCGATCACCGAAGTGGGTCGGCTTGTACCTGGTCACCGTAAATAAACGAGCATTGCCGCGCGATGTAACCGAGCGTACTGTTGGTAAAATGGGGGACCGAGTGGTGAGTATGTCACGCATACAACAGTTTTAACAAGCTCTGTCATGTTCGGCTAGACTGTCAAGGGCGAGGAGACCAAGGTTCAAATCTCGGCTGGGTGAACTGGTGTTTTCCCCTAAATGGTTTTCCACTCTTCCTCCACGCAAATGCGAGTTTACTTCCTCTCAATTCAACCTTCTTAATTCCTAACCATTAGAATATTTAGTACTTAAGCAGATGACCTGGCGGTCTAGGGGTAAGGTGTCAGACTTCTATGTTGGCGGCCGGGGTTCAATCCCTGGTCCCAGCACAGATTTATATGATTCCCAAACCCTTCCTTCACCTCTGACAAGACATCTTGTGAATGTGGGGAATGCCAGGCCTCCACCCTGGTTCGGATTCCACGTTAAACTGTAGGTCCTCCATTTCATCTCACAATCACCCCACCATTACACATTAGCGTAAGTGCGTATAATCCGAACGGGTAGTAAGACGCGGTGCTAATAATAATAATAATAATAATAGTACTTAAGCGTATAACCCGAAGGTGAGACGCTATGAAAAAAAAAGCTCTTAATGTCCTGGCAGCCAGCCGTCGCGCTTTTAACGTCACATTATAAACAACTTCAATCCCCGAGCATTAAAACACGAGTTGTATACGCAAAACTGTCCTCGTAGCTTAGTGGTCAGGATGGTTGACCACAAATACAAGGGAAAATAATGTGATCCCCGGTGAAGCTGACCAAGATAATATCTACCATTTAAATACGGTTCCTATCCTCTTCAGTGGCCGAATGGTCTACTCTAAGGAATCACCCCCGTGTTGCCTGCTTAAGATCGAGGCTAGAATCACGGTTGCTTATATTATGGGTGGTTTCCCACGCTCCTTAAACGCATATGTGCGTAGATTACCCATGCAATGCTTCCTTCCTAATCCCTACCCCATTAGATTATTCATCATAGAGTATAGCGTCGATAATTCGGACGTAAAATATTCCGGATCGAAAAAAAACACAAAAAAACCAACCAATATATATATAAAAATAACCAAAGTGGTATCAATATCAGAAACATGGCCATCGAAAAATGCACCTCAACCCTTGTTGAAAAAAATGTAGTCTTATTTCATTGTTAGATTTTTGCCTTAATATATTCCTTTCGAATTTGTGATATTTAACAAAATAAAAATAGTGTAAGTTCGTTGTTTAGATAAAGTGAAAATATTACTACCGTGACACTAAGTTTACAAGTATCTTGTCTATGCTTATTTATTTTATTTTTGGTATAGGTACTCTATTTTCGAAAATCCGGACACATCGATCATTCGGATTGGATCGATCCCGAACTAGTCCGAATTATCGACTCTCTACTGTATCTGCGAGTAACCTCAACGAGTCGTAAGAAGCGATGATAAAAACGTAATTTAAAAAATCATCCGCAGCGATAGTCATGCGGTCTGAAGCGTCAAACTCGCTATAGATTGGGTTGCATGTGATAGGGGAGGTTTTGGTTTGATTCTAGAATGGATACACTAGTAGTGGTTTTACCCATGTGCATTACAGGATGATTTGAGATTGTTGGGGAAATACATCTCCTGTAGCTTCAAAACCCTTGTTTAGAACATGTTTGAATCTACATATCGTGTCGCTTCACAACCCTTGTTTAGAACATGTTTGAATCTACATATCTTGTCGCTTCACAACCCTTGTTTAGAACATGTTTGAATCTACATCTCGTGTCGCTTCACAACCCTTGTTTAGAACATGTTTGAATCTACATCTCCTGTCTCTTCACAATCCTTGTTTAGAACATGTTTGAATCTACATCTCCTGTCTCTTCACAACCCTTGTTTGGAACATGTTTGAATCAACATCTCCTGTCGCTTCACAACCCTTGTTTAGAACATGTTTGAATCTACATCTCCTGTAGATTCACAACCCTTGTTTAGAACATATTTGAATCTACATCTCCTGTCTCTTCACAACCCTTGTTTAAAACATGTTTGAATCTACATCTCCTGTAGCTTCACAACCCTTGTTTAGAACATATTTGAATCTACATCTCCTGTCTCTTCACAACCCTTGTTTAGAACATGTTTGAATCTACATCTCCTGTCGCTTCACAACCCTTGTTTAGAACATGTTTGAATCTACATCTCCTGTCGCTTCACAACCCTTGTTTAGAACATATTTGAATCAGTCTGCTTAATTCTTCACTTCACTTTTTATTCCATCCTAAAGACCTAATATTTTAAGATTTCAGTTAAATGTTTCAAATTAACAAATATCCCGGTATTTTAAATAGATCTTGCAAAATTCCCTGTGTTTTTCCCGGTTTGCAAGTGTATGTCAACCTTGTAACACATTAGCGTAATTAATTCACACGCGTTTAACCCGAATGGTTTGTGAGACTCGGTGAAGAAAATAAATCAATATTCCTAATATTACTTCCAGACAAGATATTAGAACGTGGGCATGGAGCTCAGGTTGAGGTTAGGTTTGTGGTGAACAAACACTTAGAGGGAGGGGAGAAAGCGTTTGAAGTTGGTGGTGAACCCGAGGTGGTGGTGGTGGTGGTGGGGAAGGCCGCGAGAAGTTTTTTAGATTATGTTTTATAGCGGGAAAAAGTTTTGGTGGGAATCCTCGTGGTCTCGAGTGTTTACACTATGGCGTTTAGTGGAAGATGGTGGAGAGCAGTTGCTGTCTTAAGTTTGATTGCGTCTAGAAGCTATTTATAGGGTTTTTGAAAATAATACTGTTCTTACAAGTATTTAGAATATTGCTTACTCCTAAATTCTTTGAAATTTGGATAGTTCGTGAGAATATTTGGGGTGGTCCTTCGCTGGCAAATTTTTAAAAAGTGATTGCCTCTTTAATTTTATATTAAGTTTGATACAAGGTCATCTTTAAGTTTAATATTAAAAAATTCGGAAAGTTTCCGGGGTAGGGGAGATTAAACTCCATATTATCCCATCCCCCTCACCTTCGCATATGCTTATAATAATACTTCTCTAAGGTTTACTGTATAATTAGCTTCTTCCTAAATAGTTTAAAGAACAAAAAATATTTATAAAACTATTTGCTCTTTTGTATCGTGGTTATGCTTACAAGATATATTATAATGCATGAAATAATAAATTAAAAAGCATTAAATTCACACTTGTTTTTTCTTATAGCTTGCCACCAAGCTTATAACGTATAGAAAGAGACATATAAGATATTAGTTTCAAAATACAACTTTTTATTTTCCTTCTATAAACACATGTGAATGAACACAGCCAAATACGGTTTTTATGACATCATCAACCACCCTCAATTCGGCTAGTTCGCCATTATAGTTAAAAGAGAAGACAACCTTTTATACGTTCTAGTTTAAAAAGCATTTTTAAGTTGATCACAAAGGCAGCCGCTTCCACTAAAGTGAAACATTCAAACTTTTTGTATATATTTGCATTTAAATAATATAAAAAACGCGTACAAGAAAAATATAATAAAACACAAATGGTTTGTTGTGAAAGTTTTGACTGCCTAAAGTGACAGCGATTCAACGCATTGTATTGCAGATTAAATGGATTGGCGAATGGATACACGAGAATAGATCTGGTAACATTTCCTAGTTGTCTCCACCACTCAGACGCTGGATAGCCTATATGTTTACACTGCGTCTTAATAGGTGGCGAGGTTGGCTGACGCGCTAGATTCGTGTTGAGCTAGACTGCTGAGGATGGGGATATTGCGGTTCGAATCTCGGTCGGGTGAACTGGGGATCGTGTTTCTTAAATGGTTTTCCAATCTCCCTCCATGCAAATGTGGGTTATCTTCTTCTAAATTCAACCTTATTAATTTCTTATCTATTAGCGGAATTAATACTTAATAGTATAAAATGAATGGGTAGTAAAACGTGTTGCTAAATAAAAATACATTTATATATTTAACAACACTTATGGGGCTGGTGTGAGAAATGTAGAATTGTAGAGAAAATGTACGCTACCTGCATTTGTGTAGAAAGTACTGTTCACAGAACCACTAGTGTATTTATTCCGAAAAAATATGGTACGAAACATTAGCTCGGTAGTGCTTCTTTTTACTGAGCTATGGATCTTGGTTTCGATTGCTGGCATGACAAAAATTAATTATCATTATTTAAAATGGTGTTACAATTTCCAAGTTGATAGATTTGGAATTGGTGCACAATTTGATGAAAAACAACCCTCACTACACCTGACCAGGATTCGAACCCCGATATTTCTGTCATCATAAGACCAGTCCAACACGAAAGAAAAACCTTAGACCATGCGGCCACCGAAGCAGGTTATTTGAAATTAGTGTTCACTTTCAAATTGATGGATTAGTGGCCGGGGAACAAGGTATTTGGTCTGTTCTAGAATTGAGTCAGCGTGTAAGTAGTTTGCTGATATAATATGTCAAATAAGAAAGTCAAACTTAAATACCCCCAAGTATATCGATAGTAAAAAGAGACAACATGACCGTATACCATATCGCCGTTAGATAGTTTCAAATGCAACCTGGATTGCTGTACTGCTGTAAGAGTAGTATTCCAGGGGCTGTTTCAGTGTCAACGTTTGAGTAAAATAATATTGAGCCAATTTATTATTTATAATACACAAATAGTCCAGTAATTTGGTATTTTTACCTAGAAAGTTTTGGAGAAGTCCTGATTTTTGGTTCCTTTATGTTTTTCAGGGTGCTGATTATGAATTTCCACTTTGCCACCTCAAAACATTTCGGGAAACATAAAAAAAATCAAAAAACAATAAAAAACTTGACAATTTTTTGTTTTTTGCTTATAGCGTGAAAAATATGCACTCTTACAGAAAATGCACCACATAAAAAAATAAACTAGAGAAAATTTCCCACTATTTAGCTCTGTATAGTTTTTTTTCAGACAAATAGTTTAGGCGTAAGTGCGCGCTGAAATAGTTTGTATATGTTTCCCTCACCTCGTATCCGTCTCTCTGTCGCGCGATCTCTCTCTCTCTTTCTCCCGCTCCACTCCTTATCATTTCTAGCATCCTCCTTTCCCAGAAACCCCTGAGCTCATATCAATAAGTAGTGGTATAGTCGGATATGATAGGGTCAACTGCCACATGTCTCGCGAGGTGGGTACTAAGGCTCTTAACCGCATTGTAGGTGGTGATTTCCAATCATTTAAATTCAAACGGAATGATCGAGTGCAGCCCCTTGCCATTATTAACAGTGCCATACAAACACAAAATAAAACGATTACCCTCAATCCAACCACACTTTTTCAGAGAATTAGCATTTCAAAACCATCAGATGAAGAATTGGAGGAATTCTTAACCTATGAACTCTGTCCCTCCCTATCCACTATCTCTTTTTGACGAGAGTTGTATGAGAAAAGGTATAAAATCAACTTTATACAAAGCTTTCAAGCCTGCCAAAGAAAAAGAATTGGACAGTAGTATATTCGTCATCGATGGCGGATATTTGTTGCATCGAGTTGTGTGGCGCAGAGAGCAGTCATTTGCAGATATTTGTGACAGTTATGTTGCATTTGTTCGATCAAGCTACAAGTCAAGTGCGGTAGTCGTTTTTGATGGATACTCCGACCATGTTGCTGAAAGAAGCAATAAATACCTGGAGCGCTCGAGGAGAGCACGCAAAAACAATTCTATCGAAATACTGTTTAATGAAACAATGACACCTACGGTCTCTCAGGAGAAATTCCTTACCAACTCTAAGAATAAAAATCGTTTGATATCCACGTTAGTGACGAAATTCACAGAGGGTAACATGGTCTGCAAACAAGCAAAATAAGATGCGGATACCCTGATTATCAACACAGCTCTTACCTTGGCACCAACACATGAATCTGTCATAGTCATCGGTGAAGATGTAGATCTTATAGTCATCTTGACAGGTATCTGTACTTCTCCTAACGTTCACTTACTTAAGCCAGGAAAAGGCAAAGTCCCTCAGACACTATATCATCCTCTAAGTGCAGTTGACAAAGCAGTTGCCGAGCACATATTGTTTTTACATGCCATGAGTGGGTGTGACACAACATCAGCTTTGTTCAATCAGGGTAAGATGAAATTTCTTCATACTTTGAAGAAGAATCCTGATCTGATTAACATTGTTCAGGTGTTTAAAAACCCTGAAGCTGATAAAGAGGCAGTTGTCGATGCGGGTGAACGTTTCCTTATTGCATTGTACGGTGTTGGTGGGAAAAAAGTAGCTTCAATAAATAAGATGGGGTACAGGCACTATGTAATGTCTGCATACAAGACCACAGCCAACATTGCCTCACTACCCCCTACTGAAGCTGCAGCAAGACAACATTCGCTACGGGTGTTCCATCAGGTTCAACAATGGCTTGGTCATGAAAAAAGACCCGAACAATGGGGGTGTAAAACATCTAAGAACGGCCTCATGCCAGTCACCACCCTGCAGCCCCTTGCCCCAGAAGCTATATTAAATCACATTTCATGCAAATGTAAGAAAGGCTGCCAAGGGAATTGTGGCTGTAGAAAGGCAGGCCTATATTGTTCGAAAATTTGTTTAAACTGTGAAGGAACCTGCGACAACTTGGAGAAAGCTGATATGGACGAGGATGAAGATGTGGACGATCCTGACGTCCAAGGAATTCAAGACCCGGGCCAAGAACTTGAAGCGGATCCATCAGAAGGTATTTTGATTAATACATTTACGAACACAGCTATGCATTCTTTAATAACCCACTTTCGATGGTTTTACACCTTAGTCATACCTTGATACACTCATGTTGAACTAACATAACAATTTTTTACTTCTTTACTTTACTTATTTTCTAGATGAACGAAAGGCTCTGAAGGAAGAGGACAAAGACATCGGTCAGCCTGGACCTTCAGCAACAAAGCGGCCCAGACGATTTTGATATTATTGTTATTATTATTATCCCTACATATTTCCCTTGCATATTGTATTACTACAATTTTTTTTATCACGACTGTTTTTAGTTTGTCACTGTAACAGTACCTATGTTAATAAAAACCACATGTATCAACACGAGTATACGTTATAGCCCTATACCTATAAACACCAAGGTACTAGGTATAACAATGAAAACTGTAAGATATTCACATATTACTAGTTTTTAATAAGAATATCATCAAAATAGAGCTTCATCACGAGAAAGAAGCAGGTTGCGCTTGAATGACGAACACTGAGCGTTGTCACTTATTCAAATAGTTTCAACGCACGTTTGCGCCTTAACTATTCGTCTGGCAAAATAAAACATGCAATGTTAAATTGTAGGGAGTTTTCTCTAGTTTATTTTTGTGTATAGCAATTTTTCTCGAAAAGTGCATAGTTTTCATGTTATAAGAAAACAACCAAAAATAGTCAAGTTTTTTTTGTTGTTTTTTGCATTTTTTTAATATTTACAGAAATTTTTCGAGGTGGCAAAGTGGAAATTCTTAATTATCACACCGAAAAATATAAATGAACCAAAAATCAGAACTTCTCCAAAACTTTCCAGGTAGAACCCTTTTCGAGCACTGATTGACTGGACTAAAAGGAGGATTGGTTACGCAAAAGTATTTGGAATAATAGTAGAGAATTCTATAAACCAAAAACGAAAGTTTAATTTAAAAAAAATAGTTTTTAAAAATATATATTGAAATTTATAAATGAAGGAGTATGTACAGTTATTATTTTAAAAACACTTCACAACTATTCTGTTTTATGTTATCCTCCGGGAGCTGTATTCGAAATAAAATGACGTCTTAGGTCTTAAGACGAAACCAAAAGAAATGCAAGGAACTACAAATGAACTAATATATATATATATAAACTTGACGAGCGACATATATGAGACAAATAAATAAACTCGGTTTCATTTTCCTTGAAATAAGTTTGGAAGCTGTGATGGATGTCTGGAAAAAAAAAGAACTTCTTAAGAGTGGTTGTCATGAAAAAATGTGTTTCGTTCCTTCACATCTTCCCCCTAAAAGAAAAACCTATTTAAATATATGAATGGAGGGGGAAAAAAGTGTGACAGTTGGGGTAGTAACCCTATTATATAGACGACAGACCAGAAATGATATTTTTATTTTATTTTAATCAAGGTTCTCAGAGGAGACACAAATCTTTGCCGCCACCTAGTCTACCGTTAGAGAAGCATGTTTGTAATCATAAATCAATAAATCCGACTGACGTCATGTATCGATCCTCTTGCAAGTATTGCTCAAGCTCGGTGTCCTTCCTATTGAAGTGCTCCAAATAAACCCCCCTGTCCCCCTCTCATAAATCAATACGTCCGTGTATGTTCCCC
>CABFVX010000447.1:103505-130490 GCA_902151425.1 Timema shepardi
GG
Source organism: Timema shepardi (assembly GCA_902151425.1). Classification (NCBI taxonomy): domain Eukaryota; kingdom Metazoa; phylum Arthropoda; class Insecta; order Phasmatodea; family Timematidae; genus Timema; species Timema shepardi. Next base: position 103,508 of record CABFVX010000447.1, read on the forward strand.
GGGGGGGGGTCATATTGGTTGTCCAAATCTTGAGACATGAGAATGAATGAATGGAAGATAACCAGATTAATACCCCGAACACGTGTCACTGACTAGATAATTGAAGACATTGGTCGCAAGACCTATCAAGAACTTAATTGAGAACTACTGCAAACCATCCACGGATTGATGACCATAGATTTATAGATGGTTTTTGTAGTTTCTTATGCTTTAATCGACACTCAATATCATATCTGAACAGTTTACAATAATTTAAACTACTGCATTTTGGTTGGATGAAGATTTCGAGATATTGGCTAAAAAAACATTTTAGACTATGACAATATTCGTGTGCTTTTAATTAGTTTTCTTTTAGAGTATAAACTCGCTTTGCGAGTGGATGTAAACTAATGTAATTCCAGAGCCGTTTTTCGATAGGTTTTACCATTTAGCCACAAGAGACCTCCAAAGAAAGGTCCGCATCGACTTTAAAGTTGCTCCGACATTTTGAGTTATTTTCAGGGGTTGAAATTTTTTTAAAAACTTTTTGGAATTTTCCCGTCGGTTACAGGCTAGAAGCTGTAAGTTTGCCAAATTTCAAGTTTCTAGCTCATCTGGAAGTGGGTAAACACTAATGTCAGTGATTGAGTCAGCCGATTTATAGTGGTATAACACGCTCTCAGTACAACACTATCAATGATGAGCTATTCGAGGGCGTGTCTATTTGTATATAAATACTCAAAGAATAACTAATAACCGTGAGTCCAAACAAACTATAACTACCAGATTCAGTATTTGAATCGTTTAAGGCAGGCATCGGCACCCTTTTTTGGGCCCCGATCGACTTTTACATTTACCAAAGGTTCCGTGTTCACCCTTCATTTCTCCAGTCTATTTTTAATTCTTTTTTTCCTATACGTCTTGTATTTGTTACTTACATTCAATATTTACTACAATCCGTATGTCCCTGCCTTGATTGAATATACATAAAATAAATAAATAAATTGTACACTCCGATTACCATGAAAGGTAACAGTGTTTACACTATGACCTTATCTTATAAGCTGTACCATAATGGAATAATGCAAGGTAAGCTTGCATTTTCGTGACGATATAGTTTTCATGCGTGATCGACAGGTAGATCGCGATGCACCTTTTCCCGATCCCTGATCTAAGGAGTCATTCCTAAATTGTTTCCCACTCTCCTTCCAAGAAAATGCGGGTAGATAACCATAAAATGCTTCCTTACTCATCGCTAACCCAATAAAGTAAATATCATATATGCGTATAACCTGAATAGGTGGTAGGACCTGGTGATAAAATAAAATATCAAAAAAATCAAGAACTATAAACATGCCTGGTTGGTGTTTTAACGTTAATACAAAAGTCCTTGCCTTGTTTTAATTTGCACTCATTATATACAGTAGCCCCATGGCTTCTTTGGTGCTGACTGACAGCTTTGAAACGTTACCAGACCAAGTTATGTATCCCTACCCCGGACCAAATGATCTGTAAGATCATGTGTTTAGCAGCTGTCACTTCTGACGGTCAAAATTTAGGTGTATACCTAAATGTTGACTGTCAGAAGTCAGCTGTGAGCTGTCAGTCAGCACCAAAGAAGTCATGGGGCTACTGTAGTTACAATAACATTACTAATCAAATACAAATAACATTATTAAGATACCCGCTGCAGTGGGCACACAGACAAGGGTGTCATTCTCGTATTGTCCGGTTTGTTGATGATGGGAAGGTCAAGTTCGACTTCAAGCTGGGTGTGTTGACATGATTATTTCCCTAAATGGTTTTCCACTTTACCTAACGCCACCATTATTGCAAATATACCGATATCCTGGACGGGTATTAAGGTGCTATAATAGTATATCAGAAATTCCTAAACGCCAGAAATCAAGTGAGGTTATAACGTTCCTGTGTGGAACTCTCCGGAGATAGGATAGCAAACAAGGAAGGAGGAAAATACAAATTACCATACAATACTTGTGAACTCACTATTAAATTACATAATTCGATTAATTAAGATTCATTCTAGGCTCCTATAAAAGCTCCATTACATCTCCAAGACATTTAGGTCTTAATGATGAACAAAAATATTTTTTTTTTACTTTTTAAAGTGGGAAATTTCAACTAAAACTAGGTTCACCGGTTATATATATGATCATATAAAATAGTTTTGAGTAAATTCTATTAAACACCAAACTTGTGTAGCGTTAAAGGTTTTGTCAATGTTTAACCTAAGCACAACATCTGATTGGCGATATCTCGGTTACATAGACTGTCCCTTAACGTGGGGATGTTGGGAATGCGAGAAAAGGGCAGGGTTTTTGCAGTTTTTATAGGAAATTATTTTTTTATAAAAAAATTCTCCAGTAGAAACATAGAGTTTAATTTTCTTCCCACGGTGACCTCAACAGTTATTGAATATCTGTCAAGAATGTTATGGAACTTAATGCCAACTTTTTATGTTCATTTAAAAAAAAGTTTCATAAAATGCTAATATGCTCATTTTTAATATTTTTAATTTGATCAAATCAACGTTTTAATTAAGTGAATTTGATTAGTAGGTATCTCAAAAACTATTAATTTTAAGTAGAAAATATTTTGTAATTGTCATAATGACTTGTTATATGTGACCTTGTGAAGATTACAATATGATCGCCTCATTACTTTATAACATGTTTAGTATTTCATTTAAAAATTAGATTTTTATATATCCCTTTGTAATGATTTATTTTCTTTTGATCTTACTACTTTCAATTTTTAATAGAATCTCAAACATATGGTGAATCAGTTCAGAGCCGTTAGGTACTTGATTTTTGCCTCCACGAGGAAAGTATTTTTTAATAGTTACTTTTTAAACTCACTCTGTTCACATCTTTGAATAATTACATCGCTTACCACACTTTTGTGGGCAATATCTGTTTACCCTGACTATCCTTTAGCGAACTATTACAGGACTTTAGTGTACGCCCCCCCTCCTCCTCAGCCCCCTTCCTCCGGAATTCTCATTCTCTCAACAATCCCTTCTCCTTACTGAGGCTTATTCACCCGAAAGCAGCAACAAAAGTAATAATCTCTCTGTCGGTCTGTCCAGTGACAGCTTGGAATAGCGAATGGGGAGAGGAGTGCATGTCATTAGTAACAGAGAGGAGAGTCATTGATATGTATCACTCTAGCCACCCGACTTTTAGCCATCCGTTCTTTGAAAGCGCCCATCTTTTGTGCTACGTTAGTGCTGGTTAGTGCTCGATTTTAATCGTTAATGCTATACATTTAAGGCAATAATTCACAATTTCTTATGGGTGGCTAGGAAGATATCTCCTTGGCCACCCAGTCTAAGAAACAATTGAGATATTAATTTTTTTGAAAACGCCCATTGTTTGTGCTACGTTAGTTCTGGTTGTGCTCGTTTTTCATCGTAATTAATTAACTCGATGCACCTCTTTTTTTNTTTTTTTAATTTTGTAAAGAAGCCAGTTTTTACCACCTGCAGACACCATGTTGTTTTCCCTGATGAATAATTATAGCATGTCACCTTTTTATATTTACTGACTGTTGTGAAGAAGTCTGTGTTCACCACCTCCAATATCCAAGCTATTCTCCCTGGTGAGGTGAGATCACGTCTGCGCCGTATTTATTGTGAATACAGCACTTTTAATATTATTTTGGTTACACTACTTGATTATACCCTTAGACCATTAATATTGGCTAATCTAACACGGGTATACATAGTTTTTCAACCTAAATAATCAATCTTATTTCAATTCAACTTTATGTAGGCTGGATATTTATCCAACTTAAAAAAAAATCTTATGTTTGCTGAAGTGAGTTTTAAGGGAAATGATTAATTGAATTAATTGACAGAAAACCAATTTATCGCTCAAAATAGTAGTTTCTGACAATGTTTAAAATTCGAAAAATAATTTTGTGTGTGACACATTAACTTGCTACAGATGAGCTTGTAAAGATTGGAATGAGATTATACACACGAGCTAATTTAATTTTTATCTTGTTACAAAAATAATATAATTTTTAAATTATAAATATTTTGTATAACGCCATAAACCATTTATTCGTAAATTCAAATACTTTTGTCTGATACGTACATACTTTAGAATTAAGTTAAGAATGAGTTTTTATAAGCTATTATAGAAAAAAAATGCGTTAATTTTTCTAATTCTATTCTGTTGACGATCAATATAGTATGTATGACAAGGTATTTTTCTAATTCTTATTTAACTGCACATATTATTTAATGCAGGCCTACTTGTTTTGTGTAAGCAGAGATTTTTGGGGGCAGAAATTCTGCCCACCCCTCCACCCGTTCACACTCAGGGTTTTGACCTAGTGTGGCCCATAGAAAAATACGGCCCTTGTTTGAACACTTTTAATATTTACTGAGACCTTCTAAAATAATCGTATTGATTTTATTATAATGATTGGACCTTTTTGAATGTATTTCTTTTATTATATATTTATCATATAGTAAAACCATTACACAAATATTGTTTATGTATCTTACTAAAAAATGACAAACGTTGCTACTGTGGTACTTAATGTTTATTATCCTAATTATAATTATTTAGCTGTTATTATATTTGTATTTATTACTGTTGAATACTTATTAGTTTGTAGTATTAGGAAGATTGTTATGTACTGTATTTGTAAGTGATTTAATTCTTGACTTAACATTTTTTTTTCTTTCTCTTTGAATAATCAATTCTTGGTTATCTCAATCATTTCATATTTTTAATTGACTTATTATTTAAATTATTTTTCTCGATCTAACAATCGCTCTTTTAGTAAACTAATCTCTTATATTCATAACTTATATTGTTTAATTGACTAAAGAAGTGTATCAATCAATCAATTATTATCGTTCTACCAATTACGTTCCTTGTAATACTAATTTCATATTTCTCCTTACTACAAGTCACAATGAATTTAACTAAAATTATTGGTTTATGTATGAGTTTTATCTTAAAAACTAATATTGATAATGTCGGAGTTTAAGAAGCAATATTTAAGGAATGAGTTCTAAGCCCAGTGCTTCTTGATTTAAATTTGTTCGGTTCGGTTCCAATAATGTTCCTTGTAATGTATTGATTTGGATTAATCTAAATTATGTAAAAAGTCATGGATGAAGGTAATTTTTCTTTAAAGTAATATAGGTAGAGTATCCTTTTAAGATTCATCCATGAACAAACACGCGTTTCTCAGAATTAGGTGAAAAGGACTTCACCCCTAAAATATATTTTTTTTATACCTTCTTTCCTGGTAAAATATCAACTGCGTCAATTCTCGTCAAAGGGAACAAGTTCATAGTATTTGGCAGAACACGCCATTTCTTTATACCAATAAGAAGCCAGCCCTCACAAAACGTGTCGCCAGGACTCTGTCTATTGGTTAGTTTTTACATTGTTGACCAGGGGAGAAAATGCAAGGGATATGTCATATATAAACCATTGTACGTATGTTTATGGTACGATTGCAATTGACCACGACGACGATGAGGAGGACGATCTCCGGGACCTCGCTCACGCACGAGTCAGTCACAGTTCAACACATTATAATATAAGTCACTTCAATATCACAAATGTGCAGTGATAAGAAACATTTAACTGAAATATGTGCAAGTAATTTACTGGTGTAATATAAATAAATCGTGTGTGAAATAACAACCATCAATATTTCACCTTTCTTTAATTATTTAATACCGATTTAATTAGTGCTCGAACACGGGGCTATAGACAGCTGATTAAACGGTATCTTTTCCGTACAGTGATGATAGGCGCTCGATAACGGAGCTTTATACAACCTAAAAAAACATCACATCATTTTATATCAAGGAATTAATCCGTTGTGTATCAATCGACACCCGAAGCGGGGTGATTGATCACATAGTGTTTACGATCGACGCCCGAAAGAGTGGCGCGAATAATCGATATTATTACAATCTAGATGCTTTTTTTTATGTTCCATGACATTACTACATTTGGCTAAATATGTCCATATAATAAAAGCATAAATTTAAACTAGCGCAATATGGCGTCTATTTTAGGAATCTAAATATTAATATGGAGCTGATATATTTAGTGTAATTTATGTATGTATATTATCTCGAATATTAATGTTGAATAGTTTTAAGGATCTGAATCCAATGTTATGCACAAATCTGTAACAGTATTAATAGCTATGAATGAGTAATTGGAAAGCATAATTATAAAATAACAACTCATATTTGTATATTTAAGGAATTATATTTGATGAAAAGAGCAGCCATTTTTCTGGCTAGGAGCCGCATATGGCTCTAGGGGTCACTCGTTCCTAACCCTTGATATAGATAATATGAATAGAGATACTATATTCATGTTTACATACTGAAAATTCAAAATAAAAGTCAAATTTGGTGAACATTATAGAAAATGTGTAGATTACTGCTACCATAGAGAAAAGTATTACTATCCTATTATATCCTTTCTCTATGCTGCTATGAATCATCGTCAGAAAGACGCTTGTAATATATAGCTTTGCTTGACCAACTTTATATATTCAAGAATCATTTTTACATTAAAAATAAATTTCACATTAAAAATAGAAAAGACGAGACACCTGTTTCTAAGGAATTAACTGACAATAGATGATAATACCCAAATATATTGGTTATTGATAAAAAAAAGTTATTGCTTAAGCTTTAATACAAGGGCTATTTTACATTTAAATCTAGAGCTAGGACCCCTCTCCCAATGAATCTGAATGAGATTTGAACCTCAACCTTATTGTCCCTGAAAAATATCATCTTGGCCTACATTTTAGTTTTCTATGGTACTATATCCAGATAATATTATACGTTTTAGTCCATATAAAAATATATTTACTAGAGTAACTTCTTATAGATAATTTGATACTCATTTATAACGACAATAATACACCCTTGATTTAAAAAAACTCAGAATTCCAGCAATATTATCTTCCCCCGGGGTCATTCGATCTGGGTTGAGGGGGTAAAAGGGGGTTATTTTATACCAATATATCATTAATAATTGATCACTTGTAATTAATTTTTTAAGAATTTGTTTTTTTAACCTCTTCGACACCGTTAAAGATCCTGTAACTTGTAAGAACAAAGATTTATAATTACCGTGTACTTAAAACGAGAGAAAACAAGAAAACATTAAATATTGTTTTTATGTATTCTCCCATTTTTATAAAATCACGAGATCACTCTATTTTATTTTATTTTATTAACTAGTTATTTATAACTTCAATTACCCACCTCTAAATGGCTAGTTTAACCATTTTAAAATGTTGTAGTCTATACAAAAATGGTTTAAAAACACGTGCTCTAAAAAAAGGGGGTGCTTTAAAAAGGTGCGGGCTCATGGTATATATATATTTTTAAAGTTGGCCCCTAGGGGAACCAACACAAAATTAGCTATGGGAATACACATTTTCTTGATACATTTTATTTGATCATAATTTAAAACAAGGACGTTTTAACGATTTAATCCATAGGTAGGATTAAAACCTCTCTCAATTAATATGAGTGAGATTTGAACTTCGACCTCGTGGTTGGTGGACAAAGTAAAATGTATTTTAGTTTTCTATATCCTCATCAAACAATATATTATGTGTACTAAAGTAAATAACTTACTTTACATAATTTGATAACAATTGTCTTATTCTGAACCAAGAGTATTTGGTTCGATTCCTTGTACGTTAGATAACATTATTATTGATAAAATTGGGATTTTACTATCGCAGTGACGACTTGACAGCTGGGGGAGTCTTGTTGTAACTGTTATGGAGTAAACTAGTTTGTAATTCATGCGCTGCATAATTAGTCTGTTAATAAAGTGCATGCTAAAATAAGATGAAAAAGCGTATGTAAGAAATAATATAAAATACTTTAAATTAGTTTTTATTTTCATAAAGAGGAAATTCCCGAACTACAACGATCCATTTAACCCAGACAAGCTTATATTAGTCACTGTGTGTCTGATTACCTGAAATAGTTCCCTCCTCCCCCCTTCCTAGCAGAGTTAAAGTTCGCGGGTAGATTAAAGGAAGAAACTAAACCGAGAGAGAGAAAGCTGTATGCTAGCCTTCACAAATGTCATATATTGCAGTAGTCAGGAACAAGGACCTAAGTACACATTACTTAGTACGCGATAAACATTTAAAGGTGGAGCAAATACACTCTTCCTCTAAAGAAAATTAACTCCTAATGGCAACAATATCCTCTTTCACCGAGGACATTCGGTCTTGGAAGGGTTGGAGGGGAGATAAGTTCACCCCATTCTATAATAATTGATTACTTAAAATTGAATTTTAGTAAGTTCATTTCTTTCAACCACTGTAACACCCATAAGACCTCGAGTACGGGAGAGAAAATTTAGCAAGAAAATTAACCTACACACAAAATTAAATGGGAGCTCTTTCGGAAGAGGTCCAGTCAGAGTATAGCACACTCAATTGATTCGTTTTGACTTCCCCAAGTCTAATCCACCCTGTCTGGCGTATTTGACCATATTAATTGTCGACGTATCTCACTCAACCTCAACCTCAACATCCTAAACCACCATCGTTTTTATCACCGCGTCTTACTACCCGTTCAGGTTATACGCATATAATGATAATCACTCTAATGGGAAGAGATGAGGATGGAAGCATTTTAGAGGTAATGCACTCGTATTTGTGAGAAAGCGAAGTGGTAAGCCATTTTAAAAAACCTTCCTCTGTATACCCAACTAGGAGTCTAAAACCCTTCTTATTCTCCTCAACGAGCCAGTCTTGACACGAGAGTGACGCCTTAAACCATTCGGACACTAAATCGGGTCACAAGGATTGTTAATTCTTCTTATTGATGGGCGTTAAATAACATAATAAAAGCCGTGAATATTTTGTTTCCCTAGAATTTACAAGCCAATACTATTGTAAATGTGTCAGATGTATAGGTTTACTATTTAGTATAGTTTATCAGGATTGTATGATTTTTTTCATAATATAATCCTATACACACTTCCTATGACTTGCACATAAATTTTAACTTGTTTTAAATATTAATATTGTATTGATAAGTGAAACAGTTAACATAGGTCTATTATGGTCCAAATCGGATGCAAATACTTATTTTTCAAAATTTCATCCAATATTCAACAATATGTGTACATTGTGTATATTATGTATATGCTACTAACGCAACCTTTCTATTTGAAATATATTCACCCCTCGGGCAATTCGGTAATAGAAGGGAAACAAAACATGGCCTAATTTACATGACGTTACGCCCCTTAGGCGCTAATTAATGAACCATATTAATAATTATTCCAACATGAGAAGAAAACAAAATATTGCCGTGATATTTCGAGAAAGCCCCTATCAATTATTGCTCATTGGAACCTTTAGATTATTTTTGTTGTTGGAACCTATTGATTGTTTTTTTCAATTTTACCCTTTGTAAAATATCGATTGTTAGTGTCAATATAACCTATGCTCTGTTTTATCCTTTCAACATATCAATTGTTTGTGTTATTGGAAACAAAAATTTATTTTCTCGCTGGAATCTATTGATTAATACAGCTTATACATTAATTTATCCTTCCAACATCAAAATGTATTGGTTTCAATGGTATAAGACATCATTTTATCCTTGGCGACATGTCGATTGTTTGTATCGTTGAAAATTAATCTCTTACTGCAACATCAATGCTGTATACTTTTGGCGTGGACTAATTATACATATTCTCTACCTAAGACCAACCTGATAAATAGTTAGTTAAGGTGAGGGAGAAGATTAAGAGTGCAGAATGACCTGGTGGTCTAGGGGTAAGGTGTCAGACTTCTGTGCTGGGGGTCCGGGGTTCAATCCTCGGTCCCGGCACAGATTTATCTGATTACCAAACCTTCCCTTCACCTCTGACAAGACGTGTATTAATCACAACTTGTGAATGTGAGGAATGCCGGGCCTCCACCGTGGTTCGGATCCCACGTTAAACTGTAGGTCCTCCATTTCATCTCACAATCACCCTACCATTACACATTAGCGTAAGTGCGTACAACCCGAATATGTAGTAAGACGCGGTTATAATAATAATAATGATAATAATAATTATTATCATTATTATTATTATGATTATAATAAAGATTAAGAGTATGAAATCGGGATTGAGGGTTGAAAGGGAAAATCTTTGGATGGGAATAAGGGGCCACGAGCCCTTCTCGATTTGCACTTTTATAAATTTTGGTTTATATTATAGAATTAATATAGATTTGGAGGACTATTTATAGCAGTCTCACCAGTATCAGTTAACACCTAGTCATAATGTCGGGCACGTCAAGTGTTTTAAACTAAATTATTCCCCACCCTCCCTTCACACAAATGTGGATACGTTCCCCTCTAAATCTTATCTTCCTCATTAGTATGCATATGAGGAAAACCCGGACGAACATTAAGATGCTTTGCACACACAAATACCGTTCATCTAAATATTGCATCTTCTCCTGGTTTCTCACGAGGCAAACGAAATCACCCATCACGCATGCGTCACGCTGCCTCCCGTCCAATCATCAACACTGGTCCCCATTAATGCTGTGCAGTCGGGACCTGACCCATTCTCAATGATCGATCCACCGTTATTTATTCATCGCTTGCTACAGTGGCCGCTAGGAGAGGGCGTCTCGTTCACCCGTGGGATAGCTCGCTGGCTCGGTCGGCAATAAATATTTACTCTGCTGTTTACACTGAGTAAAGCACGAGATGAAGATAAAAGTCAGGGTTTGCACAGTTGTTGTTTCACCCCGGACCCCAATGGGTGGTGGTAGAAGGATAGAACGGGGGAGAGGGGGGAGGGGTAGAATTTGTGGACTAACTTATAATTGCAATATAATATCGTATTTAACCATTTACATTTTTAAAAATGTTAAATTTCTATTTTGATTGTTTGAGCTTTTGTTTTGTGGATTGTAAACAAAATGTTTTAATTGGTTTTATTTTTATACTTAATAAAACATATTTTAGTGATTTAAACTTGATTAAAAGAATGTTGAATTTAAATGAATTGCATCAATATTTAACTAGAAATTGGATTAACAAATCTAGTTTTATTTGGGTAGGATATAGATGTAGCTTTTTTTTTCTTAATAGATAGGCCTGCCTCAAACACTTCATTATGGCATGGAAAGCCTTGTCTTAATAGCGCCATACATTCGTAGATTAACGGAGATTATATTATGTAGATTGCGGCTTCACTATTGAACATTTGATATATTTGATATGAAAATCCTCGAAATAAATGCTTGAAAAAAAATAAAGTTTGGTAGAACTCAAGAAATTGCTGTCGAAAAAAAGTGGTCATTTTTATGAAATTGTGGCTTTACCTTTTAAATATTTTTGAATTCTGAAACTTCTGGGCACATCCTCGAGGTATAAGCTTCCATTTGAAACAAATATGATGATCATAGATTTGGGAATCACTTTGGGAATCAGTGTCTAAAGGAATCGCATCACGTTTCAAATGTACAGATACTCGGATATAGTGCAAAATTACGTAAGATCCGCTTTGGTGATAGAATGGTCCAAGCTAGTGGTGGTATTCAACATGGGGGCGCGAAGATATTTTATGTGGCTCGTAAAATTAAAATATACATATAACTTATACTCATGCACACATCCCCCCCGCCCCGTAAATTTAGATGTAATTTATTTTATGTGTGTATTATAGAGTATATATATATATAACTTGCATTACGTATCAACAGTTTTGGGGGTCCAAAGTTGAGGAGAAATCATATTTGAAGAGTACGCGAACATAAAAGGTAGAATGCGACTGTTCTAAAGAGTCACTCTTCTAATGGACTGGACTGCCGATGACGGGTAGATAGGGGTTAGAAAACTGGTCGGGTATACTGAGTTTTTTTTTACAAAATGGTTTCCCACTCTTCCTTCCACGCGAATGCGACTGCACTCTCTCTAATTCAATCTTACTTTTCTCTAACAGATTGGTATAGTTAGTAGGTCTACATATGCGTATAACCCAAACGTGGTATTAAAATAAATAAACAATACATTACGTAAGGACAGAATAGTCTGATAAATTTCCTATCTATGTAAAAAAATTAAAATGTTTAAACAATTAACCACAACTTTACGAATAAAATGCAATATCTGTTTAGATTTCTAAAAAAAAGTGTTTGATTTATTTTAAATGATCTCGTTCCTTTTTCAAACCATTGACCCCACATTTTAACCGCTTGTTCGTGTTTAATCTATCGTGAAAGAGTTAGCGAGCGTTCTTTCTCTCTAATTTTTTTTTTCTCTTTCAATAACTCACTTCATTTTTTTCCCCCTCTCTAACATCCCGCGTATTACACAAGAGAAAAATCCCCGGGACATCAGGAAGTAATCTGCTATTTCTAGGTAAATTACGATATTGAGAAAATAGTAATCACAACTTTTCTTTATTTATACTTTCTGACGTCGATACTGAATATCATTTACCAACTATGGTGAGATTTTAGCTATATTATTAGTATTCACCGCCTGTGTGCTCTAATGGTCAGATTATTTGACTACAGATCCAGAGGTCCCGGGTTCGATCTCCGTCTCTTCCAGATTTTCCGTGAAGCAGTAGGTTCTAGAACGGGGTCAACTCAGCCTCGCGAGGACAAATGAGGAGCTACGTAAATTAAAAAAAGTAACGGCTTTGTTTTGTACTAGTCTTCTGACGATGTGGAGATCAAGGTTCGAATCTCGGTCGGGTGTACTGAGGGTGGTTTTCCAAAAGAGTTTTCCACTCTCTCCACGTAAATGTGGGTACACTTCTTTTAAATATAATCTTCCTAATCCCTAAAACCATTAGCATAATTAGTATATAAGCGGACAACCCGAACGGTTAGAAAGACGCGGTGCTAAAAATAAACTATCCATTTATTGTGTCTAGATAAATAGAAATAACATTATTATTATTACTATAATTTTTAGTCATTTAATATATGGGATAGGACATATTATATTATAATGCAAGAGATGTATTTATTTATTGTTAATAGATAAATACGAACACTATAAAGATGTAGACACACACTATCACTCTATACCCGCGTCTTGATACCTGGGTGACCTGGCGGTCTAGGGGTAAGGTGTCAGACTTCTGTGCTGGTGGCCGGGGTTCAATCCCCGATCCCGGCACAGATTTATCTGATTACCAAACCCTTCCTTCACCTCTGACAAGACATCTTGTGAATGTGGGGAATGCCAGGCCTCCACCGTGGTTCGGATTCCACGTTAAACTGTAGGTCCTCCATTTCATCTCACAATCACCCTACCATTACACATGAGCGTAAGTGCGTACAACCCGAACGGGTAGTAAGACGCGGTGCTAATAATAATAATAATCTTGATACCTGTTCAAGCTCTACGCATATATGATAAATTATTCTAATGGGTTAGGAATAAGAAAGAAACCATTCTGGAGTTAATCTACCCGCATTTGTGTGAAAGGCGTGTGAAAAACTATATAGGAAAAACCACCCTCAATATAACCGACCGGGAATCTAACCGCGTTCCCCTCGTCTTCAGCAGGCCAGTCTAATACGAGAGGTATGTATGCCTTAAACCATTCGGCCGCTGAAATGGATCTACAAACACTATCACCATCATTTTATAGGTCTATACACACAAATAGTAAAGAAAACAACACACACATGACGTTGGAATTCATTTTACTGCTTCTTCTTTCGATATCGATACCTACTGCTTTCGATACTTTTCTTCTTATTCTAGAAATGAGAAAAGTATCTATACTTTTCTTTCGTTTCCACATCCGTTGTGCCAACAGCTTGTCGCATGGATTGGCCCCAGTCCCCAACTAACCGAGGTGTGTTCCTATGTTACTATTCCTCTGGACGGGAAACAAGTAGTAAGAACCTCCCTAACGTTTGGAATACGTGGGATCTAGTCTTCTCCTCTCCCCCACCCCCTCGGAGTTCCCGTACTGCCGCAATGGCGCTTCCGGGACTGCCCACATTGTGGCTAATGAGCGGACGATGAGTTATAGCGAGCGCGTTCAAGGTAACTTTGGAATTATATGACAGTTAATTACGAGGTGAAGCTGATCCGCGGTAGCTTTGGGCGTCTATGAAAGTTGATAATTGCGTATAGCTCGTTCACGGTAAATTTAAACTTTGATGACAGTTTATTTATATTGTTTGGAATATTTAATGCCGTTTCAGTACCAACGTGTCGTTTTCAATAAATTTTCTTGAAATATCCTTATAGTTTTAAATTAGGATAGAATCCCCTATATTACAAATCCGACTCTTCATTTTTTTTATCTACTAATCTCGAATTCCTAAATTGCTATAGAAAATAAAAAATGTAACTAATCATCAACAAGTTTTGTTAAAATACGATAAGTTGAGTGATAAATTAATGATCTGGGATCTGGTTGATAACATTACCTATATCTGTTCTGGACAAAACAACAATAAGCTGTGCATGAGCTCTAAACCGAGCTCCAATTAGAAATTTGAATGTTTTTAAAGATATTTTGAGACTAGTATATTCTTTAATCGTCAAATTTCGAATATCATAAGGGATTCTAGGATTATACGGTATATTCCCTAATATATATAATACCATATCTTTAACAATCCTAAACTGAATTACATTGGCCATAGTATTAAAATACGTAAATAACGATATGTCCACAACGTGTAGAAGAAATTTTTGATACAAATCGTTTGAAATACATTTCTAATGGAGACAACAAACACACGACAGAGACAAACAATAGCGTTAGTGTTTTGGATATTTGATGATAAAAATGCCGGGAAAGAATCCAATAAAACATTGAAGTGGTATATATTTTCAATTTGCCTCTTTGCCCGAAAGAGGCGCGAGCTCGTCGGATTGTTATTTGTTTAGAAAAGAATGCGCTGTGGGACGCGTCGTTCGTGTACCGACTACAAAGATACGTTAAAGAAAGACGACCTGGAAACGTCTCTCCTTCCCTCTTAAGGTTGAAGGCCATCAGCGCGAGTGCACGGAATTCTGTTCTATTGCACAATTCAGACTGTTTAGAGGGAGAATTCTCGTTTGAACCTGGGCAGGGACTCCGGAATCTAGGTTGCCGGTGGTGGGTGCTTGAACCTTTATTATTTGGGAGGGGCGTTAGGGGTCTGGGACTACCTCTATTACCCCACCCAGGCCTGGCTTTAAGGGAGGTGATAAAGGCTGACAACCAAGGGCCTCCACAAACTGTTTCAATAAAAAATAATATCTTTTTGGCTGATTTTTATAAAAAATCTACTTTGGTGACTTTTGAACAGAAAATTATGAATAAAATTTTTTACAAAAATTATTTTTAAGTGTTGATAGTATTTTCGGTATCTATCCAGATTAACTAAAAACCAACCCACAACCAATCAATATATGGCTTGCATATCCAAAACTACAACTATTGTAATTACTTAACATTTTTAAGAAAAGGTATTGAATTTTTTTTACATATTTTTAATATATCTACCACCCGTTACGGTGGTCGAATGTTCTAAGCCGTCACTCTCGCAGTAGTCTAGACTGAGGATGACTGATGACTGAGAGAGTGAGGTTTTAATCCTGATCTGGTGACAGGTGTCCTGAGGTTTTATTTCCCTGAATTGAATTAGTTAGCTTAAAATCACGATTTCATCTCAAGATATGATCATATAACATATAAATATCAGTCGGCTGTATTCCCGATTACAGACCGAGAGAACGGTAAGAACCGCTAAAAAAAGATAATCGGAGATACATACATAATCTTGAAGTAGAACATTTTCACGAATAAAATACTTTTTCCAATTAATGAGAAAGTAAAATGGAAACACCACTTATTCTGTTCTCCATACCCGTCCGGCCTATCTGCAAAATAAATAATTATTCGAAATGTTTCCCTGCATTATATTAAAATTTAAATATAAACTCGTACTAAAGAATATACCTTCAGATGCGAGCGCGCTTACACAGTCCATTCGCCAATGGTATGGCGGTGACACCTAGCAGACGATAGTTATTGCAAACATTGATTGAAAGTCCTTGAGGTTGGTTGAGGTTAAGCTATGTGGAAATAACTATTAATTTCTTAGTAATAGTAGATTATCATTATTATTATTATTAGCACCATGTCTTACTACCCGTTCGGGTTATACGCACTTACGCTAATGTGCAATGGTAGTGTGATTGTGAGATGAAATTGAGGACCTATAGTTTAACGTGGAATCCGAACCACGGTGGAGGCCTGGCATTCCCCACATTCACAAGTTGTGATTAATACACGTGTTGTCAGAGGTGAAGGAAGGGTTTGGCCATCAGATAAATCTATGCCGGGACCAAGGATTAAACCCCGGACCCCCAAAACAGAAGTCTGACAACTTACCCCTAGACCACCAGGTCACCCAATAGTTGATTATCAAATCAAAAGTTTTAATACCTTTTAATAATACTTATTTAATTCTAGAATGGTAACGTGGTGGTCTGCTATTCCACCACCTAATATATAATGTATTTTTTTTTGTTAATTTGGTTCACCATCATAATTTGTGAAGAGAACGCAGCATTTTAGAAGCTCTCGTTTGTACAAATGCCTCTTTTACAAAACAAATACACCCAAACAGATATTTTCATAAATTCATGTTTCAATAATGAATGTAAAAACGGTTAAAATAAAAACATAATTTAAAAAAAATTGTCTGTTGTGAAAGTTTTGACTGCCCAAAGTAATAACAAATCAACATATGGTCTGGAGAATGGATACATGAGAGTAGATCTGATAACTTCTGCTAGCTGTCAATCACCACCACTCCAGTGGCGAATTGACTCTAGCGATTGTTTCTACCGATTTTAACTGCGTGGGTTTGAGTGGAATGAAACAATGTTTTAATAGTCCTGTTACTCCTCCCTCTTCCCTGGTCCCACCCCTAACATACGTGTAATTAACAAGGTTTTACTCGATACACAAGCAGAGTTCTGTATTCGCGAGTGACCGATTCGGGAGGTCAACTAAATGTAGTGGAACTGTTATTTCATGGTGAATACAGACAGGGAAAACCTGGTAAAGTCAGGGATTTTTTCGATGTCGTGGAAAACAGGGGAATGTCAGGGAATTTAATCAGAAATAACATTAAATATTGAATAAATAACTTATGATAATGTTGATGTTTAGCAATCATTAGGATTGTTTAAAAAAATGTGATCAATGTAACAAAAAGAAAAACTGACATCTTTTAAGTAAAACTGTAGAATGGCTATGTGGGGATTTATTTAAAAATATTGTCTGGAAAACATAGAAAAGTCACAAAAGTTTTGTATCAATTTAATTGAAAAAAAAGACACCTTAACACGGGAATCGAACAATTATAGCTATTAAAGATTGGCTATTTAATCCATCATGATAATGTGCGCATTCATATGGTTGTAATCGGACTCTTTCTTGGCAGTGTAAAGCCCTCCAGAGTCGAAGGTGGCTGCGTTATCTGATAGCTCGTGATCATAATTGATCAGATATATGTAATTGATTTCCTCACGTCTATCACAGAATCTGCCTTAAAATATGAGCGAAAAATGATCCTGGTCACGAGAGGGCTCCTGGATATATCAGCGGTTACAGGATTGATGTACTAAACCAAAGGTCCCGGGTTCGTTTCCCGTGTTTTTTTTTCAATATATTTTTTTAGCTCATCGTTTATCTACCCGTTCGGCTTATACGCTTATGTGATAATTACGCTAGTGGTTTTTGGGATTGGGAAGGTTATATTCAAGGAATTGCACCCGAATTTGCGTGGAAACCCATTTTGTAAAAAAAAACCTTAGTACACACCCAACCGAGATTTCAACCTCAATCTCCCCTTCATCGGTAGTCTAGTTTACTACAAGAGTAGCGCGATAGACCACGCACCCACCAAAGCAGGTATTTATCAATTAATTGAATATATTTAGATACGACTCTAACCATCATTAACAAACATAATAGCTTGGCTATTTAATCCATCGTAAAGGTTTGAGCCACCCGGTGTTTCTACACAATGTATTTTTCACTATGTCGTTTAACACTAGGGTAATTAGAGACCTAATACACGGGGTAAGAATGAGTAGGATGGTTTAAAGGACTGCCTCTAGAATTGTTGGTGAAATCTGGGACTATCAAAGCTGAAATACACGGGTCGTTTTTCGCTTTAGTCCATTCACATCCCATCTTGGTGGATTCAAACGATCTCCTATTTACTTCCAAGGACAGTACCAAATATCCTGCATAGATATATCTAATATACATGTCGCTTTTCTGGAGGAGTGCATAAAAGGCCCTACGGCCAGAGGAATTGCCTCCGAATTAATAAAAATAGGAAAAGCAAAATTTAAGAGCATGTGAAAAAATCACCCCCAAATCCACCCGGCCGTGATGTAATCCTCGACTAAGCCTGTGCGAAACCTCGAAATTTTGAACTCGATTCTGAATCGGGTTAGGATTTGTATTCGATTCAAAACTCTGAACTTTAACGTAAGAAAGATTCTAAACGGATTAGAAATTTAAAATCCAAATACATCCCAAATTCGGTTTAGATAGAATTTAATTTGAAACTCGAATATAAAAGTCAAACTTATGATTAATTTAACTTTTTAAAGAAGTTAGCATAGGTCCATGATTAGACTTGGCCATGCATACTTAAAAAATTCGTAGTATTTATAATGTAATCACTATTTAAACACGGTTTAGTAGACTCTTTAATATGTATGTATATAATTTAGACTAATCGTTGATACCATTTAATGATAGAATATTATATCATCGGCAGACCAGTTTTACAAGAGGGTGACACCTTGAACCATTCTGCCACTGAAACGGGTGACCTAATTTAATGATACTGTCCAATAAGACAAATCTAAGACTATAATATCGTTTATGAAACATTTAAATGACAACTAGCTACTCCGGCTCACACAGTGGTTTGAGAATTGTCTTCCCTCAAGAATACCAATTCAAAAACGGTTACTTTAATTCAAAAACGGGTGACCTGGTGGTCTAGGGGTAAGGTGTCGGATTTCTGTGCTGGGGGTCCGGGGTTCAATCCTCGGTCCTGGCAAAGATTTATCTGATTGCCGAACCCTTCCTTCCCCGCTGGCAAAGCGTGTATTAATCACAATTTGTGAATATGTGGAATGACAGGCCTCCGCCGTGGTTCGGATTCCACGTTAAACCGTAGGTCCTCCATTTCATCTCACAATAATCCTACCACTACACATTAGCGTAAGTGCGTATACCCGGCACAGATTTATCTGATTACCAAACCCTTCCTTCACCTCTGACAAGACATCTTGTGAATGTGGGGAATGCCAGGCCTCCAACCGTGGTGCGGATTCCACGTTAAACTGTAGGTCCTCCATTTCATCTCACAACCACCCTACCATTGCACATTAGCGTAAGTGCGTATAACACGAACGGGTAGTAAGACGCGGTGCTAATAATAATAATAATTATTATTATTATTATTGCGTATAATCCGAACGAGTAGTAAGACACGGTGCTAAATAATAATAATAATTCAAAAGCCTTCTCATGTACCTAGCATCGGTCGCGTCGAGAGTTTCACAAGAGGCGACCCTTGAGGAACCCATCGCAGGCATCCTCGCCAACTTGGAGGCGATACATCCTTAAAACTATCGATGTTAAGATAAAATGTGAAGGAGGCTGAGACGAACCTTTCCTTCTACCGAGAGTGACCTTGGTAAAGTGGAAAACCGGGTGTTCAGAGGGTGAGAACGTGAACTTATAGGTGCGAGGTCAACTTAATTTTTGAGGCGGGGATTGCAGGAAACAAAAAAAGGGTGGGGTGGCATAGAGAAGGGTAATAAACTAGGGACGTAACGATTTTGTGTTGAATCCAACTAGATCCTGAATTGTTTCGGGGTAAGGGTGGGGAAGTAGCATAGGGGTATTGGGGCTATTTTTTTTCTTTATCACTGCGTTTTACTGGTTATACGTATGTGTGATAACTACTCTAATAAGGTAGATATGAAGAAGGAAGAATTTGCTTGAAAGTAGGAAACCATTTAGGAAAAACCACCTTCAGCGAACTCGACCGGGATTTGAACCGTGATCTCTCCATAATCAACAGTAGATTGGCATCTTGGACCAGTTGGCCACTGAAACGGGTCTCTGGGTCAATATTTTATCGATTTTATACGGCGTGTAAATGTGTTTAATGTTTAATCTTACTAAAAACAAAACACAATCGAGATAAAATGATTGACCAACAAAACCAGTATAAATACGAAGGGCAAGTGACATGATTTTTCGTCACAACTCGTAGTTTTGTCAGTGGTATCGGTGCCTTAAATTTATAAATTATAGGACTTGCACAGCATCCAGATCCCCCGTCGTTAATTTACTGATAATTAGATAGAAACAAATACAGATTTACAGTGAAACATTTTCGGTTTTGCTGAGCTTGTAGCTACGTGGTTTTAAATAATATAAAACCCTTGTATTATTTTATGTTACTCACTTGTCAAACACCTTAGTTCAGTCAGTAATGTGGTTGTCTACTGAGTTAAAGGTCCTGGCTTCGATTCCCGGCATTGTCGAAACATTTATCATTGAGGTAGTGAAGGTTTCCCCTTTCACAGTTATGAATAATTAACGGTCGGGGGCTGAATGTTGTGTGTGTTATAGATTTAAGTTAGTTTATAGGTCGTGTGCTGATATAATCGGTCGGTTCATAAAGTGCATGTTATACCTAGGATAAATAAAATAAAAATATTATTGAGGTCAAGATCTGTAAGCATACTTTTATTTGTTAAGTGTATTGTATAAGGATATAGTTCGTTTATATAATGTTACTTAAAAATTGTGTACAAATTGAAAATAATCGTTTGTGTACTGGTTGTATAAATTATATTATATCCAAGCCTAACAAATTAGGTAAATATACAATTGGATTTCGGTGAAAGGGTTATTTTTGACAGTTATGAAAGTCATTAGACCAATTTTCATATATTCATACATCAGGCTATGTGCTCTGCAGTTGTCATTTTTTATAGATATGATCAATATATATATATATTAAATAATAAATAAATAGTGTATCAATGTTTACAGCAATGCTATGTTTGTGTATTTTAAAAGCTGCGTCATGAGAAAATCTTAATATATAGATTATTTTAACTATCCGAAAACCCACTTAGGTGGTCGCATGGTCTAAGGCGTCACGGTAGGGTTAGAATATATTGCCGGTCGGGTGTACTGAGGGTTTTTCAAAAATTGTTTTCCACACTCACTTTAGGCTAATGAGGGTACACTTCCTCTAAATTTAATCTTCCTTATC
Source organism: Timema shepardi (assembly GCA_902151425.1). Classification (NCBI taxonomy): domain Eukaryota; kingdom Metazoa; phylum Arthropoda; class Insecta; order Phasmatodea; family Timematidae; genus Timema; species Timema shepardi. The sequence continues at coordinate 124,862 of CABFVX010000447.1, forward strand.
CCCAACGTATTAGCGTAGTTAGTACATATGCGTATAACCTGAACATGTAATAAAACGCGTTGCTAAAATTTAAAAAACTAACTAATCCAGCTTAAATATTAAAATGTGGAATATAATATTTGAAGTCACTACAAATTCTATAATACGCATTTGACCCAGTTGTAACGGGAACAAATTTCGAGTCGAATTATTTACAAATGTAATTTTTAGTTTACTCCCACAGAACGGGTTTAAAAAATTAAGCCTATTTAAGTCCGTTTTATACAGATTTAGGATTGCTTACAATACAAACCCGTTAATCACGGAAAACATTCGTAGCAGTTCAGCAGTGCATCGATAAATCTTGTATAGTTGTCGCATGATTATTAGGGGAGTAGGGAGAGGAGGGGGGGCATGGGGTTTGAAGCCCCTGACTAAGCTAATTATATATATATATATATATATATATATGTGTGTGTGTGTTTGGGTGTGATTAATAAATTGGATAGCATATTGAAATCTTACACCCAAATTTCAGGACTTGGGTAATTTTTTAAGGTATTTAAAAGTTAACTAAATATTCAGAAGCCACATATTTCCAGATATAAAGGGTACAGGGGAAAAAGGAAGAGAGTCTAATTTTAACTCTAATTGTGTTAGTGCTGCCATCTGTTAGACAATTATGATGCCTTTCTAATGCACTTCAAATTAGGGTAAAAAGAGGCCTCTGCCATATTTAACTTTATTAAAAAAAGTATTTGATTGTGTCCTTATGGGATTTGAGATAAAAAAAACTTTTTCTGGAAAATATGTGAAATGTGACTTTCTACCTTTTTTGGTTTGTGCCCTTTATATTCACCCCATGAACACACAAAACCCCGGAATTTATTGCACTTAGCTGACAGAACTAGTTGTGTGATTGATAGTGTGTTCGACTCTGAACACGTATCTAAACATTTCATCCCCTAATTTAAACAAACCTATCTTTTTCCTTTATACAGGTTGAATGGGACCAAAGTACTCTAGTTATTTGCTCGGTGGTGCTCTCGGAGCAGTGTGGACGCAGACGCAGCGTAGAGACGCTGGACGCACAATCTGGTCGCCAATCGCAGATGCCTCGAAATAACTGGCCAAATAACAAACTATGGAAACCGGTCCGGTCGCCTCGAAGGGACTGGCCACATAACTAACCATGGAAACCGGTCCGTTCGCATCGAAGGGACTGGCCACATAACTAACTATGGAAACCGGTCCGTTCGCATCGAAGGGACTGGCCACAGAAACCGGTCCGGTCACCTCGAAGGTACTGGCCACATAACTAACTATGGAAACCGGTCCGGTCGCCTCGAAGGGACTGGCCACATATCTAACCATGGAAACCGGTCCGTTCGCATCGAAGGGACTGGCCACATAACTAACTATGGGAACTAGTCCGTTCGCATCGAAGGGACTGGCCACATAATTAACTATGGAAACCGGTCCGGTCACCTCGAAGGGACTGGCCACATAACTAACTATGGGAACTAGTCCGTTCGCATCGAAGGGACTGGCCACATAATTTACTATGGAAACCGGTCCGGTCGCCTCGAAGGGACTGGCCACATAACTAACTATGGAAACTAGTCCGTTCGCCTCGAAGGGACTGGCCACATAATTAACTATGGAAACCGGTCCGGTCACCTCGAAGGGACTGGCCACATAACTAACTATGGAAACCGGTCCGTTCGCATCGAAGGGACTGGCCAAATAACAAACTATGGAAACCGGTCCGGTCGCCTCGAAGGGACTGGCCACATAACTAACTATGGAAACCGGTCCGTTCGCATCGAAGGGACTGGCCACATAACTAACTATGGAAACCGGTCCGGTCACCTCGAAGGTACTGGCCACATAACTAACTATGGAAACCGGTCCGGTCGCCTCGAAGGGACTGGCCACATAACTAATTATGGAAACCGGTCCGGTCGCCTCGAAGGTACTGGCCACATAACTAACTATGGAAACCAGTCCAGTCGCTGGTTGCAGATGTGAGACGCTAAACGCGCCGAGGGATTCGTACCTTAAGGACGATGGATGTCCCAGAAAGTGAAGGTATTATTTTTAACAGTTTTAATCAATAATAAATTTGTGACAAGCGGCTAGATTTTATTTGGGTCTATACTTAAAGTAAGGATATAATTGCTTGTATACCATATCGGGAAGAAAGTGGAACTTACTTTTTTTTATTAGCCAAGCGTGGCTGTTCACTTTATTTTAAAGTAAGGAGCCAAATGGTACTTTTTCGTATGTATACAAAATCTAATATTTTCTTTCTCTCGACACCTCGGAGAGAAAGTATTGTGATCGTCAACATATCTAACTCGAGATGTTGATAAATGTTGACGTTTCATGACCCCCTGAAACCAAAAAAGATGTTTTCGCAATGCCGTCTGTCTCTACCTCGGTCTAGAGCCGAAACTATTTCACCATTTAGGATAACATTTGGTATCTGGGGTTTTCAAAAGATTCCTCCGAAGAGTTTGTGGAATTAGATATCTAGCCATAAATTTAAAGGTACTGTATATATACTTTTTAATTCGGGTCCTTTGAAAATGAATTTCATTCTTATGTCCTTTGGTGGACAAAGATGTTTCTCTTTTCTCAATTTGTCTGTGACAGTGTTCCTAGTTCATAATACAAAGAGAATAATTAACAGTGTATATTATTTCATTTGTGATCTTTGGTGTAGTGTTTCTACAACGTTTATACATACCTATTATTTCATTTCACAAAACTTATGCGTTTTGAATAAATCTATATTTTAAGATAAATGCGGTTGCACCTATGACGTCTGGCCATTCTCAAAAGAATATGTCTATAATCCTGGCGAGGTCGAAATTTATTTTTGACGAGTAAAAATCTGGTTAAACACAAATGTTTTAATAAAAAAAAAAAAAAAAAATCCATTCGAGTTATTCTAGGAACTGTGCTCGAGTTTTAAGGAAACGCAATCTAAATTGTCTGGATATAAGTCGTTAAATCACAACAACAAAAATACCTAGACATTAATAACAAGGACACCTTATCGGATATATTTATTTTAGCACCGCACCTTAATACTCGTTCAGGTTATACGCTTATGTAATAATTACGCTAATGGTTTCAGGGATTGTGAAGGTTTGCATTTGCGTGGAAGGAGAGTAGAAAATCATTTCGAAAAACCACCCTCAGTACACCCAACCAAGATTCAAACCTCGAGATCACCGTCATAGGCAGTCTAGTCTACTGTGAGAGTAGCGCGCTAGACCACTTAACCATCGAAGTAGGTTATCGGATATCGATCACCAGCTCCCCGAATCAAAATATTTAATAATATCCGTGTGGTAAACACTTTCGCTAAATGTTTAAATGTTGTTAAAATAAAATAAAAATTCACATACATTTTTCAAATATGTTTGAAATATTATAACGAATATTTTAAGCATACATTTTCTCTTGAAAATCAATACATCCCCTTTTCAAACCGGGTTGAAATTAAAATAGACGGTTTTTTAATTTAATCCCCCTTTAAAACAAACAGTGACCTGTCAAATCAACGATGTGAACGGAAAATCTGTTCCCCTTGGTTTCATTTGCCTCTCTATCCTTCCCTTTTTAACTCTCATCCTCTCTCCCTCCTACTTTCGATTGTTCTCTTTTTTTAATTTATCAAATTTGTTCCCTCCACCTCTATTTTCTCTCTTTAACCAACTAATATTTCTAAGCACCCTTCTTTTTAATTCCGTGTCGTATTCATAATTCATTTCGGCCTCACCTTTTCGTCCCGAGTTTAGCCTACTTGTGCACACAACCTGCCTACTCTATAAAGGCCTATGATAAAAATACATATCGCGTGTTTGGAGGACATTTGTCGGAAGTTTTATTGGCTGCAACAGGTTAAAAGAAAAGGTTCTCTCTAGATTATTTATTGTGGTTCGTAAGAAAACTTAAACTGGAGCTTCTGGAAAACTCTAGGAGGATTATGGAAGAAAGAAACTTTTTGAAAATACACTTTTTTTTGACGTCATCATTGATACTAATAATTTAAGTACTATTTTTTTCACCACGTCTTAGAACATGTTAGAGCCACACTCAACGGCATCAGCCTGAATTCTAGCTATACTGACCAGGCGGCCGACGTCAGTGAGAGAAGATAGTGACAACTTAAATGGATATAGGGTGTAATGTAGTCAGCACAACTAGCCCTCCAGCCGTTAATCTCAATTTTCTAGACCGGAGCCGCTACTTTTTTTTTTTAAACTCAAGCAGCTCCTCATTTTGTCCTCACTCAGAGGAGTTGACCATGTTCTACATCCACAGCTTAACATTTAGTGTCTGGAAGCACCGGGGATCGAATCCGGGCCAGATAGATCTGTAGCAAAAACTCTGACCACTATACCACACAGAGTTGGATCCTGTTAGGTTTATACGCGTACATCAATTACACTAAGCGTATAGGGATGAACAAAGTAGATTTCAGAGGGAGTGTACTCAGATCTGTGTGTAGGAAAGGTAGGGAACCATTTAGAAAAAGTCCCCTCCCCCCAGTACACTCAAATGGGATTCGAACCCTTCACCTAACTTCACTGAAAATATAGTATAGCAGGAAATTGACGTGTTAGACCATGTGACAACCGATGTGGGTGGAATTGATATTTACCCATCGAATCGGATGTCTGCAGATCCTATAACTTGCTGTATGGTTACACATTTACCCCGTTTGACTACTAAAACGTGAGCCTTGAATGTTTAATACTACACCTCCATGCCGATTGACTTGCTAAAGGTGAGTCTCCTTCCCGTCTTCCATGGTGGAGATTCGATCCCAATCCCGTGGGTCTACACGAAGTCTCCTATCAATAACAAGTCAGACCTGGGCACGGTTTCTCTTTTTCAAAAAAATCGTGTCAAGGGCTACGCTTTTAACTATAGCACTAGGCAAAAGACAAATAATATGCCCAGACACTCGACCTCCAGGTTAAAATGTTTGCGCTTCTTTCGGCAGCTTGAGTCTTTCACCACTAGGACCGCTGCGGTCAGTCCTATCATCACCCAGCAGTGACACTAGCGAAGCCCAGTGTTGAAGGACTCAAGCTGGCAGAAAGAGAGCAGTGAAACCCCCGTAAGGTTGAGAGACTGTTTCTTACTTGTCTGTGGTCTGGGCTCACTTGGTGTATGGGCTAAGCCTATTTTCTAATACAGTCTTTTTCCCCACAATGTTATTTTTCCAGGTCAATAAATAACTAACTATAGTATAACATATATGGTTTCTGTGGCCGACAGTTTCTGTCGTCTTGGGGTGTGAGAAAAGAGAAAGTGATGGCCGACACTCGTAGCTTATATTGGAGAGGACAATGTTATACGTTGGGAGATGGCACTAAATCATAATACAGTATGTCACGGTACAGTATGAATATGTAAACATTGTTTTAAAATATTTTATAAATTTAAAAAATAAGTTTCTTCCTATCCGAATTCGACTACACATGATAAAATAAATTCCACGTTAGATTTGGGAGAGAACGTTCACGTTTACTCACGTGTAGATATGTAAACATGTTTAGTACAAGGGTACAAAAAATATTTATAAATCCAACTGGAAATGTAATTAGGAATCAAAATATTGGGGGGG
>CABFVX010000447.1:132676-200594 GCA_902151425.1 Timema shepardi
CCCCCCATGAGCGTTTCAGCAGAACACACACTATTCCACATTTCCCCCTCCAACCTTCCGAAAGTTCGGGGGGAAATTGTCGAGCGAATACCGGATGCTCTTTGCTTGAAAGAAACGACGTAGAATTAATTAACCTTCGTTAAAGTTGGCAAGTCCGATCATTAGTTTACCCTCCAAATTGAAATATAGCCAAGCGCCAGAGTTTTGGAAACTTCGTGTTTTTTTGTTTGTCTTTTTGCTTCAAGGACGTGACTACTATAGAATGACGAACGAGGTATTTGATGAGAGTACTTTGTGGAAAAGCGATATAGATATTTTATTTTCCCAAAATTTAGCCGCTTTGCATGAAAATAGAGCTTTAAAACGTCTGGAAAACTTATTTGATAAGAAACCATTTAATTATTATTTTTTGAGTCATCTTATTCTTACAACGTTTGCATTTTTAGGGTGTTTAAAGTACATTCTCTGAACTGAGAGATTATATCAGCACACGACTTACAAATTAATTTAATTCTATGACAAAGACAACTAAGAATATACAACACAATGGTTTTACCGGTGATTATTTATAGTTTTGAAACATGGTATGTTACCTTACACGATAAAAATAAATTTAGGGTGTTCAAAAAAAATAGTATTAGAAAGGTATTTTGGGAGTAAATGAGGTTACATAATTATGAGCTACATACCATCTTAGGATAAACAAGTCTGGTAAATTACGGTGGGCAGGACAGGCAGCGTTGGTGGGAGATTCTACAACCTTGTTAACGGTATTAAGTGGTAAACCGAATGGAAAGAGAACACTGGGAAGATATAGATGCAGATGGAAGGATAGTATTAGAATGGCCCTGAAAGAGATAGAGTGTAATTAGGGGGGGATGAATAGAACTAACTCAAGATAGGTATAGGGTGTAATAAGGGGGACGAGATCGAACTAGCTCAAGATAGGTATAGGGTGTAATAAGGGGGACGAGATCGAACTAGCTCAATATGGGGATGGGATGTAATGAGGGGGACGAGATCGAACTAGCTCAAGATAGGGATAGGTGGCGTACTTTTGTAAGTGCGGTAACGAGGTTTTGAGTTACTAATGCCATAGAATAAGTACGTAACATATAAAATAACAAATCCCCTAACCTTAAAATTCTTTATGTGAAAGAGGAAGACGCAATTTCACCATATATATAATTATATATATGTTGGCGATACTGATCATTGAAACCATGACCAATATTTTAATATTCAAACACGCTAACAGCTGACCTAAGAGGTTGTACGTTTAATTATACAAATGGAGTAAGTATGAGAAAGGCATAGTTTACGGGAAATGTACCTGCATTTGAGTTACAAATAAACTCTTTACAACCAGCCGGAATTCGATTTCTAATTTCCAAGTCATACCAAACTAAATGAGCTTGACGTATTTTTCCATGTACCATAGCTGTGGCTAAGAGAATTCGTCCCTTTTTGAATTAGGGGCATATTAGTATAATTTTTATTTAAAAAATATATATTTATTTATATCGTGACTAAGTATGAAACAATTCGAACCGTAAAATTCAATCTGTGTCAAAGATGGCGGCAGTTTGTAATATCTAGTTCCATTAAGTCTATGGTATTACAAACTCCCGAGAACTTTCGCCCGTAAAACACACCCAAAACTTCGATCCCCCCCTCCTCTTCCCTCTTAAGTTAAAGTAGGGGTAAAGAGACCCCATAGGGACAATATGCAAAGCACGACCAACCCTCATAATAGACGACCCTACTTGTCACAGGGGAAGCTAGCAGGGGAAAAAATGACAAACGTTGCGCGTGTGTGGTTATAATTCCTCTTTATGTTTTTCATTTTAACATTAAATAAATGGTACGGAACTCCGCACGAACTTTCTCGCTCTTCGCTCTATTTCTTAGGAATGGAGATATTTACTCAAAATTTGTAATATAATATATACTAGCCAAACCAAGAATAAATTACGCTATACATACGTAAAACATGTTTTATTCATGGTTTTAAATTTCATAATTTTATTTTTAAAGAATTAACGTCTTCATTTGTATATTTGGATCAATACAAAACGATATTGGGTCCCCAAGGGTCAACACTTCGTATTACAATTTTCGTCATTTTACTAGGGGGTATCTTATGGTTATTGCATAGCTATTAATTTTCTCTTTTATAACTTTTGACCATTTAAATAGGTAATCATTGACTATTGAGTCTAAAATGAGAGAGATAGAATCGTTATAGCCGATTTTGAGAAATAGTTTTTTTCTCTTTTCACCCTTTAGTAAACTGCTATTAATTTTAAGGTTAGACAAACAGCGTTGCAAAAACAACTTTTTAGGGTTTGGGGGGGTCATGATACGTCGACATCTATCAACATATCGGGCTAGATTTTTTTTTGACAATCGTAATACTTTACGCTATGAAAACCCTAGATACCAAGTTTTAGCCCGATTGGTAAAATAGCTTAGGCTCTAGTCGAAGGTACAGACAAACGTAAATTCAAAAACAACTTTTTCGGATTCGGGGGGGAGGGGGGGGGGGGCGTTATGAAACGTCGAAATTCATCAAAATCTCGAGTTCGATTTTTTTTACGATCTCTAAACATTTATAAATATTCCAAATAAAATGGCTTCTCTCAATATTTCGGCAAAATGACTTTAAGGGCTCCGGTCTGATGCGTAAATTATCATTTGTTTTTATAATATCTCCTAAACTAATTGAGATATGAAATTGCTTATAGTTACAAATATATAGGTCTCTTTATAATAAAAATATTTTATAAGAAGCATATTTTTATAAAACCAATAACTTTTAAGCTATAAGTAAATATATTTATTTTTTAACTTTTCGAACACAAAAGGTAAAAGTATTGCGACCGCAAAAGAAAATCTAACCTGAAATGTTGATGTATGTCGATGCCTCAAGACCACCCAAACCCTAAAAATTGATCTTTGTAATGACTTCTGTCTGTGTGTCTGTTTAAACTTAAAACTAAGATTAGTTTAAGAAAGGGTGAAAAGAGAAAAATCGATTTTCTCTTACCATGAAAATGAATTTTTGGGTACTTTACAGAAGCAGAATTTTCCGTATATCCGCAACTATTTGAGATACTAAATAACTTATCATTGCAAAATTTTAGTGCTATTAACAATAAATAACTTCTATATGAAATATATTTTTATAAATCCAACAGTTTCTGAGATATTGGCAAATATATTAATACCATTTTGTGAGCTTTAGTAGAAAAGAGATACCACTTAATTTTTAACGCAATAATTCTCCAATGCCATAGAGTAATTAAATATAAGTGATTCTCTAGAAGTTTATGTTGTTTTTCCTTAAACCTCTTAGGAGAAATGTTTGTACAACAATTATTTAACCCGCCTCGGTGGCATAGTTGGCTGACAAGTTAGTTGTATTGAGCTCGAATGTCAAGGACAGGGATACCGAGGTTCGAATCTCGTTCGCGTTAACTGAGGGCTTTTTCCTAAATGGTTTACCACTCTCCATCCATGCAAATGCGGGTTTACTTCCTCTACATTCAACCTTCCCCTTCCTAATCCGTTAGCGTAAATAGTACTTAAGGGTATAACATGAACGGGTAGTAAGACGCCGTGCTAAATTAAAAAAATCTACATCCATTTTAGACTTATTAGTCAATATTTACATTTTTTATTGGTCAAAATTTATAAATGAGGAATTTAATAGCAGTGCGATAGCATGAAGATATTTGTAACACCTAATAAAATGTCGAAAATTTTAACTGGAAGTTGAAATTTTAATACGAAGTGTTGACCCTTGTGAACCCAACATTGATTTTTTATCGGTACAAATATACAAATAAGGACATTAATTCTATAAAAACAAAATTATAAAATTTAAAACTGGGACTAAAAAAAAAGTTTTATATAAGTATAGGGCAATTTATGCTTGGGTTTGCTAGTGTATATTATTTAGTTTCACATGTATTACGAGTTTTAGGTAAATATCTCCATTTTCAAACAATAGAGCGAGAAAGTCCGTGCGGAGTTCCGTACCATTTATCTAATTTTTTTTGTTACAGCTACTATATATACAAAACTTTCCGATATAGCTTAGCTACATTCTTGCCAAACTATCTAATGTATACTTTCTAACTTAACGAGAAATGGGAATTTTTTATACACCCAATTGACAAATAATAAAAATAATTTAAGGATAAAATTAGGGCCAAAATGTATATTTCAATTGATCAAAAATGTTATAAAAAATTTCTAACCCAATGAAAAATGACATTTTTTGGGTGAACCAATCGGCAAAAGTAAAATTTAAATTTAAAAACATAATTTTATCTTTTAAATAATAATATTGGCCCTATATAAAAAAAATGACTTAAAATAATCTTTTTTGACGTAATGTCACAAATTGTTTATGATAAAATGGAATAAAAATTGGTAAAAACAATTGTTTATAGCAATTAAATGACCAAAATATCAGTAATGAATTTTAAAAGTTCTCTTCTGATAATAGACGAAACGATTGCAAAAATACTGTCGCGTTTGGTTTTGGTTTCTTATCCGACACTGAGCGCTCGGTCGGTAGTGTGTCCGCCTACTGAACTAAGGGTCCTGGATTTTATTCCCGTCATGGCCAAAATGTATCATTGGTGAAATGTGGGCTTACCCTCTCACATTGATAAATTAAAAGCTGGGGACTCGATGTTGTGTATGTCCTAGTCTTATGTTAGATTATAAGTCATATGAAGCTACGACAGGCCTAGCAAGCCGGTAGTGGGAAAATATATGGCTTGAATAAAAAACTGACCCAGACCATAGGCTGGAAACAGTAATGGATGTAAGTGTAAAGTTTCAGTTTCCGACCAGCAGGGTGTTTACGTACACTCAATTTAACCTAATAGGTAGCAAGCTTACCGGGAATATTTACACTATGGAGTAGTTTTATAATACACAGTGTAATCAGTCAAGGAAAGATTGAAACATTTCAGGTGGAATGTATACACATTGAGACTTTTACGTTAAAAAAAATCAAGTTGAAGTTTTATCTAATCGATATTTTATAAACATATAAATATCAGTCTGTTTTGTCATAAAATATATAGTTTTATGTGCGAGGGGCTGGGGGAGGAAGGGTGGGGCGATAAATTTGAAGAGCTGAGCTTATTTTATTGACTCATATGAACAACAATGCACCGAGTGAAAATAAAGTATGCAACTTTATTCATCCCTATATTATTTTTCATCTCACTCACGTTTTTTTACTGACCGAGGGTAATGAGGTCCTATTTCAAATCGATCATTTGACATTTCGTCTGCCCGTCCGTCCAGATGTTTGATCAGCTATAACTGTAAAATATGCGAACCAAGTTTAACAACATTTGATACGGACATTCTTTAAATCCAGGTCAAACGATGGGTTTTTTTCCAATTTGGTTATCCGTTTCAATATGGCGGCCACACAAATGTATTTTTTATTTAAAAGCTCATGTCACGTGATTTGAATTTTAAATTCCAACAATAGATCGCGTACCTAGGGCATACTTTTTTTTAATTTTGAAATATATTACGAGGTTGACGTCTTACACCAAGTGAAAAAGGTTAATATATGAATATATTATAGTATTAAATATAAATATTACAATGTTAGATCTAAAGCGAGATCTTAAGACTGTAGTAACGATAATAACATTGAGGGAGCGAGGTCTACTGTTCACAGAACTACTAGTAACGATAATAACATGGAAGGAGGGAGGTCTAACTGTTCACAGAACTACTAGTAACGATAATAACATGGAAGGAGGGAGGTCTACTGTTCACAGAACTAATAGTATGTATTAATTATCTGTGAGGAGGTCTGCTCGCTTATAGCAGCACTCAAGCGCAGTACTTTAGTCCAGTACATTTCATTACCTGCGTATGACGTGCGAGGAAACATTTTTACAGCTCTCGAAGAATACATTAAGGAGATTGTGACGGTGATAAGTCCAGGCTAGTTTTACCACAACACTTGAAAATGGAAATCAACGTGAAAGTTTCATTTCAACATGGACTTTCCTCAGTCTCCATTCGCTTTGATAAATGTTAACAAACACTGAACCTTTTCCATATAATTGGTAAGGAACGTTTTTGACAGTTACTAAAAGTTACTAAAACAATTTTTATATACATTTGTATACAAATTCATGTGATTTTCATCGTGTGATTCTGAGATATAATCTCAAATATATCGAATACTATCACTAATAAAGTGAAATGTTAGCAATGTTGACAGCAAAAAACATGTTTTTATTTTCTTATTGATTTAATTTATTTGAACTACGTGAACTTTCCGAGCCAACTAACTATATAATCACACGACTTACAAACTAACTTAAATCTAGACAGACAACCTTCCAGCCGTTAATTCATCACTGTGAAAGGGGAAACCCATAATTCAACAAATATAGATTTTTTGATCATTCTGGAATCGAACCCAGGACTTAAAGCTTAGGGGACAGACACACTACCGCTAAAATGTCAGATTTTTATTTACCTAAAGCTACTTTATATGTTACCATAATCCGGCTATTCACAAATTTGTGAACCATTAATAAATGTACAATTTAAAATAATAACCAAAGCTTTATTATAATTATTCGGATCCTTCCGTCTCTTGTCTATTTAATACAATAAAAAAATGGAGGTTTGGTAATAGAAAGGTGTTGGTTTTATCTCATATTTACCGCAACACAGTGTCGAAAAATTAGTGTACTATATGCAGGTGTTCATCTTCTACAGCTTTAAAGTAAACTCGTGTATTAATTAAGCTAGTGTAATAATGGTGCGGAAGGTGTAATTTAAAGAAATTGTACCCGTGTTTGCGTTGATGGGGAGTGAAAAACCATTTAAGCATAAAACCTCTCAGTACACCCGACCAAGATTTAAACCCCCGATATCCTATTATCAGCAGTACAATACATTGCGAGAGTGACGCCTTGTAAATACTTCGTAAAGCCAAAAGTGTTCATCCCTTTTGTTGATTTTGTTTGTCTAGTAATATATTTTTTTAAACAAAATCCTGTTTTGGGTTAATTAATCGGGAGGAATTTCAATATAGTTCTATTCTGATAATAGATGAAGAGAATACATACACATTGGGCCAGACTAATTGGAATTTGCGACCTGTAGCGAGTTTTCATAGATACACTTCACCGTACAAGCCAACGAACAATTGCACAGGACAAATTTATTTTACTTTATTTGATTTAAAATTAAAGATTATTCTATACTATATTTTAATAAATGTACATCTGAGTCTGATATTTCAAAAAATAAAAACTTTTATGCGCGTTTCTAAAGTAATTCCCATAATCGAACTCATTTTGTTGAAGTGAAAGGGGACTGAGTGAGATTAGAACACACTCCCCTTTAAGGCGGGGATGTAGGTAGGGTGAGAAAAGGAGAGGGTTTTTACAGTTTTATATCAAAACTTTCTTTGGTCAAAATAATTCAAATATTGCTTAACTATAGATAGAGAGTTTAAATTTCTCCACACGGTGATATCAACAGTTGTTAAATATCTGTCAAGAGTGTCTTGGAATTTAATCACAACTTTTTCTCTTTATTTAAAAAGTTTCTCATCTTATGTCGTTATGTTCATGACAGATATTCAACAATTGTTGATATCACCATGTGAAGAAAATAAACTATTTTTATACTGGAGAAATATTTTATTTATTTTGGCCCAAAAAAGTGTTGCTATAAAAACTACAGGAACACTGCTCTTTTCTTGCGTTCTCACCTACGCTGAAGCGAGGAGTTGTCCCCGGCTTTGTTTCAATTCAAATAATATAATATTTAGATGCGGATATAACAGTAACTAACATATACAATAAGTTGGATATTTAATCCATCATAATATGCGCATTCGTACAATTGTCACTCACTGTACATTTGGCAGCATTAAGCCCCCCCTGAATTGAAGGTGGCTGCGTTATCTGATAACTCGTGATCATAATTTGTTTTTTTTCAACACCGCGTCTTACTACAGCTCGGGTTGTACGCTTATGTAATAGTTACGCTACTGGTTTTAGGGACTAGGTAAGTTATATTTATAGAAAGTATACCCGCATTTTCGAGGAGGAAGAGTGGAACACCATTTAGTACAAAAACCACTCTCGGTGCACCCGACTGGGATCGAACCCCAACCATCCCGTTTTCGGCAGTCTAGTCCAACACGAGGTTAGCTCGTTAGACCACGCCACCACCAAAGAGGGCGCAATCTTAATTAATCGCTTCCACACGCCCATAAAATATTTTACCTTAAAATATGAGTGAAGTTACCTTGAGCGCGGAACGACTCCTGGTTAGCTCAGTAGTTGGAATATTGACGTACTGGGCTCTGGGTTCGATTCTAGTGTCAAAGTGTCATTTTTAAAATTAAAAGATAAAGTATATGCAGTTGGAAAATTAAGCCAGAAAAGGAAGATTTTGATTTGGCAGATTTAATTTATGAATGATCTATAAATTAGATCAGTCCAAAATAAAAAAGAGAAAGATGAAATTAAAATAAAATTTACATTAGTTTTATTGAGTCACCTATATCATGTGGAATAGTAGAAATAATCAAAAGAAATAATTAAATGTGAAAAACAAATGATAATATTCAAACAAGACAAGTAAAAAACAAATATAAATAAAAAGAAGAGTGACTTGTAGATTGAGGTCTTTTACATAATTTAAAATAAGTAAAAAAATGGCATTTAACACGCAGTGAGTTTATATTTCTTTCTTTTTTTTTTTGAATGTTTTTTAAAATGTTAGGTAGTTTTAATTATCTAATAGCCAGTGCCTCCTTTCAAAGTCCTCTATAAATCAACACAGACTTTTGTCCGGAGGAAGACAAACATATAAAGCTGCTTCCTCCCAATTCAACCACTCCCCTTCCTTCCCCTTCCAACCTTTTCCAGCCAACTAAGTGCCCTGGAAAAGCTGATGAAGGGAAAGCAAACCCCCCCCCTCCACCACTTCTGAGAGTAAGGTCAACTTAACCGTGTTAGTACTTTCGACAACCTCGTGTTTCATTCCTACTCTCACTTCCCCTACCTTGCGGGATGTATACACCCCTTCCCCTCTCCCTCTCCCCCCCCTCAGCTCTCGAAGAGACTCGCCCACATTGTAAAAGTGTTAAAAGCATCCTCGCGCTTCAGTTTCCTATCTGATAAGTTTCTTGAGGTCGCGACAAGGATGAAGGCTGCCCAAGGGAAGTCTCGATACATTTATTTACCAGCAGGGGACAGACAAGTGTGCAGCATCTTGTCTGAAAATTGTTCTGAGGTCGCGACAAGGATGAAGGCTGCCCAAGGGAAGTCTCGATATATTTCTTTGCCAGCAGGGGATAGACTCACACGTGTGCAGCATCTTGTCTGAAAATCTTTCTTCTGTTTCGATATGATAGAAGCCGGCCCAGGGAAGACTCAATACAGTTCTTTACCATCAGGGGACAGACCTGCAAGTGAGCAGCCTCGTTCTTTAGTTTCCTGTCTGTGAAGCTTCTCGGGGTCACGAAATGTAAGAAGACTGCCCAGCGGAAGCATCGACACGTGCCTTGGTCAGCAGGGGACTGAATCGGACGTGGGCAGCGTCAAATGGACTAAATGTCGGACTGATATAGTCTGGTTTGTTGTTGACTGAGTCCGAATCCCGGTCGGGTGTACGGATGGTGAAATCACCCAAAATGGGTTCTCACACTCTCTCTCTCTTTCATCTCAATAAAAATAATGGTACATTTTGTAAATTCTATCTTCCTTATCCTTACCCCCTCAACGTAATTACAATGCGTATAGCCCGGGCGTGTAGTGAGAGGTAGGGAGGGAAACGAGACTAATTTAGTTTTTTGCATTCAATTAATAAATGTATTTTGCAACTGTCAATTTTGACTGTTACGTCTACTTTGACAGCTGGATTTGATCATGGTTGATAGCTACAGTACTTATTTTATTTGCTCTAAAGTATGACGAGATCTCTTTAAACAACTGACATCGTATCAGAACATTTTAAAAAAATCGCAAGGAAAATTCAGTGAGGTCCCATTCCATACTTAACATTTATTGAAATATACAATGACCCGATCTAACGCCTTTTAAATTTTCCGCCTTCTCTGGAATCAAACCGGGTTCTTGGATCTTTTGGAATACAGTCGTATACTTAAGTTTCATAAATATTAACTCTTAAACTTATTTATTAACTGATTTTTAAACAAAATCTCTGCATTCTTTTCAACTACTGCCTCGTCACCAAGCAGATCTAAACCATCTGCATAATTTTGCATGGCAAGAACTTATCTTAAAATTATTCTTCCATGGTTGCCCCCCACTTCACGTTCGTACAGTGGAGCTGGAAATTAAGTATTTCGTTCCTCTCACCCTATGTTCTCCCCTCCACCCCCTCCTTCAGACCACTCTTAACAAATTAAGTGTTTTATCTTCGCTAAGTTCCAAAACTTCAACACTGGCGTTGCTACTACGGAGGAGAAGTGGAATGTACAACCATCAAGATACGACAACATCAACATCAAACGCTTTTTTTCTTTTACTATTATGGAGAGGAGGAACGTATTCAATATCTAATGATATTAATTTGAACCTTGCTATCACGATGGAGAATTGGAATGCACAGCCATCTTGAGTTTATGTTTTTTATATGAGTGAAATATGCAACCTTTATGAGTTGGGAGTATTTATATTAGTCTTGTCATTACGAATAATAAGTAAAATATGCAACCATCATGAGCTTTTAATACATACCGTGCATATGAAAATGTGTATATTTGTTAAGTATGTAGGCATACAGTATAATTTTAACCATTTTAGACTTCGAAACATATATAGGCAAAAAAAAAATACTACATACACGTTTCGGTGGCCACATTGTCTAAGACGCCACTCTTGATGTAGACTAGACTGCCGATGACGGATAGATCAAGGCACAAATATCGGTCAGGTGTACTTAAAAGTAGTTTTTTTTTCGAAAATATTTTCCCCACTCTATCTCCTCACAAATGCAGGTGCATTTCCTATTAATATAACTTCTCTATTTTAACTGTAGGGGCCTACCTGTGATATGTTCTCCCAAACTAGGTTCCTTACTTGACCAATCACATTTATTCTCTGCTCTACACACTATGTATGAGAATATGTTTTCGTCGATACCTTTCAAATGAGTGTTCTACTGAGCGATAAGAACTGCTCACAGGTACAGTTTAAATAAACTCTGCTCACCCGGGAAGCATGCCATTCTCTATATCACATTTAAATAGCACATAAAGTTACACTTATTTAATTGCCTCAGTGCATGCATGATCTGAAAGATAAAAAGTACTTGTTTTTTATTTTTGAAAATCTCATTTCCTGAGCGCAATGCTTGCCAATACCGTGACATTTCGACTAAAACTAATATCCGCTTTTACCGCCCAATATCTGAAAGCGTATTTTCACCCTCTCTCACCTTTTTTAAAATCCTCTCATATCAGAACCGTTTATTGGTGCTCGTTGGCTCGTGAAAAGTCGTACAACATCGGGTGATTCCGTGGAAACCGATTCAAGTCGTCGATGACAAATTAAACCACGATAAATATTATTTATTTGCCTATTTTACTCACTACCTATTCAGGATGTATTCATGATCATTGCTCTAATGGGGTTAGGATGAGTAAGGAAGCATTTCAGAGATAAGATACCCGCGTGTGCGTGAAAGGAGAGTGGGAAACTTATTTGAGGAAAAATCACCCTCAGTAGATCAAACCGGGATTCAAACCCTGATATCCCCGCCATCAGCAGGCCAGTCTATCGCGGTAGTGTCTCCCTAGACCGTGCGTCCACCGGAGCGGGTTAAAGGGAATGTGTGACTAACATGGATTGCAGGGAGGCAGACCGGCATTACTGCTGCTGCTGTTGTTGCTGCAGTAGGTGATGCTGCTGTTCTCGCTGCTCTATCTGTTCCCGTTGTTCCCTCACTTCCCGCTCCAGCTCGCGTTGTTCCCGCTCCAGAGCGCGCTCTGCCCGGTGGATAGCCCGCTGCTGCTGCGCCGCCTGAAAACAACACGCACGTGACACTTTTTAACACCCGCCAATCTCCGTACAAATATTTCATCTTACAAGTCTTATTCACTGTAAGGTCATTCGTCTTTCTTATTGGTTAGTCTGATCCTTTGTCCTTGTTATGATTCCTTTTGATCATTAGTTTGTATTATTATTAAATAGATGATCAATTGTTTGTCTTATTATTAAATAGACGATCAATTGTTTGTCTTATTATTAAATAGATGATCATTTATTTGTCCTATTATTAAATATATGATCATTTGTCTGTCTTTTTATTAAATAGACGATCATTAGTTTGACTTATTACTAAATAGATACATCACCATAGGCCACAGAGACTAGAAGGAAATGTGCTAAAACCTTTGTTTGGAGTGTGCTGGCATATGGATGCGAAACCTGGACCTTATGGGAATAGGAAAAAATAAAAAACAAGACTTGTAGCAGCATAAATGTGGTTTTGGAGAAGGCTAACAAGAACAAGATGGATAAAAAGGAAGAGTAGGGAACACATTCTAAAAGCAATAAACGAGAAAAGGAGATTATAAGACAGTAGGAAAGAGGAAAACCAAGTCCCTTGGGCACAACTCTATCCAGAACATTTTTGAAGGCAAGCTGTTAGGGAGAAAATTGAGGGGAAGAACATGGCTGCTGTACCTAAAGAACGTGATCGTTGAAATGGGATGAATTTCATATAATGACATGAAGAGGATCTCAGAACACCGAGAGACAAAGTCTGGCCTTAAGAAATGATTATTTGTCATGTTCATCTTTTTTCCGTCTTATTATTGGTTCGTTTGACAATTTATCCATCTTATTACTAGTCCGTCGGGTAATTTGTCCCTCCTTACGCTAGACAATCCTCTTATCTATTTGTCGTATTTTTTGTATGGTTAATGTTGTGTCCATCGGATCAGTCGCTAGTATTATGTTTTTATTATTTGTTCGACCCTCCCCCCAATCACTAATCAGTTATCTACTAAACCTTTTATCCCACTGACCTTCAGAGATTATCAAAGTATTTTTTTCCCGCCCTGAGAAGTATAATTACTATCAAAACTTTACAATTAAGTTATTCAACTACCATACAGTTGCTAACACCATTTAGCATCAACTGCCTTAAAACATATTGAACCTGCTTAAAACTTGAAATTTCTTTCAACGCATTTAATATATCTAATTTATTATAGCAATCTTATGTATTATACATGTATTTGACATATACAATATTTACACAGTATAATATTGTAAAATTATTGAAACCGCTAAGTCCCAGAGAAATAAATGATACTTTGGATAAAAGCCATTCGTCTTAGATCATGGCTTAAATTTATCATAAAAAACACCGCTTTGGTGGCCAGGTGGTCTGACGCGCTACTCTCACAGTAGACTAGACTGTCGATGACGGAGAGATTGAGGTTCGAATCTCATTCGGATGTTTTGAGAGTGGTTTTTCTAAAACGGTTTTCCCCTCTCCCTCCAATTAAATTTAGGTATACTTCCTATAAATATGTCCTCCCTAGTCCCTAAAACAATTAGTGTAATTAGTACATAAGCGTATAACCCGAAACGAGTAGTAAGATGAGGTGTTAAATAATTAAAAAATAAAACAAAATTTAGAGACACCCTACGTAGTGCGTGTGCATACCAAATGTCTAAATGATATTTTAGTTCAAACATTACAAAGTGGATAACTAATTAAACCAGAAGGTTAAACACACTCACGTTGTGTTAGCATGTGAACTATTCCGGAATTTTGGAAAGGGTTATCAAACTATATTAGAATTATGATGTATCATGTCTATCGCAAGAGTTGTGGCAACCCATATCGAACCCAGACCAACCCGTCTTCGGCAGTCTAGTCCAACACGAGAGTAGCACGTTAAACCACGTGGCCACCGGAGCAAGTTCCTACCCATTTAATTGGAACGAATGCAATCAAGATGTTATAGATTTTTAAAATGGTATGCTTGAAACACTATTGAATTAATCGCCCCATGTTGGGCGCCAAATGAAACACTATTGAATTAATCGCCCCACGTTGGGCGCCGATTGTAACACTACGGATTAATTCCCTGATATAATAATGCTGTGATGATATTTAGGTCGTCTATAGCTCTGGGGTTGAGCGCCTACCATCACTATACGGAATAGATACTGTTTAACCAGCTGTTAATTACTCCGTGGTCGAGCACTAATTAAATCGGTATAATTAATAAATGTAAGAAAGAGAATTATTGATGGGTGTTTATTCACACATGGTTTATTCAAATGACATCTGTTAATTACTTATACATACTCCAATTAAATACTTTATATCAATGCACACTTGTGATATTAATATAAATTATTGTATTCTGTGTTAGAGTGTGACTGCGAGAGCCAGTGCTAGTGCATTTGTGAGTCCCTGACTGCGTTGCTTGTTTGAGCGTGGGTGCTAGAGCGACTTTTGTGTGTGCGGATGCCTTAAAAATACGCACAACAGCTTATTATGACATACCCCTTGCCTCTTACTCCCTTCGTCAATAGTGTAAAAACTAACTAATAGAAAGAGTCCTGACGACAGGTGTTGTGAACGCTAGCATCTTATTGGTTTAAGGAACTGGCGTCTTTGCCAAATACTGCGGAGTTGTTCCTTTAACAGGAACAATTGTATAAAAAATATATTTTAATGGTGAAATCCTTTTCACATTATTTCTAAACAGAGCACGTTTCTTCATGGATGAATCATAAAGGGATATTCTACATATGTTACTTTAAAGAAAAATGACCTTCATCCATGACTTTTTACATATTTTAGAGTGATCTAAATCAATATCATTACATGCTTCAGTTTTATTTAAATCCTAAGGACGTTAAGGTGGGATGTAGGGGAATTTAGAAAAGACCAGTGGTTTTTTTTTTTAGTTTTTATGACAATTTTTTTTTGGCTAAAATAATAATAATAATAATAATATTTAGCACTGCGTCTTACTACCCGTTCGGGTTATACGCTTTAAGTACTAATTACTCTAATGGATTAGGAATTGGGAAGGTTGAATTAGTGGAAGTGAACCCGCATTTTCTTGGAGGGAGAGGGGAAAACCATTTAGGAAAACCGCCCCCAGTTCACCCGACCGAGATTCGAACCTCGATCTCCCCGTACTCAGCAGTCGAGCTCAACACGACAAGCGCGTTAGCCAACTACGCCACCGAGGCAGGTTTTGGCTAAAATAAATAAAATATTGCTCCAGTAGAAACAATGAATTTAATTTTCTTACCCTGGTGATATCAACAGTTGTTGAATATCTGTCATGACCATAGTGGTATTATATGAGAAATATTTTAAATCAAGAGTAAATTTTTCATTAACTTCCTCTAAATATAACCTTCTTAATCCCTAACACCATTGTTGTAATTAGTACATGAGCGTATAACCTGAACGGGTAGTAAAACGCGGTGCTAGAAGAAGAATATTGGCTGACGTGTTGACGACTCTTATTACTAAAAGCGCCGCTAGAAATGATTAAAAAGATCTAATTTTACTTTAGATTTGCAAGTATTAAAGCTAAACTTGTCAGTATTCAATTAAAGACAACGTAAGGTACTGAAAATAAGCACATGTTCTATTTTAGATTAGAGCAATTCCATTTTAAAATATTGACCCGTCGAATCCCTGACGCAAGATATTAATTTGTTACAAATTAATATACTAACCAATTCATTAAATGAAGAAAGATAACATTTCATGCCTTAAAGAATACTTTTAGAGCCAACTTTAATAGATATTTAAGATGTAATTTAGCTATTTTGCAACTAGATTGCTATATATCTAGGGAGTGGGGGACACGAAAAAAAAACACTCAAAGTAATTTTTCACTTAGAAAAAAACTATAAAATATTTCGAAAAAAAAAGGAGCTAGAAACCCCACTAGCCGCTATTTGACTACCATGGCAAACAGATTTACTCGGTAAACGCGAGATTTAGTGGAAATAAAGCTAAGCTTGCAACACAGGTCGCCCATGTGACCGTAGACTGTCGGATTTGTGCGTTGCCACCCTTATATTATCGTGGGATTCCGACAAGGCAGGGGGTAGTATTAATAACAATACCACTAAAACTGTGCGACCCATTTGACTGTTTACACCTGACCACACATGTGGACATAATAGAGCTGAATCAACAAAGTTACAGTAAGGAGATGATAATAAATACATTTTACGAAATACAAACTTTTTGCTGCCAACGATAACATTGTACTATATATATATTTATATATGTTTATATGTATATATACATATATATTTGTATACTCGTATATATACATATATAGGGATGAGGAAGGTTTGAATTTAGTGGGTGTAGTCACATTTCTCATGGAGGTAAAGGGGAAAACCATTTTGGAAAAAATCACTCTCAGTAAACTCGACGGAGATTCAACCCCTTATTTCTTTGTCCTTGTCAATATAGTCTACCATGAGAGTGACGCCTTAGACCATGCAACCACTGAAGCAGATTTTTCTACAATATTAGTGTTATTTACCTATCAACTGTTACGTCTGTAGATCACATGACTTGACGTATGAATACGTGAACATAAGTCTTTGTAAATGTATTTTCCTAACACGTCCTTCTACCATGTCTTTGGTTTGGTAATGAAGTACCAAGGGTTCTAATCTATGTTGTCAAAATAAATATAAAACTGTTAGTAAGGTGAAATCTGTAGGTGCGTGCGAAGCCTCGAAATGTTGACGTCGAAGTAGAAGGTCAACCAACGCCTCTTCACTTTGACCTCGACACCCACAATTTGAAATGTCTCAATAAATATACATATCTCAATTCCTAATAGGTTTTAGAAAATAAACTAAACATTATTTCAACGCCGACTAGCGAGTTAATTACACACATGTGATAGAATCTGTAAATATATTGTATCAGATAGGTGTTTTGTAAGTGAATCGAAAACCATGACAGTTGCTTCGAGTAGTTATTGTAACATGTATATATATATAAAGATAAAATAGGATCTCATGCATTTTAGGTAAAGCGACTTATGCCGAACCCTGTGTATAACGCAAGTCTGTATATATGTAGATATGTCAACATAAAAGAAAAAAAAGTTCTTAATGTTTTTACTCTAAGCCTTTCTCTTTACCTAGATGCAGTTAATGGACCATTTAGAAATTAAAATTCATTTTAAATAACAACCACAAAAATAAACCTTATCCCTGACTCCGCTTTGCACCTAAAAAGAGTTCTTTCCATATCCTCATAAAACTTTATTCTTCCATTTCTAGTCAACAACCCTAAAGTTGTTTTGATGTGATTTCTATCCATCCGGCGCTGGGAATACACTCACCCCTTCCTCTGGCTAGTGCCACCTGCACCACCTGGTAGAAACCCCCTGTATTAGGGGAGATAAGGAAGTGTGGAGGTTCCCCGTTAAGTGCGTATATATATTGTTTGTTTGTGTAACTAAGTGCTACATTACGTCTTATTTTGTCGGTCTCTGATTCGAATAAAGCCTGTAAATCCCTGCTCTAAATTGTAGGTTTCTGTTCAAAGTTATGTTTGTCACAATAAGTGATTCTAAGTGTCATCGTTATAGTATTTCGTATGTGTGCGGTTCCTTCCACACCTGTATATTTACTAGGGGTATTACAAACGACCAAGCCACGCCAACTCTTGACGCCGGAGAACGTTGACAACGTTAGTCCCCACCTGTGCTGAACAAGTGTTGCTGAATACGTTACACAGATACTGCGTTGCTTTAATTAAACATGTTGAAGTAAAAGTAAAAATATTATAGAAATAACTTTTTAGAAATTACAAAAAGTACTCATAAATTAGTTTCTGCTGCATTGTATGATGTCATAAAACATAAAAAAAAGTTTACTTTATGAGATACGGAAGTTTTAACTCGCACCATGCAGGAATGTTGTGAATACGCAACGGTGCCAGTCGTAATGTCATACGTATGGCTCGTTGCCGCCGTATGTTTAAAATAAAATAAAATAATGCAGTAGAAGTAAGTAATCAATAATTTTGTAATACAATGAAATATAAAATAATGACTTGCTATATTTTGTTTTCCTTCTGCTAATAAAAAAGCTATATATTTTAACAGTTTCAAATTATTGTAATTTTTTAAAGTAAAATTTACCAAAATACAATAATAAATGAAAGTAGATTTAATAGCTTTTCTAGCTGTCCGATAAGCTCCTTCCAATCATAATTGTATTGAATATAATAATGTGCATGGTTTACTTTTACCTAATGTTGTTAAGTTCAACTTGTTCTTGTAGAACAAAGGGTTATATCAGTACACGACTTACAAACTAACTCAACAATTACAGCACAGCAAAACAAGTCAACTATTTCTAAAGCTATGATTCACTTACCAAAGAATGCAACCCTGTATATGGTTATTTTAATTGGGTTCCAAATTACATTAATTATATGCGTCATTATAAAATTTAATTTGTAAATAAAGTGCTTTGATTTATTTATTTTCTTCTATTAATTGTGTAACAGAGAGATTCTATAAAGCCGTGAGAGGATAATGTTCGGCAACATGTTAAACTCTAGTGTAGAGGGTAGCAGGTTGCTAAAATAACGCCGTGAGATGATTATGTTAGGCAACATGCTAAACACCACCGTAAGGCGTATCAGAGGGCCGTTAGGTTAACATGAAAATATTTTCTTGCAGCTGCGCAAATTATATCTTTAGCCTGGAATCATAATAGGCTTCCCTTTTAAATGTGTGAGGAATTATTCAAACCAGATAAACATATCAACAATATTTGGATAAGCCTACAATAAAGGAATGTCAAAGCAATTAAACTGTTTCTTATTTTAGCATTAGATGTATAGGAATTATCACTACATACTATCAAATAACTAGTTAATCTTTAGCTATTAAATTTTGGAACACATTTACTTTGGAACTAAATTGATTTGCTCATTTAGAGGAACCGAAATCTTTTAACATGAATTAAAAAAATTATCTACAAAATATTTATTTATAAATTTAAATCTATGTACAAAATTAAACAATTGTTGCGTATTCCATATTTTACCAAACGCATGAGTTATCCGCACACTAACATTAATGTATACATACTGCTAGGGGCTTATAAGAAGTTAACAATAATAATAATAATATTAATTTAGTAACCAACTATGATAAAATAAACATCTATTAAGATTGTATAATAAATGAGCAATAATAGTGGAGTAGCCAACATTAAAATAAAAACATATATTAACTGTTTATATTAATATTATAGTGGGGTAGCCAATATTGAGATAATAAAATTTATTGACGTTTTATAATAAATGAGCAAGAAGAGTGAAATAGCCAACATTAAAAAAATAGGTATGCCCCCATTAACCGTTTATACCAAATTAAAACTAATAATAGAGTAGCCAATATTGAAGTAATAAAATATATTAAACTTTTATAATAAACTAACAGTAAAAGTGGAGTCGCCAACATTGAAAAAATTCTCTATTATGATCTCACAACTGTTAAAATGGACGAAAGTTCCAGAAATTGAAACTTAAGAGTTTTAATATTTTTAAAAAAAAGTAGATTTATTAAATTATGAGGGGAAGTGTCAGGTAAAAGAGGTCCTTCCGACACACCCTATTAAATAACTAATGTTATGTAGTCACCTGCTGAGCGTGCTCCGCGCGGGCTAGGGCCTCCGCCGCCTCCTTCTTCTCCTTCTTATCGTCCTCGGTCTGAGAGCGGCTACTCCCGGCCCCTGGTGGGGGAAACGAGAACCAGAACTGATGGGCCAGTTTTGTGACGGGGGCTGCACCGGCTCACTCAAGTCCCCGACGGACGTCTCACGTCTGAAACAATAGACACGTTGCTTAGATCGGGGACGTCTGACATTTATAGTAACATCCGAGATGATACTTTTATATCTACTTTTATTAGAGATATTTAACGTGCATTTTCTAACCTTACTGATTATATCAACACATTACTTATTATTATTATTATTATTATTATTATTAGCACCGCGTCTTACTATTATTATCATTATTATTATTATTATTATTAGCACCACGTCTTACTACCCGCTCGGGTATATGCACTTACACTAATGTGTAATGGTAGGGTGATTGTGAGATGAAATGGAGGACCTACAGTTTAACGTGGAATCCGAACCACGGTGGAGGTCTGGCATTCCCCACATTCACAAGTTGTGATTAATACACATCTTGTCAGATGTGAAGGAAGGGTTTGGAAATCAGATAAATCTGTGCCGGGACCGAGGATTCAAAGCCGGACCCCCAGCAAAGAAGTCTTGACACCTTACCCCTACATTATTTGTAAACTGGTTTAAATCTAAAAACACAGCACCCAATTAATTCATCATTGTGTAAGGAGAAACCCCACTATTCATCAATGATACATTTTTTCTGCCATGGCAGGAATAGAATCCAGGACTGAAACTTAATAATCATGGGTCAGTGGTGTCGCTATAATTACACTTTTGGTGCAAGAGGGTGGTGCTTTCAGTAAGTAATGGTTCAGATGTACGTAATTATTTATATATTTAATCTCTTTCAGTTCATGGCTGGTCTTTCAGGTTGAAAGCAACTTATACTAATGTTATGCTAAATATTGTGTGAGGTTGATTACTAAAAATATTGGAGCTTAGTGTTTACAACTTAGTTCTAAGAGTTGGATGACGATTTTTTTAATGCATATCAAAATATAATTCTTCTATATACTGGTTTAAAAGCTTCCGACAGTAAAACATTCCAAACCCCACCCGCAAGGTAAATGATTTTTTGAAATGTATACAAATTTAAAACATGAATGGTATTATTTTAATTACTGCACTATTCATTTTATGTGCCACTAGCCAAATAATAAATAATTAGTATTCTAATATTAACCTACAAGATACACTAGTTATAATATTATATGTTAACACAATCTCACCCGCTTCAGTGACCACATGATGCTACTCTCGCAACAGACAAGGATGGGGATATCGATTCTCGAATCCTGGTCGAGTGTACTGAGTATGAATTTTTCTTAACTTGTTTATACTATCCCTCCACGCAAATGCTAGTACAGCTCCTATAAATTTGACCTTACTAATTCCTAACTCATTAGTGTAATTAGTAAATAGGCGTGCAACCCCAATCGGGTAAAAGACACCGCGCTAAAAAAAAACTAGCTCTAAGAACATTTCAAATATAGATGGTTTTTGGTGCATCCAAATGGCATCGGACCACAAAGGGCGTTTCTTAGGGGGGAGTGGGGGGGGAGAAAGGGGGTGATACTGATCTGGAAAATACGATAAAATTAGTCGAATAATTTTTTATTAAATGTAAGACTATATTTGAGAAATATATCACTCCCCACATACATACATATATATTGATATAAATACTATATCGGCTTGGTACGTCAACTTTCTAGTGGACAACCCCGTCTCCCTATTCATAAAAATTAGCTTCCTACGCACTTGCGGGCTACAGTGGATTCGTGTATTAATCATAATTTGTGAATGTGAGGAATGCCAGGCCTCCACCGTGGTTCGGATTCCACGTTAAACTGTAGGTCCTCCATTTCATCTCACAATCACCCTACCATTACACATTAGCGTAAGTGCGTATAACCCGAACGGGTGGTAAGACGCGGTGCTAATAATAATAATAATAATAATAATAATAATAATAATAATAATACAGTGGATTCACACTTTTGCCGAAAAACAAACGCAAAACATAAACGTGATCACGTGACGAGCTCTAAGCCAATCACAAGATTTCAACCTCATTGACGTGAGCTGTTCTGCTTATGTTCAACTCATTTCTACTTCATCAGCTCTGCCTGAAGTCTTCGGAACGGTAGAAGCAATCAAATCTAAAAACTAATAATCTAAAATCAGTGCGCATGCGCTGTAGAGCTAGAAGCAATCAGACAGCTCGTTGTCATTTGTGAAGAGATTTTAAATAACCCGTTAATATAAAGCGTGTGTATCGATGTGTTGGAATATGCCACGACACAACGTTATAATATGAAAACATCCATCGTGACAATCATCTAAAATATACGATGATCCACTGGAAAGTAAAACAAATTGATAACCAGATGTTTCAAGTTTGTTTTGCAATGCATCATGGGTCAACACACAACGTGCGTGCTTCACCACTAAAGCAGATTCTGCTTTCTGTTTTCGATAAACGTGTGAATCAAGCTTTAGTGTATCATTTTCTAAGTTCACAATAAATCAAGGAAGCTGCTGCTTAAAATCTAAGAAGAGTCACAAGAAAGTTACGGTATATCTTTGGCAGATATTATTGAGTTTTTCACGTCAAAGAGCCGCAATATCCGCCGAATGTCTTGAGAAAGGAACGAGTTTATAAAGTAGGGAATGAACAGAGTTTTTCCAAATTGGTGGTTTCAAATAAGGTGCTTTGTGCACTCTGTCTTGAAATTCTTCTTCCTAAACTCCTAAGATCTGATCCCCGCCTCATACCTCACCCCTTCTCTCTTAACATTACTCTATCGACTAGTAAATGTGTAAATTCACACCGTTAAATGTATAAATACTCATATAAGTCGTTTTAATACGAGCTGAGTACAGAAAATAAACTAATTAAAAACATAAAGCACATTTGTGACACAATATAATGATTTATTACTTTTTTTACCATGCTATAGTCTTCTTATTTACTTACAAAAATAGTATATCTACCACTATGGTTATTAACTGTAATGAAAAGGTCATTTAAAGGAAGTTTACCCAAATTAGCGTTTTGATGGAAGGAGAAAACCCCAGTTATATATCACAAATGAAAAACCACCCCTTACAACACCTAGACAAGATTCGCACCTTTGACCTTCCTCCCCCCATATCACCATAAATCCAGTGTCTTGTGGTGATACTGACGCCCTTTACCGTGTTACCCCCAATGTGGGTCTGTGGTATAGAGAATGGAAGGGCACTCTATTGTCACGGTAAATCCTATCTGTACGCGCTGTTTCGTGAAGGGTAGGCAACACCGTGAAGTAGAGCTCTAACGGCGGATCACGTGTTCTTGTTAACGAGGGGATGAAAGGTTTGAGGGGGTGAGGGGAAGGATCCGAGCTACCCTAAAGAGAGATTAAATGAGGTTAATTGAGGGTCAAACGATACTGCGTGCTTGTCCTTGGAGGATTAAAGCACGGATATAACGAAACACTCAAGTGTCCAGGAATATGGAAGGAAGATGTATGAAGGGATTATAAATCTAAAGACGAGCTTCATATCCTTGTTTACTACCACACAATGCGCACTTAAAGTTTTGTTTATCGTCGCGTCTTGCCACCTTTTCAGGTTGTATGCATATGGGCTAGTTACTATAATGGGGTAGTGATGAGTAAGAAAGCATTTGCGTGGAAGGAGAGTTGGAGATCATTTAGGAAAAATAACCCTCAATACACTTAACGGAGATTAGAACCCAGTTCTCCCCGTCTTGAGCAGGTCAGTCTAACGTGAGTGTGACACCCTAGACCATTCATTCACTGTGAAGCGGATCGTTTAAACTTAATATTTGAAAAAGTTTATCCTAATATACAGTCCAACTTTTATAATGATGACCCTACCTGACGTCTTGACATGTTTGAAGATCTACTTTCATGTATTCATACTTCAAGTCATGTGATCTGCATCCGTCACTTTAAATAGATATTATCAATAACTATAAAATAACACGAATAATGTAGTAAACTTCATCAGTGGGCCGCAAACAAAAACATGTTTGCATTTTCTTTTTGTGAAATTTTAACTGTTTTCTATGAACATGTAAGAATAGGCAAGTTAATCGATAGAAGGATAGCGTTTTTTAAACTCAAAATAAGTTAAAATACGAGTCGTTCCCAGTAGAAAAATCACCTAAGTCAATTTTTTGCTAGTTCAAATAACAAGGGTTTTGTGGGAAAGCCTAGCGTAAGTTTAGACTTTTTTACTTTTTGTTCAACTCCATCTTTTTATAACTAGAGGCCACAATCACTTTTTCTGACATCGGAAATCTCCTTTTTATTAGCGTCAGTACATTCACTAAATAACATAAATTATACGAAAATCTGCTAGCTTTTACAGGGGTAAAGTCGGAGGGTGGATTATATCGAAATGCACCCTTTTCAATAAAAATTTTGATAAAATAAATAAATATTGTGATAATCTTCCAGTCTAGTGCTGATTTCAGTAATCTGCTAGGGTGCGCTCCGAGATGTGTGTCTACTTATATCTGCATATATGTATTCATTTTAAGCTTATTTTGGCACATTTGTAAACATTATGGTAACTTTTTAACAATTTTAATGGTGTTTTATATTATATCATCTAAATAAAATATCAATTTTCCTGTTGTTTTATTAAAAATAATTAACTATTTCAAGGGACAAAATAAAATATAAGAAATATGTTTAAATCTGCCACACCAGATAAATAGATAATATATTAAATTGATTCTTAAATCAAGTCAAAACCTAGTTATTCATCTCTTTGTCCAAATATTATTGTATCTCCTCCCTAGCCCTCCTTCAAAAAAAATTCCTGACTACACCCATAAACTTGGATATGATAATACTCAAAGTAAATGCTTTTATTTAAGAAAAATTAAGCCGGTCTCTGTGGCGTAGTTAGCTAATGCACTAGTTTCTTGTTTAGATGGACTGCCGAGGACGGGGAGATCGAGGTTCGAATCTCGCTTGGGTTAATTGGGGTGGTTTTTCTAAATGGTTTTCCACTCTCCCTCTACGCAAATTTGGGTTCACTTCCTCTATAGTAAACCTTTCCAACTCCTAACCCATTAGAGTTATTAGTACTTGAGAGTAAATCCCGAACGGTTAGTAAGACGTGGTGTTAAGTATTAAGAATCAAGAAAAATTAAAATAAGTTTTGTGGAATTTAAGAAATTGTTGTTAAAAGTACAATTTTTGGGTGAATCCTCGGTGTTTGAGGTGGTTTTTTTTATTAAAATTTATTGGGTAGATTTCCGGAAATTATGGTTGAAATAAATTGATTCAAGCTTTATACATATACTTTAAAAAAAAAAAGATTCACTTCTAAAATGCCAGTAAACATTATTTAGAAAGAGTTCGACTTAAACGCGCGTTTTATAATACGATTTAGCCACAGCGCGATCAGAGAAGTAAAGATAGTATTTCAATAATATGGTCCCGAGACGCCTATTACGCGATTTATGATCGCATATATCTGTGATTCCCCACGCTAGTGCATTATTTCTCCGCCACTAGCGCTGTGATTGCGCCTGCGCTTGCCTCAGTCTGTTTCCAGCTCGATTGCAATCACACAATTATTTGTATCTATTCCATTTATTCTGCTTTGTGTAGTCAAGAT
Organism: Timema shepardi; assembly: GCA_902151425.1. Classification (NCBI taxonomy): domain Eukaryota; kingdom Metazoa; phylum Arthropoda; class Insecta; order Phasmatodea; family Timematidae; genus Timema; species Timema shepardi. Next base: position 158,119 of record CABFVX010000447.1, read on the forward strand.
ATTATTTATGTAGTTTCATGCGTACTATTTAATTTTTTTGACGTTATTGTTTTATAAACATTAATATCACATTGTAAAAATAAATTATAAATTAGTATGTAAACCTATGGATGGAATGGGAGTTTTCATAGCTTTGACCAGTAACCAAGACGTTCCCATCACCTTAAAATCAGAGCAGATGATGCTGATGCCTTAAGCTACGTGATCACGAATACGATAATTAATTTTTTTATTCACAGATTCAAATGAGCAGTACAACCTTCATACAAAGCTAAATATTAACTTCGAAGTTTAAGATATAATTTTAACTTAATTTTGTATTTGTATATAGTAACTCGCTTTGCTCGTTGGGGGCTCTGCCCCCAAACCCTCAATAAGTTTTCTTTGCAAGTGGATGTAAACTAATATAATTCCAGAGCAGTTTTTTTTATAGGTCTTAAGGTTTAGCCACAAAATACCCCCAAAGAAAGGTCCGCACTGACTTTAAAGTTGCTCCGTCATTTTGAGTTTCTTTTCGGTGGTTAGAATTTTTTTTAACTTTTTGTAATTTCCCCGTCGGCTACAGGATAGAATCTATAAGTTTGCCAGATTTCAAGTTTCTAGCTCATCTGTAAGTGGGTAAACATTAATGTCAGTGAGTGAGTCAGCCATGTGGCTTTATAGTAGTATAATACTAGTTGACTTACTATCTTTGACCATATTAAGGTAACAGAATAAGAATTAGGAATTTCAAGGATATAAACTAGAGATAAAAGGATAAACCCCAATGGTAAAAAATAAATAAAATTATTTCAGATGAAATGTTTGGCAACCAACTTTAACTTCCTAACCTACCCGCCAAGCTATCTCGACTATTGAATGTTTTATTCATTTTCTTTCTATTCGACTTGTTCAGCAAAGGGAAATATAAACTTCAAATAAAAGTATAAACAACTATTGGAGATATTCAACTCGAAATCCAAAGATAAATTCTAAGACTGTAGTATTGTAGTAAAGATAAGAACATGAGGGTCTACTCTTTACAAGACAACTAATAATACTGTAGTAACAGTAGGGACATGGAGGTAGGTGTATTGCTTACAAAACTACTAATAAGAATGTAGTAATGGTAATAGCATGGGTGAGTAGAGGTTTACTGTTCACAGAAATACTAGTAAGACTATAGTAACGATAATAAAATGGAAGAATAGATGTTTACTACTCACGGAACTACTGGTTTCCGTAAAAAAATTCTAACAATTGAATAATTATTTTAAATCAGTCAGGTCACGCCACTTTACGAATTAACCATTTTACAAGTGATGTAATTTAATTAGCTTGTCAACGTTACTAAACATAGTTACAAATCGGTTTAACACTGAATTGTTTTTAGTAACTTGCGTAGCTATGTGAAAAAAGCCTAAACTATTATGAATGGCCTATAAAATATGTCTCAAGAAAAGCTTATAAATTATGTTTTTTCCTTGCCTCCTTTTTTTAAAGATGTATTTCTATCCACCTCATCAAAATAAAATAAAAACTATTCCAATAATTTTTAAAAAAACAATAACTACAGCGTGTTGACGGGAAAGTTGTAGGTCTATAATTTCTGCTTTGCACGACACATTTATTATGTAGCGGTTCGCCAGGAAAAGGTATTCACACCATCAACTCGGAAATAATCACCGGAATGTTGCCTTTTTTTCACCCTTCCAAAATAGACATGAGTTGGCATGACCTGCCCGTAGTGTTGTTTATTGCATGACGCACTCAACGCAGCTTCCATTAAATTTGCGTTATACGTCCTGTCCTTCGGTTTTAACGATGTTTTGATGTCACGCGTAGAATTTGATTTGTGAAGCGGGCGCAGTCACATCGCACGTAGATCAATATTAAGTATAATATATTCTGACAACTTTATTTTATTAGCTTTTTGAATCAATTTTCGAAACAAACATAAAATAGGCGAGAACTCTGTAAATAATTCTCATGTTTTTTTATAAAGTAAAGTTAACCAAAAACCTTTTGAACTACTTTTTTATTCGTTGTACGGGTTATACAAAAATATATTAATTACGTTAATGTGTAATGGGCCTGTTTCAGTGACCACATGGTATAAGGCTTCACTATCATGTTAAACTATATTTCCGATGACAGGGAGATCAGGGCTATAATCCCGTTCAGTTGTACTGAGGTTTTCCAAAATGGTTTTCCACTCTCCCTCCACGCAAATGTTTGTACACTTACCAAATTCAACCTTCCTCATCCCTAACTTATTAGCATAATTAGTAGTGAACTCCATCAGATAGTAAGACGCGGTGGTGCTAAAAAAATGTGGCAAGAATGAGAACGTTAAAATTGAGAGTAAATGTACCTGTATTCGCGTGGAGGTAGAGTGGAAAACCAATTAGTAAAAAAACAATCCACAGTACACCCGGCCGGGATTCGAGCTCCTATATATCCAGCCTTTTACGAGAGTGACACCTCAAACCAGACATGCCAAACTTAAGACTCAGCTCATGTCTCTGTGTGTGGTCCATGGTCCTTATGATGAATCAAAATAAAATATAAAGCAATTTATTTTATAAATAGGGTTGAAACACATCATCATCATCATTAGGTTATCAATCTTGCTATTTGTTTGATGCAGCTCTACACTTTTGGTCTATCTTGGGCCAAATTGTTTACATCTTTGTACCTTCATCTGCCAACATCGCCCGCTATCTGCTTCATGTACTCCAGTCTTGGTCTCCCTCTTAAAACTATCTCCTTCCACATCGTGTTATATAACTAACTATCCTTGTCTCAGTATATATCCTACCACGTTGGCTATTCTTTGACGTATAACTTTCCAACGTTTCCTTTCTTTATTTGATAACCTCGCCATCCAAGATGTTTACAACATTATTCTGTCGCACCAACTAGATTTCCGATGTTAACAATATTTTGAAATACATCATCTGAAAATGTTATATACTCAGATTTTATTGCGTCAAACTCAAAACTATTAATATACTGTCAGTTTTCTAAAAAAAAATCTTCAACGGCACAGAAAAAAAATGATAAAAATTAATGTACTAGTTTTATTACTTTATATTTTAATTTTATACATAAAATAGAAATTTATGTGAATACACTTTTACCTAATAGAGTGGCAATATTGATTTGTTTTAAATACAGCGCCTTCATAATTTTTAATTCTCACTGTAGCCTTGGCTGGACTCTTGGTCTAGCGGTCAGCATTCTTAGATGATGATGATGATGATAATAATAATAATAATAATAATCATCATCATCATAATAAGAGGTCCCGGGTTCGATTCCCGGCGGTGTCATATGTATTTTTTCCTGAAGGTGAATTTGTTCTTGTGGTCATCTTGGTTTGTTTAGGATTAAGCTAGGTCTAATACTACTGGCACCACAAAATCATCATCATCATCATCATTTCCTCGGGATGAAGTAACCGCACCTACATAGTGTCACAACCTCAGAAGATGGTTACATATCCGCCACTGTCAGTAGAAGACCAGGAATGTCTAGCCGACAAACCCTGGTGGTATAAATAAAATGTCTCTTATGATCACATGAGCATGACATGCCTGCCTTATATATACCACGTGACTATCGAAGCGGGTTTTCTCAACAAATTGATTTTATCAGCATGAGATTACTTACATATACACCAATTTGTTTACAAAACAAACAAACACAACATCCAGTTTCTTGGGCATCAATTCATCAATTTAAAAGGGCGGACATCTAATTTCACCAATTGATGCGTTTTTCTATCGTCCTGCGAATTGTTTCCTTAATCCTCAACTCAGCAGACAGGTACAGTACCGAATGAACTGAGCTAAGGAGTCAGATTGTGTGGTTTATTAATCCGGGCTCACACTAGAATAATATCCTCATATCGGGTACTCGATCAGGGCTGGAGAGTGTGACGACATACACAGATACGGCCGGAAAAATATTCCGTCGAGCCATTCCTCGTTCCATTGCGATCATTAATGTGACCCATAATTTAATTTCCATTACATTGTTTGGTTCGGAGCACGTTCAAACATGTCGTATCCTCACCCCGTAGTTTTTTTTTGGTAAGCTATACGCTTATGTACTAATTAAGTTAATGTGTTAAGAATTGGGAAGGTCAAATTTATAGGAAGTTTAGAATCATTTGCATGGAGGGAGACTGGAAAACCATTTAGGAAAAACAATCCCCAGTACAGCCGATAGAGATTCAAACCTTGATCTCCCCATCATCAGCAGTCTAGGTTATCGCAAGAGCAGCGCGGCCACCGAAGCAGGTCGTAGCTTATTTTAATGTAAAGGTGAAATAACGACTAGAAACGGGACGAAGCGATCTGCCAATGCGTATCACTCTTAAGATAACGTGTAAGATACATGGTTACGTACAAACCGACACGTTCTAGATACGTACTATACGAGGATATGATACACGTGTGGACCTGTATTTATACTTCCTCGCTTTTTTGCGTCTTGTCTACCACGCGGAATATCCGCATATTTGACGCTAAGTCAACCTGCGTGATCTTGTGGCAGGTAACTCCCCTCACAGAATGAAGTTTGTGGGTTAAAACCCGGCCGATGGAAACGGATAATTGCCAAGTTTGAAGATTGCGTTGCACAACTTCCTTTGCAAGGGAAGTAAAACCATATGTCGTCTTATCAATTGATGTATGTTAAATATCTCTGAAAGGCATTGATATGAGTTACCTTTCAGGCAAAAATTTGTAAGCACTTTCTCACTCACATCTTAGTGGGACACTTGATCGCATCGTCAAGAGAGATATAGTATTTCACTCTCACTAATTATTCACCTTCTCCACCCTCCGCTACCCTCTCTGTGGTCATTGGCGCTGGAGGGCGTTTTCAGAATGTTGCAATTTCACCCTATTTGACTTTTTATCCCATTTAAGAATCCCTCAGAGGATTGGTTCAGTATTGAATATGTGCCTCGATATTAAAAAAAAATCTATTTGAATATTTAATCTTTAGTTCAAATCGGGCGGGGGCGGTTCGGTGTGAACCCTCCTTGCTCTATCTTTCCACACTGGATGGCGACCAATATTGCACCTCCTAAACGTATGATACGATTGAATTGTGTCCACTTGGAATGGTCTCCATTACGACATTTTTCAAACAAACAGCCCAAATGGAAAACCCTAAATTATATATCCTTTTTAATTATTTAAATTATATCTACAAAATCCTGAATTGTATCCACCCGGAAAGATATCCATTTGGACCCTTTTTTTGAACAACCAGCCCTTTTGAAAAATCTTAATTGTATCCACAAATGGTAGATCCTAAGTTTTATTTATTTTTATTCTTGTTCAGATTAAGCACAGAAGAAACTTCAAATATGCCATTAACTTTATCATAAGTTTGCTATAGGGCAGCAGAAAAATACGAAAACCACTGTATAGGGTAATATTGTGAAGAATCTTGCGCGTAAAATTTTCAAACCGAATAACACAAGTACGGATAGTCGAAAGTTTATCTTAATATTAATAGATAACATAAATCATTGTTACCTACCAGATTCCTATACATAGTTGAATGAATGTAGAAAAAAATCTTTCAAACAATCATTCTTTTGAAAATAAGTGTATAGATTCTCTTATGCACCGCTTGGAATCGAAACAAGTTCCCCTAGGCCTATAATCGTCCTCCTTAACCACTCAACCTTGGTAACTTGTCGCGATTTTTTAAGTGTCGAATTGTCACAATGTGTGTGCGTGCGTGATTGGCTAAAGATTGGCTTATCGATAAAGAATTAATACCTCTTCGTTCCCGATTTGTGTTTTTAGAAGGTAAAAAATAACTTTCACGTTTTCACTTCAGTTATTTATCGCTCCCGATATTCTCAAAATTCCTATAAACCAATATCACTTTTTAAGACATTTGCGCGGTTGGAGATGCTATTGGTGTTTCAATTTATTTTTTAACCCCTCCTTCGTTTCCTTCCAAATTCCTTCTCTTATGTTCCTTCTCTTATTCAAGGGAAACCCTGCAAAACCGGATCAATACTTCAATTCCGACTTAAGGGGGAACACATTTTAAAAATGACAGTTATTAATTTATTATAATTTTTCGTTATTATAAATTGAAATTTTTTTAGGCATAAAACTTTGCACATAACTTTTTACATCGTTACCCTTTACTAAATAATTTATCTGAAAACTTTGATAAAACTTTTAAAAATAATGTCAAAATTAACATTTGTGTACATTTATTTGAATCTTTCTTACCGTCTGCTTTATCAGCATACATATGCTAATTGGAGATAGATCATTAAGGTAAAATTGGAAGGAAGTATATCCAAATCTTTGGGGATAAAGATTTATAAACCATTTAGGGAGAACCACCTCACCATACCAGGTCAGGATTTCCTCCCCGACCACCTCGTCACAGACAAACCAGACAATACGAGACTCGCGCCTTTGGCCCGAGTCTCTATTGGTTTCTATCGTGATATTTTAACCCTCGTATGTTTTGTTATTTAAACTCAAAAATTACACTTGGACACGGGAATTGAACCCGGGACCTCTGTCTTAACCTTTGAGTTCTATTCCCGTGTCCAGGTGTCAATTTTCAAACCAATATGGTGATTACGTGCGGCTATAACCATACTTGACAACTACAATAGCTTGGCTATTTAATCAGTCACTCGAATGTTTAATTTCAAAGCGGAAAGTGGTTCGAATCCCGGTCGGTGCGTTGAAGAGGAGTTATATTCAGAAGTGGTTTTTACATAATCACTATTGATGAATGCTGGTTCGTTCTCACTTATTTTGTCAGTTAACATCTCGAACACGGTTCAAGATTCCCCCATCCGCGCTGCATGTCCTCTTGAAAAATCCACCTTTAAAATTGATTTGTTTTAACAGTCTAAGTATATCATATTTTAGCTAATTACTGCCACTGGCACCACGACTAAGCTCTTAGCCTCAATATAAGTCATCTACTGATGATTATAATACCAACCCTACAATGTGTTAAGGATTTTAAAATTGAATACTTACTCATTGCTAAGTTTAAGGTTACTCTAATCATGTGAGTCATTTTTTAAAGGTATTTAACGTGCACTTTTTACCCACTTATTATCGACACATTACTTACTAACCATCTCAAATATGGAGCAGACACAACTTCCAGACCCCGGCAGATTAATTCATCATTGTGAAAAAGAAAACCCATAATTCAACAATTTTTTATTTTTCAGTCTTTCTGAGAATCGAAGCCTGGATCCTTAACTCGGTAAGCAGAGACGCTACCGACTGATATAAGGTGTCAGAAATTATAAAATAAAAGGTGGTATAGCCATAAAGGTACAACTGTGAGTACGGTTCTTTTGTTCACATTAATGCAAGATGTAAGGGATTTTTTTTTTAATATTTTACTTACCAACATGATTGCGTTTTATTTCATGTTGAAAGGCTCATCACTTACCGACTGCTACGTACACAGTATCGTACCAAGGGTCTGACGTCAATCAATCATTAATCACATTTGTTGCTACGGCAACCGTGCTGTTTGGCGATCTCAACAACTATGAGGATAAACGGGCTTAAGCTGTTTAGCAGCAGAATAAAATAGGTAGATACAACTGCTACCAATTGGATTTTCATTACGAAAAGAAAAATCAGAGATTTTAATAAAATTGTGATGGTTCACACTAAGCAGACAAACTCAATTAAACAAGTATTTATGTGAACATTAGACCTCGCACTCTCCATGTTATTATCGTTACTACAGTCTTACTAGTAGTTATGTGAACATTAGACCTCGCACTCTCCATGTTATTATCGTTACTACAGTCTTACTAGTAGTTCTGTGAACAGTAGACCTCGCACTCTCCATGTTATTATCGTTACTACAGTCTTACTAGTAGTTATGTGAACAGTAGACCTCCATGTTCTTATCGTTACTACAGTCTAACTAGTAGTTCTGTGAACAGTAGACCTCACTCCCTCCATTTTATTATCGTTACTAGAGTCTTACTAGTAGTTCTGTGAACAGTAGACCTCCCTCCATGTTATTATCGTTACTACAGTCTTACTAGTAGTTCTATAAAGAGTAGTAAAGAGTACTCCCTCCATTTTACTATCGTACTACAGTCTTACTAATAGTTCTGTGAACAGTAGACCCCCCTCCATGTTATTATCGTTACTACAGTTTTACTAGTAGTTCTGTGAACAGTAGACCTCACTCCCTCCATGTTATTATCGTTACTACAGTCTTACTAGTAGTTCTGTAACAGTAGACCTCGCTCCCTCCATGTTATTATTGTTACTACAGTCTTACTAGTTGTTCTGTGAACAGTAGACCTCTCTCCCTCCATGTAATTATCGTTACTACAGTCTTACTAGTAGTTGTGTGAACAGTAGACCTCCCTTCCTCCATTTTATTATCGTTACTATTAGTTCTGTGAACAGTAGACCTCGAACCTTCCATGTTCTTATCGAGTTTTAATCTTGGTCGGATCTGCTGTGGGTAGTTTTCCCTAAATGATTTCCCACTCTCCTTCCAGTCAAATGCGGGTAGATTACCTCTAAAATGCTTCATTCCTCATCCCTACTTCATTAGAGTAATTATCATAATATATGCGTACAACCTGAACAGGTAATAGGACAAGGTGATAAAAAAAATTGAAGGAAGAAAAAAAACAATCTTTTAATTCCCCTAGATACCGTCAAACACTTTTAATTTCTTATGAGTGCGTCAGAAACCATTTCTGTTTTGTTGTATAAATTCCCCATCAGGCAGTGAAGGTTGTAAAAGCACGCGCACCCAACATTTCTCAACCATGAAGGGGTCATGTTGGTTATATATATGTACACGCTCACATATGAGTGAGGGAATAATTTCCAGCCCGTTTGACTGACGGCAGCTGGGCGCATACATTGGAGCGCTATGATGTGGTGTAAACACACCTCAGGAGATTTACAGCACGCAGCGCTGAATTCAGTACGTCAGTCGAGAGGAAGTATAGGGCCGTTACATAATATAGTATGCGTTTTTACTTTCTCTCGACCCTTAGGAGAAAGAAACTATTGTGACTGTCAAAAATATTGAATTTGAGATGCCCGTTTCGGTGTCCGCGTGGTCTAAGGAGCTACTCTAGCAGTAGGCTAAACTGCAGATACCTGGGAGATCGATGTTCGAATCTCGGTTTGGTGTACTTGAGAGTAGTTTTCACAAAATTATTTTCTACTCTCCCTCAATGCAAATGAGGACACACTTCATATAAATATAACCTTCCTAATCCTTAAAACCACTAGCGTAATTAGTACATAAACGTATAACACGAACGGGTAGTAAGACGCGGTGCTAAAAAAACGCGATTTTAATAAATGCGGACATTTCTTGACTTCCTGAACAGAAAAATTGTTTTTCGCAATGCCTTAAGTTTCTCTGTTATTCGGCCTGGAGTCAAAACCATTTTACCAATCGGGATAGAACCCGATAATTAGGGGTTTTCCAAGGTTACCCAAAGGTTTTTTGTTGAGTTACCTAAAATTAAGCGTAATTTACTTAGGATTGAAATGAGAAAAAAAAAAATGATTTACTTGAAATTGACTTCAATGATTTTGATTAAAATTCCTATCTAGGCACTGTCTAACAATAAAAAATGGCCTATGTCATTTATCAGGGAAAATAGATTTGAGGGTACTTAACATAAGCGGATAACCCCAAATTTAATTATATCCCAGCAACTCTTTGAAACGTGAAATAACTTATCGTTGCAACTTTGTAGTACTATTTAAAATGAAATAACCTATAATTTAAATAATTTTTTATAAAAGCAATAGTTTTCGAGCTATAAGCAGATACATTTTTTAAATGGAGCTCTTGGGAAATGGGCAGTTAAAAACGGATTTTTTTTGCACCGCGTCTTAATATCCGTTCGGGTTTTAAGATTATGTACTAACTACGCTAGTGGTTTTAGGATGGGAAGGCTATATTTATAGGAAGTGTACCTGAAATTGCATGGAGGGAGAGTGAAAAACCATTTTGGAAATACCATCCTCAGTACACTCGACTGAGATTTGAACCTCGATCTCCCCGTCATCGGCACTCTAGTCTAATGCGAAAGTAGCTTCGGTAACCGAAGCGGGCACAGATATAATTAATAAACTCAATAATTATGAGCTTAAAAGTCCTTAAATTAGAATCTCAAAATTTACGAGACTAAACGCAAGAATATGCTATTTCTTGGTAATATATAAAACTGCAATTTTGTATACGAGATTGGGGCTCGAACCCTTACCTACCCACCACCTGCGAGCTAGAATCGATTCGCTTGACGTTCAGTCCGCGCGAGTATATTCTCCTCGCGTACAATGTTAACGTGTAGCAAAGTCGTGACAGGAAAAGTAGGTTTAAAAAATACTTCTTTTTTTCCCTTAAGGTATTCAATGTAAAAATGTTACTATAAAATTGCTTTACCGGCACTGATACTATCTGTCAAACGTGACAGCTCGGCAAAGGAGTTGACGTATGCATACATTAAAGTAAAATCCAGTAAGGTTTAAAGCCTACACATGTCTGTCTACCTTCACACCGTGTTCTGAATATTGCCGTGTAGCTGTTTACTACGTCGCGTCTCAGTACCAGGGATGTGCTAACGAAAGAAAAGTATATATTTCGACGTCAAAGTAAACAGGAGAACTTATTCGAAAGTCATATTTTCTACCGTTTTTGTGTACGAACATGTTGATGGTATTTAAAAAAAAATTTACTTATAATTTGTATACTTATAAACGTAATAACGAATATATATTTTGAATATTTTTATTTTTTTAGCACCACGTCTTACTACGCATACGAGTTATTCGCTTATGTATTAATTACTCTAGTAAGTTATGGATCGACACGATTGAATTTAGAGAAAGTGTACCATCATTTACGTGGAGGTAGATAAAAGATAAAAGTGCCTCATTAGTACCCCTTGGGACTCGAGCCCCGACCGACATATCAGACCAGATGAGCTTGACACTTTGAACGAGTGCCCACTAGCTCAGTTAGTGTATACCTAGTTTTTTATTTTATGAATATACATTTAAAGCAACTTTTAAAAATACAATTTTTTTTGCGGTCAACATTAATAATTTTTTGTAAAATGTTATTAGTGGTATTGTATAGGTATTGGCAGTAACTAACCAAAGAGACATCTGCAGATCCTATGAATTGACGTATGAATACGTGAAAGTATATATAATAATCTTCTCTAGATGTCAGATATGTTCATTATTTAGAAAATTGGGGGTATGCTATAAGATTTTAGTAGGAAGGCACTTTTAGAAAAAACAGATTTTTTTGCAATCAACAATGATAATGTATTATAAGTTTAATTAATAGGTATTAATATTAACTATCGATACAAAATAGACAGATGAAGAATACATGATTTTACAATTTAAAAAAAAATTAGTAACGTTCATGACTCAAAAATCTTCCTCCCTGTATGGATTAAACTTTGGTACACTCAGACTGTACAACTCTCAAAAGGGGTCCAATAAGTCAAGAATCGACTGTACCCATTTGATAACAGATGCTGAGTGCTCTGTGCACCAGACATAATGTAATATTCATCACAGACTGTTACGAGACCCAATCTTTACATTCAACTTACACGACTACCCTCCTATGTTCCCGCAATCAGGAATAGTGTGACAGGTCCTGGAGTCAATACTCGGAGAGAGCAGAGGCTTTTTGTGTTGTCGCAAGATATTGAGATACAGATATCTGTGTGCCTTTTTAATTTCATTCTTAAGGATGGGCAGATGAACATCATTTCACCTTCAACATGGATTAGACCCTCTTCGGTGGCCGCATGGTCTAACGCGCTACTTTTGCATTAGAGTAGACTGCCGATGACTGGGAGATTGAGATTCGAATCCCGGTCAGGTGTACTGAGGGTGTTTTTTCCAAAATTGTTTTCCACTCTGCCTCCACGTAACTGCGGGTACAATTTCTATAAATATATAGCCTTTCTAATCCCTAAAGTCACTAGAGTAAGTAATTAGTACAAAAGTGTACAGTATAGACCGAACGGGTAGTAAGACGTGTTGCTAAAAAAAGAACTAGTATTGAAGTACCCAACGTTCCCCAGGATAAATATTTTAGAGTAAAAAGTGCAAAAAGGACAAATAGAATTAAAAAAAAAGTAAGAACTGTAAAAGGCTAAAAAGTAAATCTAATCAAAAAAATTAAAACTCCAGCTTCGAGGTGCATATGTTCGTTCCCAGGCGCTACTAATTTCTTAAATGTCAACCTTCTGCGTGCGGTAGATATCGCGCGACTCTCATGACAAAATCTTCACTTTATTAATATAGAAGAAGAAAGATATATGGATAGATCTACAATTAATTTTAAACGTATTCTTAAAACCTAAAAAAATGGTACATCAGTACAATAATATACTGTTTATAAATGATCTTGAAATATATCGTCCCAAGTTTTGTACGATAATGACTGTTCGGTTCGACCCGAGAGTTGGTCCTGATGTGCTTCCCATTCGTCTGGAGCTGGGCATGCCCTCAGCATTTCGGCCGGTTAGTGTTTACCGCACCATCTGAGATGAAGCACATGTGTCTTAGGGAGGTCCTTAAAGTGAGGTAGTTTCCCGTTGCTTTCCGCACTGGATTTTTACGAGCGAGTGAGAAATATCCTACACATTCTGCCCTAAGGTATATTCACACACCTTCTCGGGGACCTTTTATACGCCATATTCAATATAGGAGCGATGGCTTTACTTCCCTTCCGAAGGAAGTTGTGCTACGGATTTGGATCACTCAAGAAAATTCCGGTGACCCCGACTGTGTTTTGACCCCCGAACACCGGGTCCTGAGGTAAGCACTATACACTAAGACCACTGAGATCAACGAAATATGAATACATTTCATCAACATTGATAACATTTACTGTATTATTAGTGTTATTTTATCGTTATCAATACAACCTAAGATTAGTAACAGCTAAATATAGCGTGACTTCGCGTATCAAATTAGTATTAGCAACTACTATAACATATATTGTCTTTCCTGCAGTGTTCCCGCTGTAACCAAATCAAGGAAAATACCCCCAATCAGTGGTGGTGGGACATTATTTGCATAGGAGAGCGCAATCAACCAAATGAGGGATATTTGAGGGGCCTTATCCTTCTCAAGCCGAAGGGGATCCGGTAGACCTTTACTGGTAAATATTTAACATTCAAGATAATTAGAACGTTTTGGTGGAACACGAGAATTTGCGCTAAAATATTATGGTTTTAAGAAATTGCAGCTACCTCCTTTTCTATTTAAAAAAAATAGTTTGGGGCATATCTTCTTAATTTAAAAACTAATAAATGGACCTTCGTGGTCTTGGGGTAAAGTGCACGCAACAGGACACGATGTTCACGGTTTCAAATCCGGCTGAGGTCAACGGATTTTACTGAGCAATGAAAATCCAAAGCACAACTTCCATCGGAGGGGAAGTAAAACCGTCGTCGGTCCTATTTCAATTGTGTCATGTAAAAGAGCCATGAAAGGTATATGAAAGAAAATACCTTTCCAGACAAAGTTGGTAGGCCCTTTTGCACTCGCTCATAGAAATTCTCGTGTTCTGATATAATGAATTGGCTCAGAAAGTTAAATATCTCATATATTAATGATATTTATGTATATATATATATATATATATATATATACTAACTGTTCTTTTTGCCACATCCTTCCTTACTCTAGTTTGTGAGTCGTATTTTGACATGTTTGAAAAGTGTTAGTTGAATACCAAATAAAATAACAGTTTCGTAAACTTATCACAGTAACAAAGCCAACGTTGAACTCGGATTTTTATTGCTCAAATCTGTTACAAAGCTTTGAATTGCTTTGACGCTAGAATAATCTCTCTTCCCCACAAAGTATTCAAGCTCATTTTAGTAACTTCCACAGAGATCCTTTTTGTGATGCGAGTCACCGCCAAACGACGGAAGAGGCGGAAATTAAGTTTGCAACTGGTTTTTTATTGTTGATGTGGGTTCACAAGTTCTCCGAAAAACAAGAGCAGAGCAGAAAAGTGGTCACGGTACAAGCTCTAAGCCAATCACAGAGGATATCGGCGCAATCTGAAGTGTCCGCTCGGTGAAACTTGATGTTGTTTCAACTTTCTCGCCACTGCTGGAAATAGTCTGCTTGGGAGACCCAAAATCAACCGACTAAATTCGTGCTTACGTGCCTACACAGTGCGATACAAGCAGACAACTGCATCTACTGTCGTGATATGATTGATATAACTCCATAAATGAAAAGGGTGTGTGTTCTAGTTCTTTGTTGATTTGTTTCACTGCACATCACAGTATTTGTAAAACATCTACTGTGACAGTAATCTTTAAAGAACTGTTTTATTTAGCGGTACCGCGTCTTAATTTCTGTTCGGGCAGTACGCATATGTACTATCTACGCTGATGCGTTGGGTATAAAGAAAGTTAAGTTTAAAGGAAGTTCTCGAATTTTCGTGTAGTGAGAATGGAAAACAATTTTGGAAAAAAAAAAAGTCACCATCAATACACTCGACCAGTATTCGCCAATCTCATCACCAACAGTCCAAACTATTGCGCGAGTGATACCATAGACCAGGGTCCCCAAACATTATCGAGGAGAGGACAATATTAGGATGTTGAAAGGGGTGGGCTGGATAGATTCAGATACATATATATATATATATATATATATATATATACAGCATATACACATAATTAAACATGAATAAATGTAAGCTGTGTAGCCCACATAATTACACACCTTCTCTCCAAATCGGAAACGTTCCTCAGCTCCTCCTTTCAAGAGACACTTTATAGAACGTTCTTCAGCTCCTCCTCTTAGCAGAGACTTTATAGAACGTTCTTTAGCTCCTCCTCTCAGCAGACACTTTATAGAACGTTCCTCTGCTCCTCCTCTCAGCAGACACTTTATAGAACGTTCTTCACCTCTTCCTCTCAACAACACTTTATGAAACGCGACCAGAGAATTCTGAGAAATTGTACATCACAGTAGGTTTGTTTTGATATGTTGTTCCAATACTGTATTGTGTGTACTGATTACATTCTCGTATTTGTAATTGAAATATTATTTTCCTCTTGTTTTATTTGTCAAAGCGTCCGCGGGCCGTAGTTTGGGCAGTCCTGCCTTGGACCACGTGGCCACCTAAGAGGGTCTTAAATTTTTCCCTAAGGAAATGAAATGTTTTGTTGCTAATCAGTTGTTTCTTGTTTTATTTGCAAGGTAGTATGGGGTCAAACTACAATTTTTTATGCTATCGTATGAATTGCTGCGCCACTCAAGCAGATTCTGCTCTCCTGTTTTTGTCGAAAGTGTGAATCAAGCCTCAGAGTGTGATTTAGATGTTTTTAATGCCTCCCCTTGAATCAATCTCCTCCAGCCGTTATATGAACGTGTTCCTGTGCCGCTTTTAACATCGTGAGTCGTCGCAAAACAATGAGCCCTGTCATCTTCTTTGTGCATGGAGCAGGTTGTGATAGTGAGCTTGTGTCTCCTCTCACCCATGATGCCGAGGTCAAATTATCGTCTGAGGATTTTTTTCTCTCTTCTATGTGATTTACTGATATTTTTACCAAGTGAACTTAAGGGGATTTTACTAAAAAAATACCTTAAGCTTTTTTTTCTTTAAGTAGAGGTGGAAGGAAATACGAGTTAAGACGCATATTCTTGCAGTTTTTTTTAGCAAAAAAAAACCCATCTTATTGTTAATTAAAGTAAATTAAATATTACTTCATTAGACACGCATAGTTTAATTTTATACGTCTAATTATCTCAATAGTGATCGCCTCTGTGGTCTAGGGGTCAGTGTTTCTGAGTCATAGGTCCCGGGCTCGATCTCCAGCGCTTACAGATTTTATGTAAATCATTGGATCTGGGACGGCGTCAACTCAGCCGCGTGAGGACAATTGTAGAGCTACTTGAATAAAGAAGTAGCGTCTCCGGCCTAGAAATCTGATATTAATGGCCGTAGGGTTTGTTGTGCTGACCATAAGACACCCTCTATCAACAAATGTTGGCACTATCATCGTCAACAAACCGCGGTTTGGCTCGATTGTGAGCTAACGCTATGGAGTGATCTTAACAATTCTTGGATATCAAAGACAGAGCGTAATTTGAACAGAAACTTTTTATATTAAGAGAAAAAGTACTGTTTAAATTCAATTAAGTTTATGGCAAATATTCATGAACTTTAGAGATTACTATATGTTGAAAACTAAACTTAAAGTAACTACAGAAGTGTAACCTTCTCAGAGGTATTTTCTAATATCTCGTCAATCTTACTTGTTTTGTAATGTAAATGTTACCAAAATAGACTGTCAGTTGTC
The DNA here is from genome assembly GCA_902151425.1 of Timema shepardi. Lineage (NCBI taxonomy): Eukaryota > Metazoa > Arthropoda > Insecta > Phasmatodea > Timematidae > Timema > Timema shepardi. Next base: position 174,494 of record CABFVX010000447.1, read on the forward strand.
AGCAACCACACCAAACAATAACAGCAACTTCAAACACCATACACAATATGTTTAATTAGTTCAGTGCAGAGTAAGTTTGCTACGGCATGTAATAAAACAATAGCTATTGTGATCCAAAAGGACCTAATTGCGGTTGGTTGGTTGGGGACTAGACCATTGAGGGGTAATAGATCCCTTCCTGGCAATTAAATAAGTCAGTATTTTGTCTAGCAAGGAGCTAAGAAGGTCGGAAGCTCGGATGTCTCGACGCTTGCGGACTCTCTTATTTAGCACCTTGTCTTACTACCCGTTCAGGTTATACGCTTAAGTACTAATTACGCTAATGGATTAGGAATTGGGAAGGTTGAATTTAGAGGAAGTGAACCCGCATTCGCGTGGAGGGAGAGTGGAACACCATGGTAAAAACCACCCCCAGTTCACTCGACCGAGATTCGAATCTCGATCTCCTCGTCCTCGGCAGTCGAACTCACGCACATTATTATTATTATTATTAATACCCGTAGTTAATTGATACGTAGGAGCCTTGAACGAAAGCCACAACGCAATGGCATCAACGAGTATGATCGGGCCTTTTGGGTATCGACCCAGGTCCTACTTACTCTAGTACAGGTTGCTGATACGACGGTCACACTTATTAGCCATCTCTTATTTTAGTCATGACTATCAACACATTTTTTCATACGTTTGTAATATACTTCATTCGGTACTTTTTTTTTCCATAAAACAATTAGAAACCATTTTCGTTTCCCCCTATCTCAATCTCACCTTACCATTCCCCAACGACCATCCCTGACAAGAAGCGCCCAATGGGAGGCAGGCAGTGATAAAAACAATGTCATTTATCTTGACACTAAAAAAAGTTTTTTTTTCCTATAAGAACTGAAAAAAAATGGACGCTAACTCGTGCCCTATAACCATGTTGTTTAATTCGTTAGAGAAATATACACCGAAATAACAATCACAACCTTATTCTTTTAATCATCGCGACTAACTACCCCTTTCGGGTTGTACCCGTTTATTTTAATGGCGCTAATATGATGAGGATGGTAGGATTTATAAGAAGTGTAGCTGCATTAGCTTGTAAAGTTAGTGCGAAGCCATTTAGAAAAAGAAAAATAGTTTAGTACACTCGGCCGTGATCCAAACCCTGACCTCTCCTTCACCAGAAAATAATACTAAATGAGTTTGACACTAAACTGCTGGTTCACTTGCGTGGGTATGATGGCAACTATCACTAAATAAACAATGAAATAACCTCTATGAAATATACGACGTGTGAACCCGAACGGGTAGTAAGACGCGGTGCTAAATATTATTATTATTATTGAAATTTAGGAAAAAACCCTCACTAGACCCGAATGGGATTAGAACCCCGATCACCTTGTTATCAGCCGGTTAGTCTAACATGAAAGTGACGCCTTAGACCATTCGGAAACTAAATATTAATATTAGCACCGCGTCTTACTACCCATTCGGGTTATACGCGCTTACATTAATGTGTAATGGTAGGGTGATTGTGAGATGAAATGGAGGACCTACAGTTTAACGTGGAATCCGAACCATGGTGGAGGCCTGATAGTCCACACATTTACAAGTTGTGATTAATACATGTCTTGCCAGAGGTGAAGGAAGGATTTGGTAATCAGATAAATCTGTGCCAGGACCGAGGATTGAACACCGGACCCCAGCACAGAATCCGACACCTTACCCTTAGACCACCAGGTCACCAATTCATTCGAAAACTAAAGTGAATGACCTTTCTGTTGAGTGTGGACGCAAGTCTTGAAAAACACGTCAGTAGAGTGTTCGTAACAGGATCATGAAACGATGTATGTGAAAGGACCACTCCCATTCCCCGCCCGTAAATATGGTTGCTGTCGAGAATATATATATCCGAATGTATGTAACTCACGTCGGCTAGTATAAAGTTGAGCTTTTCGATCGACTTCATCACAACGTGAACGGAAAACCGGATTGGATTTGAGTCGAAACGCCTGACAAAAGTGTTAGTCGCATCCCCGTCATGTAATCCAGTCTCTAAAGCTGAATTCAATCAAAAGATGTTGAATAGTTTTAACGCAAGATGTCCTCCTTGCCCTTTTGGGGCTAACTCGATATTGTTGGAAGCGTTAGTGCTTTTGATGAATACCAGCCTCATCCGAGGGATTTTTGATTCGAATCATGGAAACTAATTTAACCTAGAACAGCTCACATAACATTATCAACCAGCCACAGCAGCAAAATATTAGTTAGTCTTATTTCACCTCAAGAGCTTCTATGTGGTCTAGTAGACATAGTTCCTGGTTACGGATCCAGAGGTCCCTGGTTCTAGCCTAGGAGATTCCGGATTTTCAGTGAAGCAGTGGTTATGAAACGGGATAAACTCGGCTTCATGAGGACAAATGAGGGTCTATTTGAATGAAAAAGCAGCTCCACTCGATAAAACTGGGATCAGCTTTCAGAAAGTTCACTGTGCTGATCACATGTCACCTTCTATCTACAGAAGTAGGCACTATTATCGCCAACAGAAGGTGGCTTCTGGTTTGTGTGGCTTGATTGCGAGCTGACACCATTGAGCTTTTTTTTTAAATATTTCACCGCATCTTATTACATACTATGCAAACAAACATCAATTACACTAATGGTGTAAGAAGGAGAAAAGTAAAATTTAGAGGAAATGTACCCGAATTTTTACCACGAGGGAGTGAACAAATATTTAGAGATAAACACCCTTGATACAATCCTTCCAGGATTTGAACCCCAACCTCCACGTCACCGAAAAACTAGAACAAATAAGCATTACATTTAAACCACGTGCCTACTGGCTCGGATAGGATCTAAGTATTTGTAAAAAATAAAATAAAAATGGATGAAAGAAGAGTACAAACACTAAATTATTACCTGATAAGATGTTCACGTGGCTTAGGGCGTAACTCTAGCAATATAAGGGTTTGCTGATGGCGGAAAGATCGAGGTTCGTATCTCAGATACACTAGGGGGTGATTCAACACGTGCGATTTATTACTTTATTTTTCTCATCCCCTCTTCGTATTAATGTAGGTGCATATTTTCTAAACAACCTACCTCACTCTCAAACCTTAGATTAAGGGTGCGTTCACCCTTAAAATCGCTTTGGTGGTGGCTTGGTCTAACTGGTAACTCTCGTGCTAGTCTGGCTTGCCGGTGATCGGGATTCGAATCCTGGTTGGGTTTACCGAGGGTGATTTTCCCTCAACGTTTTCTCACTCTCCCTCCAGGCAAATTCGGGTTCACTTCCTTTAAATTCAACCTTCCCAATTCCTAATCCATTAGCGTAATTAGTACTTAAGCTTATAGCCCGAACGGGTAATAAGACGCGGTGCTAAATAAATAAATAAATAAAGTAAATACATTATTTTGGTGACCACCCGATACCACAAGCCCCCCTTCTCTGCCACGCCACCTCGAGGACAGACTCTAGTCCGAAATCTAATCAAGATAATATATCTCTTGTCGTGGAGCTCCATGTTGACGTGGTCACATGTGCCGTAGAAAGGGTCCCCACCCCACCCCTCTTCCTCTCACTAATTAGATAAGTCTCGCCTAGCCCAAGGAGACATGCCCGCGCTAATGTTGTCCAAGGCTTGGAGCAGGTTGTGGGGACGGATGGACGGACAAAACGCGGCCGTCCTTAGGATCCATCCATAAATCCACATAACTCCTTTTTTTGTTTTACCTCCTAGCTCCTCTTTCGCCATGTAACACCAAGTAGGCACCCCCCTTTCAACCTGTGTTACGTAACTTTTCACATGACTAGTGAATAACATAATTAATAGGGAAGATTTCTGTTTCACTAGTGAATAAGGAAGATAGAGGGGAATTGAGATTTAATTAATACAACTCAAAATCAATTTGAAATCCTGAATATAAATGATTTTAAAGAATTTTTTAACAATACTTTATTACTTTTATTTATGAAAAATCATAATTTTCTTTTAACCTTAGAATTTAAGTTTTAATATCTGTGTTACGTAACACACCCTCCTCCCCATATAAAAAACTAGCCACCCATCACACCCGCTTCAGTGGTTGCGTGGTCTAACACAACGCTCTTGCAGTAGACTGGACTGCCGATGACGGGGAGATCAAGGTTTTGATTAAATAATTGATTTGGATAAGAATTCATATCATGATACGGATATAGTCACTTTTAGTTCGCATCCGTGTTTTAGTTGACTAATTTCAACAAAAAACGTTTATTGTAACATAGCTATAATAATTACATATATTGTCTCGCGGACTTTTTTGTTCACATTAGTAAGACCGTTCAATATGTATAGTATTTTTTTATGTAATACCAATAGTTTTTGCAGCGCACGCGGAGAAAGCATATTTTTAGGCAATTTTTATACCTTGTGTAAAACTATCGACATTTTTATGAGAAATAAATTTAATTTTCAAAATAAAATATAGCTTATGTTACTCGCTGATAATGTAGCTTTATATTGGTGAAAGAATTTTTTAAATAGGTCCAGTAGTTTTTGAGTTTATCCATTACAAACAAAAAAACAAAACAAAAAATCTTTCCTCTTTATAATATTAGTGTGGACACCAAGTAGACATTATAACTCCCCTTTTCTTTCAACAGCGTTACGTGGTTTATGGATGATCTCTTAGTTATAGGCTGAAGTGTGAACTGAGACAACTCCTCACTGGACCTAGAAATCTGCCATTACTTTACGGAGAATTATGTGAATATTTCACGTTTTCTTTCATTGACGACGTTGCGTAATTGGTAAATTCGAAGCTATTTTTTGAAGCTGGTTGCATCTTAGCTCGACGCACCTAAGCGCTCTAACCCCAATCACACTTAGACGTCAATGCATGAAACAGAAAGGGTTTGAATAAACTGGACAGTTCACACTGCGACAGGTCTCTTGTATATGGGATGATAACACTTCCCTTCTTCCTCTGACGAGTACACACACCCACTCTACTATTTTCACCTGAATAGCGTTAATTTGCATTTCAAAAATAGCTTTAGGACTAACTTGTCTACTATTTAGGATAGACATATGCTTCCACGGTTCTTTTTAATCTACAATTTGGCAGGAAGTTTCATACTGACTATTTTCGTGAATAGAACAATAGTTGTAGACGATTTTGAAAATACGTTAAACAAAACTACTTTAGTATGAACAAAAAATATTGTGACAATGTAATACTACTATTTTTTAGAATTATTTAAGAATGTATGCTTTTTATTTCACTGGTACATCTTTAAAACACGCCGATTAAAACGTAAATTCACTAACATGGGGAAATTCTATAATGACTTGTCACTACGTCACCTAAAGGCAACGTCTTTAAAAAAAACTTATTTGTCATTTTGAATTAAATTTATTTGGAATTATTGTTGATCTAAGTTAGTTTTACGTGTATCCTTAAATTAAAATTTATTTTAAAGGTGAGACAAATATATTATATCAAAATAATTATTATGAATTAATATTTAAAGGCTGCAGGAAGAATAGTGGTAAGTCCAATTTTAACTCAAATTGCTGCAATATGTTCGACAGCCATGTTACCTTTATAATATGCACTTTAGATTATAATTGAAAGATGTCAGTCGCTGTCATATTTAAATTTAGTATTTAAAAGAGAGGGCCTTAACGGAGCTTTAAATTTAAAAGTTGTTCTGAAATATGTGTGTAATGTAATTCCTCATCCTCCACCCCCCTCCCCCTCCTCCCCGATAATCACTACTCCCATTTTCTATTTACATCATTTGGTGTTATAGATATATTATGTCGAATTCACAAATATAATTTGAATATATTATCTTGAAAATTATAAAGGGCATTCCTTTTAAGACTAGTAAATTGCATTGTTTTGTTAAAAGTCAAGTGTCTTGGGTTAAGATTAAGTGTCTATGGATAGATATTTAACATTTAAATGAAATAAATGTTTTTATTTACTAAAGTCTGCCGTGACATAAGGGATGGGTCTGTCAGAAGAGAGGTGGGGAGTTAAAAGGATATTCGTTTTAACTAATTGTATATGCGCAATGGCTTCAAAGTGAGCTCATAAAAAAAATATCAAACTAGAGATCCTAATAAATGTTGACCTTTCATGACCCTTTGAGAGCTATAACGTGAGTTTCACGATGCCGTCTATCTGTCTGTCTGTCTGTCTGTCTGTACCTCGGGATAGAGCCAAAACCATTTTACCGATCAGGCTTAAACTTGGGTTTTCATAAGGTCCCCCCAAGGAATGTTTGGAATTAGATATCTAGCCCTAAAATTAAGAGTAGTTTACTGAAGGGCAAACATAGAAGACAAAAAAAAATCTCGTTATCCGCTCTAATGATTTCACTTACATTTTATAACTTGGAATTTCTTAACTGTGCAAACAAAATAGAAATTCTCCTTTTCCCATGAAAACGACTTTAAGGATATTTTACTCAAGCACACATTTCCTATTTTGATCATATCCTCGCAACTATTTGAGAAAAGATATAACTTATAATTTTAAAGTCCCACGGTACTCTTGAATATAAACATATTTTATTTGAAATATACTTTTATAAATCCAATAGTTTCTGAGCTATAAACGAATATTGATATTTTATGGAGCGCTTTGAAAACAGAAATTGATTGTTATCCTTTTTGGTGGAGTGTTTTTGCAACAATTAATATTAATTTCGTTTCACGTATATTACTAGCATTTAGTAAATGTATCTCTTTTAAAACAAAAGAAAAAGTCTGTGCCTTGCAAAGTACCATTTATTTAGTGTTGTGTGCTCTCTTATTTGTAAACAATTATCTCAAATATCCAAGAGTTTGTTTTAATAAATAAATAGCTTTCAGCTCCTCTCCCTAGTCGTATTAGCTTTTTTTTTTAAATTTAGAATGTAGTGTGCTATTTTGTTTAAAATACTTCTTTAACTTGCTTCGGCTACAAAATTCAGTAGGGGATAAACATATTGCATTCAGAACAAACTTTTACAAACGTCATATATCACTTAGGTAAAATTTATTTTCGGTGTGTTCATGAAAACACCCAGATGATTATATACAAATTAAAATACATATATTACTCATCATCAACAAGTGTTTCCATCCTGTGGCTGGGTCAGTTTAGTAAAATATCTCCATCTTCCTCTATTCTTGCACCACTCTTCTTTCTTTATTTTCTTCCATTCTTCTCCTCTCACTTGAACACTTCCTATTATCTGGTCCTCCCATCTCTTTCTTGGTCTTCTTTTGGGCCTTTTTCTTAACTACCTCATTTCCAACATTTTCTTCGGCATCCTCTTTCTTTTTCCATTCTCATTACATGTATGTATTATCTGAGTATTGCTTCCTCTACTATCCCATGCACTACCTGTACTACTACTCCTTCCCGGATAACTTCATTCCTAATCTTGTTTCTCCTCGTGACAACCAACATGCTCCTCACAAACTTCATTCCCATAGCCTCCACATTCCCAGTCTCTCTTACATTCAATTCAAGGGGTACTAACGGGGTAGTGACGGGCGATATAAGAAGCTTACCTAGTGGGTGCCACTTAGTCTCTCCTACTCGATTCTGATCCCAGCACCAAGTGATGCACCCTGGGATCTGGGTAACCTGGTGGAGGTTGGGTTGAACCCCAACAGAAACCAGGTCAGGTGCAGACGAGAGACAGGAGACTGGTCAGGGACTAAACCAACAAGCTCTGACCAGGGTCTGTCCAGTTGGCTCTCAGCTGGGTGGGCTGCGAGTGAAAGGGTTGGTGATGATGAGCTAAGGTCGACCTGAGGACCTATAAGCGGCAGCCACGCTACTCACGTGTAGGCCATGACAGCAGTGACGGCTCGTGTATAGGCATTGAGTAACTGCAGCACCCCCTATTTCCGCTTGATATTATCGATAACATTTAATATAACGAGTCCTTTTTTCTTTAATTATTTCTTTATTTTTGTAGTACAATATATATTCCTTAAGCTTAATGTCAACACTTCAGTAGCCCTATCCCAGTTTATGAAAAAGATACAAAAATCTTTGTATGGAACTGTGCGATTCACAGTGTCAGAGACGTGGTGTTTGACTGTTGTGCGCATGCGCACATAGTAGGGGGTGAGGAGGAAGGTGGAACTGCCAGGTAGAGAGAGCACTGTTGCTCTCGCAGTGCCGGCTCTGGTGTGATGGTGAAAGGATGTTTTTTTTACTCAGCGTGTATTGTGCTTAAAAACCGTGTACCATATTCTTGAATGTGATAAAGTGTAGAAGAGTGTAGAATTATATTCTTCTTCTTCCAGCTATTCTATTTGATTAATTTTTTTCGGTTCTTTTATTTAACAGAAAGACTAAATGCGCTTGCAGTACTTTCAATGGAGAAAAATTTCCTCAATTGTCATCCAGAGATCAAGGAGAAAATTATTGAACTGTTTGCGCAAATTAAAACAAGAAGAATGGATTTCATTTTTAAATGAATAGATCGAGCTTTAACTGTAACAATTTAAGTTAAAGTAAGTAAACACGTATGTTTTTTTTGCTAAGATTTTATCAAGTTCCTGAATACATCTTCTTTTTATACATGTTTTTCCCCCCTTTTACACAATTTTAAAACAAAGGCTAAACATTTCCTGTAGCAGCCCCCCACTAATTTTAGCTACGAGCCGCCACTGCACGACAGGCTTAGTAAGCTGGTGACCGAAACAAGCCCATACGAGAAAACAACGTAACATAATATATTACTAACGAATATTAATGAAACTTCTGGGCTTATTTTAACGAAAACTATTTATATTTACATTTTCTAAAAGGCCATTTCTATTTAAAATTGATATTATCAGTATCGCCATTTCAAGAAACGATGACCTTTCTTTTGTTTTAATTGTGTTCACGTCTGCTTCATGAAAGACAGGGTCACTAGCACATGAGACCACAAGTATCCAAAGGGAACTCAAGAGCTACTCGTACCTTAAAATATTTCTTAACAAAATGACAGCTTAAAATTTGAGCTTAAACCGGTGATCACATGGTATAAGTAGTTGGTTGCACAATTGTTTTTTGTTATTATTGTGCACCGAGTATTATTACACGTTTAGGAACTCCGCATATTTACACGAATGGTGTAGGTATGATGAATGTGGGATAGAAAATATACCAGCACCTGCATGGAGAGAGAATGGGAAATCATCGTTGGAAGACCACACTCAATAAGTTCGTCGGGCCTACCTCATAGGTGTAAATATGTGGGTGCCCCAGATGGGTGGCAAGTCACGGAGCAAATACAAGTACATTGAGAGAATATTGTGTTTGTTCACAAGGAGACGCATTTCATAAGAAAATATACAAATAAAACCGGCTGAGATACAGTCAGATGTTCATAGGAAGAGCAACACCCGACAGCTAGAATGGTAATGAAGGACACAAGGGAAAAGGGGGAAAGTTCCAATTTTAACACACATTGGGAAAGTGCTGCCATCTATCAGACAATCATGAGACATTTATAATGCACTTTAATTATGGTTAAAAGAGGTCTTTGTCATGGTGAAACATTAAAAAAAATTTACTGGTGTTCTCATGGGGTTTCAGATATAAAAGTTACTGTACTGAAAACTGTGTGTCGTGCTACTTTCCCCTGAACCCTTCAGTTACTAAACCTACTTTCAAACATTCATACGTCAATTAGTTTGAACTTCAGTTGTCACTTTTGATAAATGTTATCAATATAAAAGCTAAAATAACAACACTAATATAGTAAATTGTATCAATGTTGACCACAAGCAAATATGTTCGTATTTTCTAAAGGGATTTTTGTATTAACATAGGATTGTTATCTCAATGCAAGGGGTGGATTTTTTTTTTTTTAGCACCGCGTCTTACTACTCGTTCGGGTTATACTCTTGGCAATGTCTTGAAGCATGAGGTTGTTGCCCTATCGGGGAGGAGGGAAAGTCAAGTTTCCGAGATGAGACAGAACTCGGCGGAGATAAGTCGAGACAGAGAAAGAATTGAGAGGACTGAGGAAGAGAAAGAAAGAAGAAGGTAAGTGACCGTATCCGAGAGTGAGAGAGAGAGAGAGAAATAAGCTCTGAGCTGCCTGCAAAGGATCGATACTCGACACATTCTGTGTCCCCCCCCCCTTTTCTTCGTCCCTTCTCTCCAGCGTCTCTTTCCTCCACGAGTGTCACGACAATCTTTGCAGCTTTCCTATTTCACCATCAACCTCCTCACCGGCCGAGAGTGTCGAGGCGATAAACAGCAGTTCTTGACAAGAATCGAAATGAGAAATAGAGAGGAACTCAGTTGTACGCTCTCACCTAGAAATGGACAGAACTGCTGTTGAGAACAGTTCAAAACAATTCTCTTCACTGAAATTTGGTGAAGTCATCCACTGTCCTAACTATGGGCCAGGGTGGAAAGTCCGTTTTGGTAATTTAGGGGAGTCGATAGAGCGCTGGAGTCGTGCCTTCCTTAGGTGCATACCAATTTTCATGAGAAAGGCCTTCTCTCACAGCTAGAAAAGCTTCAATACCTACAGTAGCCCCATGGCTTCTTTGGTGCTGACTGACATCTTTGAAACGTTACCAGACTAAATTAGGTATACCTACGCCGGACCAAATGATCTGTAAAAACATGTGTTTAGCAGCTGTCACTTCTGACGGTCAAAACTTAGGTATATACCTAAATGTTGACTGTCAGAAGTAAGCTGTGAGCTGTCAGTCAGCACCAAATAAGTCATGGGGCTACTGTACTTTCACGTGTTCATATGTCAAGTCATGTGATCTGGAGCACCTTAGATTAGTCGATATCATGTCTGTCTACTGAGTTACGGGTCCCGGGTTCGATTCCCGGCATGGCTGAAAATGTATCGTTGATTAAATATGGGTTCACCCTCTCATATTGATAAATTAACGGCCACGGACTGGTTGCTGTGCCTGTCCTAGTCTTAAGTTAGATTATAAGGCACATAAAGTTACGATAGGCCTAGCAAGTCGGCAGTGGAAAATATATGGCTTGAATAAAATACTGACCTACGCAATAGGATGTAAGCAGTAATGGGTGTAAAAATGTTATCTGAAGCGGTCACTTCTGATAGCTTTTCCAATACCTATAAAATAACATTATTAAGATAGTAACCCGCTTTGGTGGCCGCATGGTCTGAGGAGTCAATCTATCTACGTTGTATACTACTGACGACGGGGAAATTGGGTTTGATCTCAGTACTCAGGGTTGTTTTCCACTCCCATCACACGCAAATGAGAATATACTTCTTCTAAATTCAACCTTCCTCATCCCTAATATATTAGAGTAATTAGTAAATATGCGTGTTGCCCGAACGAGTAGTAAAACACAATGTGTGTATATATATATAATATAATTAAATGTGATCAATTTTTTCCACGAAAAAATATGTATTTTCTAAAGATTTTTCAAGTGAAAATTGTTCTGTAACAACAGCGATTTGATTTATTTACGTCTGGGGAAAGGTGGAATTATTTATTAGTTGCCTGGTTTTTAAGGACCACTACAACAGACACACACAAACAACAACTTATTTTTAGGACACTAATTCAAAATTAAATGCTACAAAATTGTCAATTTTAAATAATAAGCCAGACTTATTCAGTAATATCAATTATAGATGTATAAAATATTAATTCTGATTGGTTTGTGAATAATTGCCATTAATATATATATATATATATATATATATATACACCTCAAATTCTTTCATCGCGCATTTATCACCGCATATTACTACCCATTCGGATTATACGCCTATGTATTAATTACGCTAAAGTACTGGTGATCTGGAAGGATTAATTTAGAGGAAGTGTACCCGAATCTGTGTGAAGCGAGATTGGGAAACCATTTAGGAAAAACCATCCGGTATTCTCGACCGGAATAGAACCATGATCTCCCCGTCATCGCCAGTCTAGTCTATTCCAAGAGCGACGCCTTATACCATACAGCCACCGAATCGATTCGCATCGCAGTTGATGGCTGTTGTAGCTACAGCTCAACCATCCACGTCGGGTTAAAGAGTTTTTTTTATACACCTGAACGTTTAAACGCCAGTTGAATAAAATAGTTTTAACCAACCTTTCTACTTTCTCTCGACACCTCGGAGAGAGAAGTATTGTGATCGTCCAAAAAATTTGAACTTGAGATTTTGATAAATGTTGACGTTTCATGACACCCTGAAACCAAAAAATATGTTTTCGCAATACCGTCTGTCTGTACCTCGGTCTAGGGCTGACATTATTTTACCAATTGAGATAAAACTTGGTATCTGGGGTTTTCATAAGATCCCTCCGAGGTTTTTAATTAAAATTTACATCTACACACTATCTATACACTATACACTATAAACAAGAGATTCTCATTTTATCATGAAAATGACTTTGAGGGTGCCTTACATGAGGGAAATTTTAAAATTTAATCATTCCTCCTCAACTATTTAAGATAAAAAATAACAAATCAATGTAAAGTCGTAGTACTATTAAAGATAAAAATCTTTTATTTGAAATATATTTTTATAAAAACAGTAATTTCTGAGCTACAAGCAAATATATATACTTTTTAATTCAGGTCTTTGAAAATTAATTTGATTTTTATGCTTTTTGGTGGACAAAGATATTTCTCTTTTATCAATTTTTCTGTTACAGTGTTCCTAGTACCCAATGCCATAAAGTAAGTAACAGTGGATATTATTTAATTTGTTGTAACAAATTATTTCAAAAAATAATTTTGTATCTAACTAACATTTAGAATATTATAAATTCAATATTTCATTGATTTAACACTTGATTATTTGTAAAATCTGTTTAAAGTGTAACAGACTAATTGAAATAATTTCCTTCATTATTAATATAGAAGCTCCTTACCACATATTCTTATAATATTTTTTAAAATGTTAAAAAATAGGGGGATCTTACAATATTGTTTGTCTGCATGTATGTACCTATGTACCTGGGTTCTAAAGTTAAAATAGTTTTATGAGTTTTGTCCAAATTTGATATTTTAACCTTGTATGGTCATAACTCGTGATTTTGATTCTTCCCCTAAAACTAAGGGTTTTGGTGAAGGCCAGTTTTTTAAAACTTAGAAATTTTTCAAAATTGTCTTTAATAAATTTGTTTAAAATTGATATATAAGGAGTTTTTATACATAATGAATAAGAATATATGTGGGTTTATTTCTAAAAAAAAAATCATTCTAGGATAGTTTATTTCTCACATATTAAAACAATTATAACAATTGTGTTCACAATTTATGTCAGTGCGTTTTATATTATTATCATGTTTTTTTCTCTAGACAAAATTTATTTGAGGGTAATTAAAAGATCTTTGTGTCATACCATTTATAGTCACTCAATATTACCAGATATCTTAAATAGCAAACTTTGAATCAATATAACACCATAAAAAGATTAAAATACGCTTTATTCGGGACTCGATCTAGTCTCTCTCTGGTTAGATTAGTCAACGCCTAGTGTTCAACTCCTTGGGGTACTCGACCACGAATTAGGTCGACACTTCGTTGTGGAAAGGGTATATAGCTTTAAGAGGCCTCCTTTCTAACATCTTTCTTCGTTAATGTTTTCCCTCGCGTAGTATACAATGTGTCAGTGATAGAGTATGTGCTCAAAATAAATGGCTAGATGGTGAAAAAAATACAACCACAAAAAACCTAAACACGTCAGACACGTGACAAATCGTAGTCCAGATAGTAGAGAGATAAACTACATTATAGAGTCACATGTAACTTTTTAAAATAAATTCGATTCATTCCTGTGTTCAGAAACGAAAGTTAGAAACAATTATTTCTAAAACAGTCCGTCCAAAAAACTTTACATTGACATCCGCTTTTTCGGGTCATTCCCGAAACTTATTTTTTAAGATTAAGAAAGGGAAATTGGGAAAGCGAGTTAAGGCCAGTGTTTTGTACTTTTTATAACAATACATTGTTTTGACCTAAATAAATCAAATATTTCTCCGGTAGAAACCGAGAGTTTAATTTTCTTCGCTTGGTGACATCAACAGTTGTTGAATATCTGTCATGATCATAGCGGAATTATATTAGAAACTTTTTAAATGAAGAGAGTCGTCATTAAATTCTAGGGCCAGGACATTCTTGACCAATATTCTGCAAATGTGAAGAAAATTAAACTCTATGTTTGTACTAAAGCAATATTTGATTTATTTTTTAAAAAAAGTATTGAAAAAAACTGCAAAAATACTACCCTTAACTCTCGTTCCTTACACTCCCACCTTAAGTGGTTCCGTTTCTTTTGTAATGTATGAGAGTACTTACTACCAGCTCGATATTACTTCTGACGTCCAGCTGAAGATTAAAGTTCTAAATCAACCTCTCTAAGGTAGCTTAAAATTGAATTTATGATGTAATTTCTAAAATAAAGAACATGCAGGATATATTTTAAGCAATCATGTGTGCTATTTTAAGTGGTTTTATATATATATATGTGTATATATATATATATATATATNATATATATATATATATATATATATATATATATATAAATATTCAGAGACGTGGGAAGTTTTGAAATGTCAGTTAAAGGTCAAATATTATTTGTTTCAGCTTCTAAACCAACAACCTTTGTACCTTCGAAACATCCAGACGGAAGGAGAAAACTTTGATAAATTAGGACAGATTTGAAAACGTATGTCACTATGACATATTTCCGCGTACAGTCATTTTTATAACATTATTTTAACACACACTAGTTATTACAACGTCACCATACAAAAATTCAGTCATGTCAGCATATAAGAATATAGCTTGCTTTGTTTTTGCCTTTAAGACTTTATATTTACCTAGATTCACTTAACGAGTAATTTAAAAATAAAAATTAGGGTTATGTTACAACAACAAAAACCTTATCGGCGAACTCAGCTTTGACCTTGCGTCCCACGTTTCAAGTTTCACTTCGTATTTTATAAAGTGACCTTCGCACACACCTACTAATAATTTTATTGATGTCCAACCCGAAATCTGGTTAAATGTGCTTCCTATCCAACCGGTACTGGGCATGCACTCAGTCCTCCAACTAGTCAGTGCCACCCGCACCATCTGGTAGGAAACACATTCACTAGGGAACATTGGAAAGTGCGATGGCTTACCGTTGCTTTCGACACTAAATTTATATTAGCGAGCGTGAAAGAGCCTAACAATTTTGCCAGAAATGTATATTAAGAGCATGCATCACATTCCCATCAACTCTGTGATATAGTCGGCTCGAAATAGTAAGTTTTACACACCAACACTATTGCACGTGGATCATTTCTGATTAATTATTAATGAAGATAAAGAGGTAATACAAATTCCTGTTACTTAACATTGTTGAAATATTAAATAATATTTGATTTAAAAAATGCATTAAAAATATCATTTTTGAACATTTTAGAATGTCTTCACAGCTAAGCACTGTACCCAAATATGCATTCCGTCGTAATAGGGATATACTATATGTATTAACAAGAAACTTTGTCGCTTTGTCCCCCATCGTCACCGCGGAAAATGTCGAGTAATCATTCAAATACTAATGCACTGCGCACATTTCTGGAATATCTTGGTATTTTCTTTTTCCCTTTTACTCCCATACCTCGCGCGAGCCTGGAACTGAGTTGGGCCTGCTATAATAATATGTATAAAATACAAAAGGTAGAACCTTTGACTTAATTTTTTTTTAAATATTACGTTAAACACTAAGTTTAATATAATATTTAAGGATGAGAAGGATTGTTTTATAAGAATTTCTCCCGTACTAAATGAAAAATAGATAAGGAAGCCTCAGTGATGAATCACAGCGATCACGTTTAGACCTCATTCAATGTTGGTTCTGGCATCTTACTATTCGTTCAAGCTGTCAGAATTTTATTATTATTATTATTATTATTATTATTTTTATTATTATTAGCACCGCGTCTTACTACCCGTTCGGGTTGTACGCGCTTACGCTAATGTATACTAGTAGGGTGATTGTGAGATGAAATGGAGGACCTACAGTTTAACCTGGAATCCGAACCACGGTTGAGGCCTGGCATTCCTCACATTCACAAGTTGTGATTAATACACGTCTTGTCAAGAGGTGAAGAAAGGGTTTGGCTATCAGATAAATATGTGTCGGGACCGAGGATTGAACCCCGGACCCCCAACACAGAGCATTTAATTAAACTAATGGGCTGTAAATAAGAAATATAGAACTTAGAGAAACTATACTTGCATTTTATTTGAAATCGTGGGGGAAGGGGGACCCATTTTAAACAAATATTAGTTCGGGATTCCAACTCCTACTTTTCCATCACTGGCAAATCAATCTAAATGAGATTGACCACCAATTCGGGGATTAAGTTTTGTTGGATTTTTAAAGGAAAAAGAATTGTGTTGTGGTAGTTTAGTATTTAGGAAGTTGAAGTTAAGTCCGTCAGTTATAGCAGGCTTAATAATTAATAAAAACAACATGCTATGGAACCGTTTCTGATTTGAATAATTCACATAATACAGTGTCATAGGCGCCATCTTTCTAGAAAACCAGACTAATTGATGTGCTTGGCGCAGAATGAGGGCATCTGTTACATGTTCCAGATGAGGAGCAGAACACGTTTTATTTAGTAAGTACTCGACTCTATAACATAGGTTTTTTTTAAATACTTCCCAACGGATGCGATTATCTTATTTGTGTGTATATTCGTGGTGGGGGAAAAGCAGATAAAGTACAAGTCTGAGCTAGATTTCTGCTAGGAATAATGGTATCTTATGGTTACGAAAGTTACTAAAACTACTTTCAAATATTTATTTAAACTTCAAATCATGTGAACCTAAACTTTCACTTTTAATAGATAGTATCAATAACATAAACCAACACTATATATATATATATATATATATAAATGTTATCAACTTTGACCGTGAAAAATATGTTTGCATTTGCTAAACATTTCCTCCTATCAGAAACCTACCGTAACCTACGTCCCTAGTGCTACTTAATTTTTCAAAGATAGGATTTTGATGTATACATTTTTTTTAAAATAAACCATGGTTCAATTGTTTGTTCTTTTTTAATGATAAACTGATACTGTAGCCTTTACTTTACTTCGTCAAACATCTTTAACACAGCGTTGATCAGGTTTATTCGCATGATCAGTTTGATTTCTTTTATGGTTATTATATAAAAATATATTTGCAAATTTAATCGCGGGGAAATCACACATGAGAAACTCCCCTTAACCCACTTACCCGCCCCCCTCAGTGCACTGACTTTCCTGTCAATGTCAGTTGAATCTGTAGCGAGTCTGATTTCTTAGACCCCGTGACTGGTGGGTAGTGGTGGTCACATTATTATTATTATTATTATTTAGCACCACGTCTTATTACCCGTTCGGTTTATACGATTTAAGTACTAATTACGCTAATGGATTAGGAATTGTGAAGGTTGACTTAGAGAAAGTGAACCCACATTTGCGTGGAGGGAGAGTGGAAAACCACTTAGTAGAAACCACCCTGAGTCTACCCAACTGAGATTCGAACCTCGATCTCCCCGTCCTCGGTAGTTGAGCTCAACACGACTAGCGCGTTAGCCAACTACGCCACTGAGGCGGGTAATGTGGAGGTAAAAAGATTAAGTGATCTGTTATGTCGTTGCTCTCTTTTTATTTAAAATATGAGATAGGTTTACTGCCCTTTCGTGTTTACCTCATATTTATAAGATTGGGCTAGGAACTAGAAAGGTTTAACTTAGATAAATATCCCCGTATTTTCGTGGAGTGAGAGTGGTAAACTTTTTTTTTTTTTAATCAGTACATCCGGCGGGAACTCGACCCCCAATATCCTCATTATCGGCAGTCCAATTTATTGTGAGAGTGACGCCTTATAGGGCTCCTACATGATCAGTCAGACTTTCAGTATTAATTATTACTTAATTAATACCTGCAGTTTTACTGATCGTGTAGGGGCCCTATTAAGGTGGGAGTGTAGGAATCGCGAGTTTATTTTTAGCACCGCGTCTTACTACCCTTTCGTGTTATACGCTTATGTACAAATTACGTTAGTGATTTTAGGGTTTAGGAAGGTTATATTTTAAGGAACTGTACCCACATTTGTGTGGAAAGCGAGTGAAAAAACATTTTAAAAAAATCTCAGTACGCCCGATCGAGATTCGAACCTTGATCTCCATGTCATAGGCAGTCTTGTCTACTGCGAGAGTTGAGCCACCGGAACGGGTGAAACGCGAGTTGAACGTCGGTGTTTTTTCAGTTATTATAGAAAACATACGTTTAGTCAAAATAATCCAATATTGCTTCAATAGAAACACATAGTTTAATTTTCTTCACGGGGTGATATCAACAGTTGTTGAATATCTGTAAAGGAAGGGTTTCCTGGAATTCAATGACAACTTTTTCTCTTAATTTAAAAAGTTTCTCGTCTAATGCCGCTATGCTCATGACAGATATTCAACATCTTCCAAATCACTCACGTCCCACCTGCTATTCCAACACGTCAAGAGGAATTACCTCTTCTCAGTATTCAAACTAGATTCTTTCAGAGAGCGTTTGGTGATTGAAACAACGTCGCTATGATCGTGAGAGCGGCCGAGTCTAGGTGGCGCCGTGTTGAGTTGATTGCTTCCAACAGCTCGATTGTACAAACCTATCTATTGAAGGAAGGGTTGCTGTCGAGTGGAAGGGTTGATATTGTCTCTCACCCTCTCAATCCGTTGAAGACGTCGAGATGCCACTTTCAGACAGGTGTAGATAGCGGGGGTTGAGGGAAGGGTATATTCCCTCGAGGGACTCGCTGCAGTAAGTAAATAAACGCCTCAGTACAAACAAGACGACGACTCTGTTATATAACAGCACAGGTGCAAAGGAACGAAAACTCGGGGAGAACTAACGCTGAACTGTATTATGTATAAGATAGAACTACCTTCAATCGAAAGGGAGGAACTGGGGGAAAGGGGGGGGGGGGCTGGTTCAGTTCTTTGGTACATCCCGTTTACCCTGAAAGATAACAGATGTGCCTTTACCGGTACTGATTACAGGATGACTCCTATAAAATAGTATAAACCAGGGTAGGAAACTTGCAGATCACGATCGACCGGTAGATCTCACAACAATTTCCAGTCGATCACGTAAAAAAAACTATTGTAATTAAAAAGTCAATATTTGAATCTTTTAAAATCGCAAAAATATCAAAGTACTTTCAAATTATATTTGAGTGTGATCAAAATAACTTTGATTGCAGTGGTGTAACAAGGGGTGAGGGAGGGGTGTGGGGTCCGGACCGCGTATCATCGGTCAAGGGGTGTCATAGAAGTGTCATTTTGTAATAAAAAATTATTAAATAACTCAAAATAAATTAAAATAATTTGAAAATATATTTATAATAATTTTTAAAAAAGTAATATAATTAGTTCGACACCTTAGCTCAGTCGGTAGAATGTCTGTTTACTGATCTAAGGGTCCAGGTTTTAATTCCAGCCATTGCCAAAAATATTAGCATTGATGAAATGTGGGTTTACCCTTTCACATTGATGAATTAAGGGCTGGGGGCTGGATGTTGTGCCTGTTCTAGATTTAAGTTAGTTTATAAGTCGTGTGCTGATGAAATCAGTCTGTCCACACTGTGCATGTTAAATACCTCCAAAAAATGAAAAAGAAAATTAATAGATAATTAATATATTGAACACTATCAAAATCCTGATGTTATTAATTGTTATATCCTTGTAAGGTAATAACTTTAAATCATTAAAATATAAGTTAGGTACACATCTGAAAGTCTCGCCACATTTACGCTCTAGACGGCAACTAGAGATTCCTAAGCTCTCTAATCGAAACGCGCAGGCGCATGAAGAATATAGTGCCTTTTTGTTAGGTTAGGAGTTCACTTCCTTATCTTCCTTCTGTCAGGTTGAAGCTCACTACACTGTAGACTCTTTACAGGACGAGTTTTTCAGCCTTATTTTTAACTAAGCCCTTAGAAAACTTTTTAAAAGAATTTTGTTTCCACGTCGGGTAGGGGGTGCCAAAATCGAAACCTGCCCAGGCATCAAACGCCCTTGCTACGCCACTGCTTGATCGATCATAACCGTCAATGTTAAAAAAACATTTAAATAGTTTAATATGAAAATACACATTTTATTTTTATTTCCTATAATTTTTCTTGGAAGGTGGGGCACATATATATTTTAGGAAATATTGAATTTAAGGAATAAATATACAATGTGTAGACAAAAGAAACGAAATCAAAGTGTAGTGAAGAAACTATGGGTGATCGTAGAAACTTTGAAAAGTGTATGGATTGATTGGGACTCGAAATGTTGCTGATCTCTGTCCTAAACCATAGTGGACTACGGTGACCTGGTGGTCTAGGGGTAAGGTGTCGGACTTCTGTGCTGGGTGTCCGGGGTTCAATACTCGGTCCCGGCACGGGTTTATCTGATTGCCAAACCCTTCCGTCACCTCTGACAAGACGTGTATCAATCGCAACTTGTGAATGTGGGGAATGCCAGGCTTCCACCGTGGTTCGGATCTCACGTTAAACTGTAGGTCCTCCATTTCATCTCACAATCAACCCTACCATTACATATTAGCGTAAGTGCGTATAGCCCGAACGGGTAGTGAGACATGGTGCTAATAATAATAATAATAATAATAATAATAATAATAATAATAATAATATAAACATAGTGGACTACGTCTAGGTAAGCTTTCTTCCTTTCAGTTTAGACGTATCTTGTTTCTGACTGTTATTCACTTACAAGCACGTCTAAGATTCAGACTAACAGGAATATTGGTATATACAATGATTACTCTGGAAAGCATAAACCGCATCAAAGTGCTATTTTCTGAAATTACCACTTAACATCAGATAAACCGAGATCAGTCTAGTATTATTTTTGGTAATTTTTTGTTGTTGTATTTAATAAAAAAAACTATGTTCAAAGAGTTTCACTTGTCTGAAATTCCTCGGTTTTCTAAAGTATGATACAGAAAACCACTCCACGATGCGACTTATTTTTAGAGCTGCATTACCTACCTAAGAACTCTTAAGAACCGGAACCCGTTTTGGCTACCAGAAAGATGGTTCTTTAATCCTCTACTCTTGGTAAGTTTTAAATAAAATATCTTGATGTACATAATTACCGCCCGGCACCTTAGATGAGTCGGTAGCGTGTTTGTCTACTGAGCTAAGGGTCCCGAGTTCTATTCCCGGCATGGCCAAAAACGTATCATTGGTGAAATGAGGGCTAAACCTTTCACGATGATGAATTAACGAACGGGGGCTGGATGTTGTGCCTGTCCTGGTTTTCAAATAGATTATAAGCCATATGAAGCTACGATAGGCCTAGAAAGCCGGTAGTGTAAAATGTATGGCTTGAATAAAAAACTGACCTGGGATCACAGTCTGGAAAGTCATGGATGGCTATCAGAATATAGTGTCACTGCCCGCATTAGTGATCACGTGGACAAAGGCGTCATTCGTCTTGATAGGTTTGCTCGTGACGGGTAAGTCGGGGCTGGCTGGTTGAACTGTGATAATTTTACCTAATTTGGTTTCTCACTCTATATGTATATGCGGGTACACTTTCTCTAAATTATACTTTCCGCCACATTTCATTAGTCATTAGTATAAATAATTTGCGAGTGACTTGAACGGGTGGTAAGAAACAGAGTAATAAAAAACATAAAATGAGAAGAGCCATGTTGAAAATATGACAGCCGACATGTGTATTATCAAAGGGTGGGGTTATTTAATATTGTATTTAATTTTTAACACCCACCGTGTCTTACCACCCATCAGGTTAATACGCTTATATACTAAATACGCTTGTTATTTTAGGGATTTAAAAGGTTATATTTATTGGAAGTGTACCCACATTTGCAGGGAGGGAGAGTGGAAAGCTATTTTAGAAAAAAATCAGTACACCCGATCGAGATTAGAACCTCAATCTCCCCTTCTTCAGCAGTCAAGTCTATTGCGAGATTAGCGTCTTAGACCATAAATCCACCTAAGAGGCTTATTTAGTTTTATATGTGTACTTTACAGATGACTAATTATTAGTTAGTGATGTAAAATTTACATTTTCTGGGATTACAAAACGGTTTGAAATGAGTTTGCGTTATTAATTGGAGTTTGTAACAGAAATCTTAAATAAATATGTATTATTTAACACATTTAGAAGAAAAAAACAAATTTATATGAATATATATAGAAATAAACATTTTTGGCATTTAAAAGTTTTACTAAAACAATTTTAATAAACGTTTTACTTAAGGATTCCGGATTCTTCCTCCACACAAATGAGGGTATTCGTCTTCTAAAATTCTACCTTCTTCAGACCTGCCCAGTAAGAGCCGTTCTTAAATTACATAAGGGTTTTTTTCACATAATTTTCGGCTTCTTCTCCCACAACAAAGGATAGTATGATTTCCTGTAACCCCTTTTATAAATTAGGTTATTTTAATTATTTGATTATGCTTAGACTTAAATATTGTTAATAAAGCGAGTGATATGTAACAAATCATAAATGAATTAAATATGGGTGATATTTTTTTACGACTAATGTATTTATTTTTTAAGAAACAATATTTTAATTTTTGTGTGTTACTTTATATTAATTGTATCTAATTATCTATTAGTGATCAAAGTGGGTCCAACCAATGAATGAAAATGAAACATTTCAGAATTTTCTGACAATTTAAAAAAATATATATCCTTTTCATTTATAAAAAAAAAACATAATACGTAAGATGAATTCTGAACTTCCCTTTCATTGTAAGAAAACTCAAGAAAATACTTAATACCCCCCACCCCCTGCACCCCAAAATAACCTTAATTTAAGGATGACCCCTTAAAGTATTTAAAATGAGTATACCCTGGACGGTGGTAAGATTAAATCGAGAGAAAGAAAAAAAAAAACCTTTTCATGGCTCTGATACTTGCAATAAGAATTTCTAGTGTAGCAGGAGGCTACAAATATCACGGTTTTTTTTCTTTTTGATTCGTCTTTTTTTCTCTTTTTTTTCCAGTCTTATATTCCCACCGGTGTCATCACATCATTTCCTAGGTGTCCTTCCACCCTTCCCCGAACGAACACCATTGAACGCTTTACTCTTTTACTTCAGATAGGACATTTCCTTTACAACCCTTTTGCATCGTCCCCTCCTACTAAACCAGACCAACCTACCCCTCCCTCCCCCCAATCCTTCAACCACATTCGAGCCACTGGTAAAAATAACACGTCTAAGTTGTTTCATACTTTTTTATCAAGCACCGCATCTTACTGTTAGCTTACCTGTTAAGATTGGACGCATATGTACTAATTACGTTAGTGAGTTAGGGATTAGAAAGGTTTAATTTAGAGGAAGTTTACTCCCATTTGCTTAGAAGGCGAGTGTAAAACCATCTAGGATAAGCCACTCTCAGTACAACCGACCGGGATTCGAACCCCGATATTTCTGTCATTGACAGTCTAATCTAACACGAGAGTGACGCCTTAGACCATGCGGCCACCAAAGCAGTTTTTTTTTACAAATTAATTGAGTGATATTTTGCATCTCCCCACCCCGTTTTGTTTTTAGTCCGGGCTATCCGCATTTAATTACAAATATGAGAAAGGTAAAATTTAATGGAAATGTATCCGCATTTTAATAGGATGAAGAGTTGAAATAATTTAGTGTGGGAGAAAAATCTCAGTCCTTTTATTTGCAGGGATTTTACAACTCCAACCCGCCTCGGTGGCGTAGTTGGCTAACTCGCTAGTCGTGTTGAGCTCGACTGCTGAGCACTGGGAGATCGAGGTTCTAATCTTGGTCAGGTGAACTGGGGGGTGGTTTTTCCTAAATGGTTTTCCACTCTCCCTCCACACAAATGCGGGTTCACTTCCTCTAATTCATCATTCCCAATTCCTAATCCATTAGCGTAATTAGTACTTAAAGCGTATAACCCGAATGGGTAGTAAGACGCGGTGCTAAATAATAATATAACTCCGTCACTGACAAACCAGATGAAACGATTTTGACTCTCGTCCTCCCACCCACCGGTATGGGTGTGATCAGTGATCATATATTATTTATCTTATTTGCGGTGTCAGTGGAGTTTAAACTGAAACCATATTTTAACATAAATAAATAAAAACACATGAAAACTCGTTAGCAACCGTTCAATACCAAAAGCCCTTCACGTGATTTATAATATTGCGGTAAAATAATGTTTTCAGCTGATTAAACGTTGATTAGCGATTTATTAAAATATTATGCCCCGTACATAGAGGCAATTTTTTGCCTACTCAATTCAGTAAAGAAACTTATATTCAAATAATGAATGCAACTGTTATGAAATAACAAAAAATACATTGCTCGTTCACAAGCTCATTTTTTTAATCCTTTTTTTACCTTCTTTTGACTACTCAAAGAAAGAACTATTGTGATCGTCAAAAAAATCTAACTCGAGATTTTGGTAAATGTCGACTTTCCTGACTCACTGAAACAGAAAAAGTGGTTTTCACGATACCGTCTCTTTGTGTGTCTGTATCCTGGCCTAGAAACGAAACAATTTTATCGTTTGGACTTTAACTTGGTATCTAGGTTTTTCCGAGAGTAATTGGAATTATATATCTAGCTCTAATATTAAGGTTCGTTAATTTTATTTATTTATTTAAATCTAGTTTATAGAAATACTTTCTAACGATCGTGATTAAATTTTGTATTGTGCATCTTTTATCATTAAAAATAAAAGGCATATTCTCGTTTTACCGTGAAAATGACTTTAAAGGCACTTTAAATTGGTAGAAATTTCCAAATTGATCATTTATCCGCAACTATTTGAGATACGAAACAACTTGTCATTGTAAAAATGTAGTAATTTAAAAAATATAAATCATTTATTTAAAATAAATTTTTATAAAAACAATATTTTATGATTTCTGATTTTTTATGGATTACTTAGAAATCGAGATTGATTTTTATGCTCTTTGTTGGACATAGATGTTCCTCTTTTCTCAACGTTTCTGTAAAAGTGTATAGTATTTAATGTGTGGTATTAGGTTGAGTCTTTCTGCAACAATGAATATTATTTTGTTTAATAGATTTTACTAGTTTTTAGTAAATGCCTCTTTTATGATAAAAGAGAAAGTCTGTGCGGTGCACTGCACCATTTATTTTAAGAATATCATTGTTAAGAAAACCAACAAATATATAATTATTTTAATAAACTGCTTTGTTTGTGTGTAATTATATAAATCAACCCGATATTATTTTAACCAAACAAATCTATTTATATTTTTATACATTTAATTAAAACCAATTCCATCACACTTTTTTTTTAAACGTAGCAATTTTGTTTGAAAGACTGTTTAATTTTCTAATTGAAGACAATTTTACTTCGTTTGCACGTGCGTCTGTTTCTAAACATCTTTGAAAACTTGGTTCTGTGCTACTACAAAATTAGGCTACTTACAAGTTTCCATGATAGGTTTTATGTTTTTACAATCACCATTATAGTTGCTCGTTTACATGGTAACATAAAACTTGTATACGGAATTCAACGTTGAAGTATGTACGATAACATAGCCAGAGTGCGAGGTGCATTAGCAAAAAGGTTTCGTTTGAACATAAATTAATCAAGATACGTACCATTTATAAATTATTTGGTGTTGCCGCCAAAAGGAACAATGGACTAATCCTAAGAGCTGTTTCCACGGGATTACTGTTCGAGTACTGATTAGAGCTTTAAAATATAGATTTATCAGGAGTGGTGTGGTTTATTGTGCGGATGAGGGGGCGGGGGGCGAGGGGTGTTTACAATTATCAGGTTTTATCAAGAGCAAACCAGGTTTAATTTAGCTATACGGAAGGACGTATCGTGAGGGGAGGTGGAGAGGAATTATTTTTTCAGGGGAATTAAATCAACTTCCAGGAATATTAACATTTTATGTTTACACTCCTTCTCGATGCCTAGGATAGGGCTTTATTGTATTCTCATAAAATTATTAGTACCTGAAACCCTGATTATATTTTAAAATACCTTTCTTCAAGAGGGACATCTTGTACATTTCACTTTGGGAGCACGCACCATGAGCAGCATCACCCCCCCCCCC
>CABFVX010000447.1:200604-245283 GCA_902151425.1 Timema shepardi
CCCCCCCCCCCCGGTCTTCCAGCCCCTTCTCCCAAAAAAATAATATGAAAGTAATATGATAAATCTCTTTTTTCCTATTACGCTCTAGTGAGACTAATGTATGTTCACGAATTAAAATAATAAATCGTAAGAAAATAATATAAAATTAAAGATAGTTGGGGGAGGGGGGAGAAACACCGATAAATTTTGTTTTAATAGATGGTAGGGGTAGGGGAGGACACAATGGGGTTTACATATTTTTTTAAGTATGACTGGGGCTCACATGACCGCAGGACAAATACTAGGTTTCCATGTCATAGTCTGGCAAACTATCAGTGGAACCAACATTGATTGCGAAATAAAATTAAATATCTAAAAAAAAGAAGCACATAACCATTTCAAATGATTTTATACGATTTGTGAATATATTTATTTTTACTAGTGGTATACAACGCGAGCATTCTGAACTAACCGATTATATCAATACACGATCAACAAAGTTGATTATTACTGAAAACAAACACAACACCCAGTCCCCCTATTGTCAATTTATCACTGTGGAAGGGGTAACCTCGATTTTACCAAAGATACAGGTTTTGACGATGCCGGGAATCAAATCCGGAGCCCTAAGTAGAGCAATCAGATTCTCTAACGACTGTGTTAAAGGTTCGGACTATTATATTTCACAAGGTGGGCAATTTTTATTAATGTTTTAATGTTGCGGTCTACACTTTTTAAATATTATAAGTATTTATCGTTGATGATTAACTGTACTCCCTGTGTCATTAGCCCATACAATCCATTTTTCTTAGAAAAATATAAACATATTTCTTGCGACCAACAATACAACATTTGAAACAATAATATCAAAAAAACATTATAAAAATATGTAATGGGGAGTGTATATATTACTCATATATTTGTTTTTATTTATTTGAAGTTATTTAACGTGCACTTACTGAATGAAATGATTAATGATTAACTTAAGTCTGTAACAGACACCACATCCATATGATAAACTTCTAACCACACTGGGAATCAAACCCGGGATCCTTAGTTACCTATACAGACACGCTACAGCCTGAACTAAGGTGTCATACGTATATTATATGATTAATGAAGGAAATTATTTCAAGTAGCTTGTTTCACATTGAGTTGTACAAACAGTCGATGAAAATTTTATATAATTTATAATATAAAGACATGTTAAACATATTATTAATTACTGATTTTAAATTGGTTTTACAAAATAAAGGACCACCTCTGTGGTCTAGATGTCAGAGTTCTGGCTACAGATCCATAGGTTCCTGGTTCGATCCCCGGCAGATTTTATGTAGTACAATGGGTCTTGAGAGGGTTAAAATCAGCCTTGTGAGGATAAATGAGGAGATACTTGAATGAAAAATTAGTTGCTCTGGTCTGGAAAACTGAGATTTATAACCGGAGGGTTCATTGTACTGATCACGTGACACCCCGCTATTTTCAAAAGTTGACGGTGTCCGCTCGGTTGGTATGCATCGATTGCAAGATAACAATATGCAGTTGTTTTTTGTTTTTTACAAAATGAAGTCCTTATCTTGTGTAATTTTCTCCATATAAAATTGTTTCAATTGCAATATTATAACTTCGCATTATAATAGATTAAGGATTTATTTTGTAAAAACCAATTTAAAATAAGTATATAATAATTTTTATATTATTTCTTTGTATTATGCATCATCTAAAGTTTTCACTAGTTTCTTACAACTCAGTGTGTAACAAACTATTTGAAATCAATTTATTAATTAATAATATTGATAAAATTTTACTTTATATTATGTATTGATGATATCTATAAAAATTGGCCGTTGAAGAAAACGTGACTCGACTTATGAATGCGTGAAAGTAGATGTATTAACTTTTCTACGTCTTGTAAGATAAGGCTATTTTATTTATATTAAGGATTGGACTTTATATCCATAAAACAAACATGGCTAGAAAGATTAAACAAGAAATTTCCAGTGTTTTATAAATACTGTTGGCGTAAGTTATTGAAATCATTCAGGTTAGCTCACAATAAATATATTAAAATAATTAACATAAACAAACATTGCCGTGAATCCTTCACACAATTCTAATTTATTAAGACAGGAGTTGGCATCTGGTTGGCCCAGATTTACCGGTCGATCTCATGTCAATTTTCAGCCGATCACGTAAGAAACTTACAGGCTGCATTGTTATTAAAGTCGATCACGTAAGAAAACTACAGGCTGCATTGATATTAAAGGCGATCACGTAAGACACCTACAGGCTGCATTGTTATTAAGGTCTATCACGTAAGAAACCTACAGACTACATTGTTATTAAAGTCAATCACGTAAGAAAACTATAGGCTGCATTGATATTAAAGTCGATCAGGTAAAAACCTACAGGCTGCATTGTTATTAAAGTCAATCACGTAAGAAAACTATAGGCTGCATTGATATTAAAGTCGATCAGGTAAAAACATTACAGGCTGCATTGTTATTAAAGCCGATCACGTAAGACACCTACAGGCTGCATTGTTATTAAGGTCAATCACTTAAGAAACCTACAGACTAAATTTTTATTAAAGTCGATCAGGTAAGGAACCTACAGGCTACATTGCTATTAAAGCCGATCACGTAAGACACCTACAGGCTCCATTGTTATTAAAGTCAATCACGTAAGAAAACTATAGGCTGCATTGTTATTAAAGTCGATCAGGTAAAAACCTACAGGCTGCATTGTTATTAAAGGCGAGCTTTTGAGTGTTCTAATATTGCAAACAATATTTGAGTGTGACCATAAACCTAATTCCGTCCTATTTGGTAATGTTAAAAATAAAAATAAATAGTTGAATATAAAAATACACAATTTATCTATTTTATGTTTAATTATAGAGGGGTGTGGACTTAGGTATTTGAGGAAGATTGATTTTAGGGAATAAAACAAATATTTACAGAAAAAAAAGTTAAAGTAAAGTAGATAAACGAAAGGTGATCGCAGGACCTTCGACAAGTCTTTAAGTCGATCGATGTCCAAAAAAGATTGCCGACCCCTGGGTTAAGAGGGTTTAGGGGGTAGTAAATTTACATACAATTTATGTTTATTACCAAAGTGTTCGGTGCAGACTTAAATACAATGTCTTAAGTTTGGTGAAGTCTAAACAGTTGTGGTCTAGAGCAGACTCTCTAGGATCTAGATAATCCCTAGAAGAGAGGGAAGTAATGTTCTAACCCTTAAGAGCAGGCAAGTTCAATGTTTGAAGTCTCAAAAACAGCCGAGAAAAATCTTAAGTCAAACCAAGCTTGAAACAGAGAACGGGGTAGCTACCAAATGCAAATGGGAGGCTGGGCTGCTACTTGGGGGGNGGGGGGAAGGGGGGGACGACGACTCTTTCCTCTAAGGTTTTTTTTCCTGCCGCTTAATACACGTCTGAGTTATTCGCATGGTATGGTTGGTACGGAAGCAAAAATGAGTTAAAGTCCGTATTTTTTATAGAAAAGAAATATATTTTTGTTTAAAATAGTTAAAACGTTCCTTCAGTACTTTTAGTTTAATTTTCTACTCACTTCGGTGACCGCATGGTCTAAGGTGTCCCTCTAGCGATAGACCAGACTGCCGATAAAGAAGAGATCAGGGTTCATTCCCTCTCGGGTGCACTGAAGGTGGTTTTCCCTAAATGGCTCTCCACTCTCCACGCAAATGCGGGTACACTCCCTCTAAGACACATTTATTTTTGTGTATTTGATACATCGAGAGGCACATTGCACCAGATTTTTATGTTCTGTCTCTATTAAAATATTAATCTATAGCATATTCTAGTTTTTTTTACTTATAACATGTTTGTATTAATGTGTATGTAATAATTAATCAATCATTAATAAATACCCTCGCTCTCTAATCTCTTGCCCGTAACCTATTGGCGCAATTAGTACTTAAAGCGTACAAACAGAACGGGTAGTAAAACGCTGTGTTAAAAAAAGTTTGATTTTATACTTAATTATAGTGATTTCAACCGTTCTTGGAAATCCGTCATGGGCATATGGGCATTTGAACATAAACTTTTTAAATGAAACTAACAAGTCCTGATCAAATGCCAAGATTCTCATCACAAATGCTGATATTATTATGAAATGCTCATGACAAATGCTGAGATGACTATAGGATGCTCATGACAAAAGATGAGATTACTATGAGATGCTCATGACAAAAGATGAGATTACGATGGAATGCTCATGGCAAATGCTGAGATGACTATAGGATGCTCATGACAAAAGATGAGATTACTATGAGATGCTCATGACAAATGCTGAGATTACGATGGAATGCTCATGGCAAATTCTGAGATGACTATAGGATGCTCATGACAAAAGATGAGATTACTATGAGATGTTCATGACAAAAGATGAGATTACTATGAGATGCTCATGACAAAAGATGAGATTACTATGAGATGCTCATGACAAAAGATGAGATTACTATGAGATGTTCATGACAAATGCTGAGATGACTATAGGATGCTCATGACAAAAGATGAGATTACTATGAGATGTTCATGACAAATGTTGAGATGACTATAGGATGCTCATGACAAAAGATGAGATTACTATGAGATGTTCATGACAAATGTTGAGATTACGATGGAATGCTCATGAGAAATGCTGAGATGACTATAGGATGCTCATGACAAAAGATGAGATTACTATGAGATGTTCATGACAAATGCTGAGATTACGATGGAATGCTCATGACAAATGCTGAGAATACCATGAAATACTCATGACAAATGCTGAAAATACCATGAAATGCTCATGACAGATGCTCTGCTTACTATGAGATCTTCATGACAAATGCTGATATTACCATAAGATGTGACTGCGACTGACAAAAACTAAGATTACTCTGAGTAGGTTATATATCCTAAACTACCTGTTCAGGTTATATACATATTTAATAATCAATCTAATGGAGTAGGGATGAGGAAGGAAGCATTTTAGAGGTAATCTACTCGTATTGATTTGGGAAATCTATTTTCAGTACACCATTCCAGGACTCAAGCCCCAACTTACCCCTCACCGGTAGATTAGTAGGCCTGTAAATGAGATTGGCGTTAATTTGGCGTTCCTTCATATTCGTGTTAGGTATTTAAGTTCCAATCGGTAATAAACTATGTGCGCCAGTTTTGTTTTTTTATAAAATATTGACCCGCCTAGTAAATAGTTGGAGCGCATGTCACAGGAATAACAAAGATGGAAACTGAATCCGCTGATACACTCACATTGCATTTGTTCACTATTGACAGAGAGATCGGGGTTAGAATCTCGGACATATGCACCGGGTGCTTTTCTTTTAAATGCGAATTTATCATCCTCTCTTCCCTCAAACTCTACCCTTTAATATCCCTGCCTCCTAAATGATTAACCATTTAAAAAAAGTGAAACCGGTCTTAATTAAAGTCCGGATTAACTGCATATAAACCCAAATGGAGTAAATATTAGTAAGGTTTAATTTATAGGAAGTATGCCCATAATTCCATATAGGTATATTTGGAAAATATTTATGAGAAAACCTAAGTAATACCCAACCGGCATTCGAACCTCGACCTCCCCATCACAGGCAAACCATACAAGACGAGACTGTTCTTGGGCCCTAACGGTGCGTATAGTTCATAAATAATTCCTTAAGTTATTATTATTATTATTATTATTATTATTATTATTATTATCACCGCGTCTTACTACCTGTTCGGGTTATACGCTCTTACGCTAATGTGTAATGGTAGGGTGATTGCAAGATGAAATGGAGGACCTACAGTTTAACGTGGGATCCGAACTACGGTGGAGGCCTGGCATTCTACACATTCACAACTTGTGATTAATACACGTCTTGTCAGAGGTGAAGGAAGGGTTTGGCAATCAGCTAAATCTGTGTCGGGACCGAGGATTGAACCCCGAACCCCAGCACAGAAGTTTGACACCTTACTCCTAGACCACAAGGTCACCTACAATTCCTTAAGTTAGACATAATTATAAAATAAATAAACAAAATATATAAACTACTTTCAAAACAATATCTTATGTACGATTAATCACAAGTCAAGGCCGTTCATATAGTGAGTGATACCACAGATTTCCGTAGTAAATGGAATCTCGAGGAATATTTGACAGCGATTATTTGTTTTATCCCAAGACCCACTTGCTACTGAAATTGAGGTGGCACCCCCACTAGATCTGCCCAGGATAGTCCAAATATTGACCCAAGGAAGTTTAACGCTCTACTACTCTACACCCCCTCCCCTCTTCGTACCTTCTTTAACCCCACAATCCACTAACACAAACCCTACCCCCACATAATCCAACGTAGCTCCAGCATGGTTCTTACTTTATTTTTAGCACCGCGTCTTACTACCCGTTCGGGTTATACGCTTATGTACTAATACACTAATGGGTTAGGGATTATGAATGCTCAAGTTAGAGGAAATGCACCCAAATTCGCGTGTAGGTAGAATGGAAAACTATTTAGGGAAAACTCAGTGCACCAACCGGGATCTAACTCCGATCTCCCCGTCTTCGACAATCCAGTTAAAACACTAGATTAGCGCCTTAGACCACGCTGCCACCGAAGCGGGTTGGTTCTAATTATTCCGATACGTCAGTAAGAGTGCTCCATGAATGTTTGCCAGTGAAAGGAAATGTCCTTAAAATATTCTACTATCTATGGTTAACTCTCTATAATATGAACATTTTCAAGTCCAAGTTCTCCTTAGGGTCATTCTACAATAAACATTTATTTGCACACTTTTAACACGTGTATAATTATAGTTATAAATAGGTATTCACTGATTTCAAATCATTATAGTTCATGAGCTATTAAGGGTAAAACTGACTATTTTATGCTTTTTGTGTACCATTGTTAAGGTAACGTAATTAATATATGGGGGTGAAATTTAGTATAACTAAACATTCATAGGTGTACACAATGAAATACTTATAATATTTACACTATAAATAATGTCTAGTTATACTAAATTTTAGAGCCACATATTAATTACTTTACTATAACAATAGAACGTAAAAATAATAAAATAGAAAGTTAGATCCCTTGTATCTCGTGAACAGTAATGATTTGAAATCAGTGAATCACTATTTATAGCTTATAATTATACATTTCTTGTTAAAATTGTGCAATAACATTTATATTGACTAATTGCCTTGAATTTTTTTTAGCACTGTTTGAGTTACCTATACGCTTTGAATAAAATTAACTTTACTATTTCCAATGCATGTTAAAAAAAATACCAGTAAAGTTATTTAGGTTATTTGTATATTTATTCTATTATTTATCTTTCTAGTATGGAAAGGGGGGGCGGGGCGAGATAAGAAAAAGGAAATTGGAGGGAAAAAAGTTGTCCAAGTTTTATTTATACTACTAGTAGTACCCAGGCGAAGAACCACCTACGTCCATTTCCTCGTTTGTCCATATCTCAGGGTTTATAGAAAAGCCAAGTGTAAGTTCAGACGTTTCTATGATTTTCTTTTGTTATAAATTTACAGATCAGTAAAAAATCCTGGAATCTTCATAACGTACAAACATTCAATGACTAATGATAGCTTCGCTATTGATTATGACATTTCTAGAAGTGATTAACAATTTATAAATTTAAAACTTTCACGTATATCCTCGATGCAAAAGCTTTCTTTAAAAAATATAATAAAATAGAAAATCTAGGAATCAATCTAAAGGAATCGATTCATATTTTAAATAAATTGATATGTATAGTGCAACATAATAAGACTATTTGAATTTAATTTTACATACTAACTAAAAATTAATAACAAATAAACAAAAGAAAAACTGTGATCACAGAATATGAAACCAATGAAAATAAGCAGTTGTGGTATCAGCAATAATGTTTCTTGCAAATTAATGCTACTTGACTTAATTAAGACAAAATCTAATGAAATTCTAGGAACTGTTGTTGCAGAAAGTTGATCAGAAAATTAACTTTTAATTAACAACAAAAGGTCGTTTGCGTTCATGCGCGGAATGAACTTAGTTCAAAACTAGTTCCTTAGATTAAATTTGAGCGCGTTTACCTAAAGCTCGCCAGAAAATAAACTAGTTCACAAGAACGCGTTCAAATGAAAGCAATCTTTCCTAGCACTGATGTTTAAATGGGAGGTAGGTGGTACAATCTATTCAGCGTCGGAGTTTCAGTAATCTACTATCATGGGTCCAGTCGCCAAACCATTTGATCTGTAAGACCATATGTTGAGCTGGTCTCACCTTTGGCAGTCAAAACGTTAAAAAAAATCAATTCTTTAAACTGTTTTTATAAGTTTGTAGTTCAATAATGTAAAAACAACCGTTTTAATATATATTTCGTGTGAAAGCGGCGTGGTTCAATTAAAAATTATTTACAATCGAGATATTTAAAATGCTGCCTTTTCTTCATACGGCATACCTATAAAGCTGGCAAACCGGACGAAATGAGCGTGGCGTATGACGTCACACAAACCGTATTTGATCGTATTCATGCGCATGTGTTTACAAAATAAAAACGCTTTATTTTGAAACTAATATTTCGCACGGCTCTTTCTCTAAGCTATATAAAAAACAAACATGGTAGCCCATTGTTATAAGAAGATACAAGTGTGAATATATAATATTTATTGATTTTTTATTTCATGCGCTATAATATCTCTTGCGGGAATAAACGCGTAAAAAAGCACATAAAAGTTTTATTAATATTTTTTGTTCTTTCAATTAGTTATGAAAAAGACAATTATACAGTAATCCTTAAGGAAGTATTAGAAGTGTTTATTAACACTTGTGATTTATAATATAATATTACTAAGAATAATATTTCCCTAGGCCTACAGGTTAGCATGGGTGGCGTTCAATCATTTTTTTTAATAAAAATCTTCTGCTGTCAGTTGCCACCACTCTTACGCTGAATAGTATTTAGGTGGTACGCAGGGTGTACCTAGGTTAGAGGTATACTACAACTTATGCCGGGATCACGATCAACTTAACTTTAACTTAACGTAACGTCCACTTAAAGTTAACTTAACTTAAGAAAACAGATGTATGATCACGATTCGCGTAACTTAACGTAACAACTCGAGCCCAACATCTTCATTCTCGAGTATGATCTGTGGTTTTGTACTATTTGCAAAGTGATGATCTGTGAATGTCTACAGTTTTCAATCAATATAATAAATATATATTATTAAACTTTTTTGATACATTTAGTTCCCTATTTTGGTTTAACTATTTTGTTTCAATGTCTGACCACTAGAACTTGCGCTAAAAAGTAAACATTGGTCATAATACCAACAAATTAATTACTAAATAGCCCTGTTGACGTCACTCGCATAATTATTGGCTGGCTAGATCACGTGATACCCTTCAAGTAACGTAAAGTAAAGTAAAAGACCTCCCAAGACATCTCTTACGTTAAGTTAAGTGCGTCGTGATCGCTTCCATTTAAACACATGAGGAGGTCCTTTACGTTAAGTTACGTTAAGTTAACGTTAAGTTGATCGTGATCCCGGCATTACCTTTGTTAGACGTGAAGTAGCACTGCTCGTCTCCAGTGAGATCAACATTTATTTTCCAGTTCACAAACTAGAACAGAATAAAAATAATAATGATATAAGCTAATCGTACATACTTAGCCAAGTAGTCTATTGTAGTAAGGAACAAAATATTTTAAAAACTGTTATCAGTAAATTAACCTTAAATCAATTTTACTTTTAAAAAAAGCCATATATTTGATAATCATATGACATACACTTCAATTATAAGTTTTGAACAAAAATTGCTACATCCTTTTTCATAGAATTTATAATTATTTTCAAAAATATATCAGTAAATTAATACCAAACAATTTTATTCACAAAAACTAGAACACATTATTATTTACTATTTAAAACATTGCCCACATACCTATTTAAAAAATTGTTTAAGACATTTTTAAAACAATTCAAATTTTCAAAAAATCAATCCCCCTTAAGTGATTTTTTTTTCTTACAAAACAAGTAAACAGTGCTATATTCCATGTAAAACACTCCCCACATTTTCACTTTTAATAACATATTTATAACAACATTTTTTAAAAAAATTCGAAAATTTAAAAATCAACCATTATTAAACTAGGTACTCAGTCTTAGGGTCATAATTAAAATCCCAATTTGGCTTTGGTTACCACCATATAACATCTAAATGTAAAGTTTGGACGAAATAAATAAAACTATTACGGATGTATCCCCAGGGACAGACAAAAATGGGATGGACAGAATGGTAGGATCCTTTTTTTGGAGGGGCGGGGGGGGGGCGGGGGTCACATAAAACGTCAATATCCATCTTAATGTCAAGGAGCATAATGTCGAGGTGGAAAACTACCATATGGTATGCTTTACTATATGAATGTAATGGCATAATTCTCTGAAATTAAATATGATCTAGCCAGTCCTATAAAACTTAAATAAAAAACGGTGACATGAAGGGGCTGTATTTAATAAAAAAAAACTGTCGACAATTTTAAGGCGAAAAAAAACCCACTCAATTATAAAACCATTTTTATTAAAGATAATAGACCAAGGTGTTTAAAAATTGTAAGATCTACTCTCGATTTTTATCCAGAAATTTAAAATATGCTGCCAAACATTCACGCTTTTTTGTTTGAAAATTAAAATTTTTGATCTGAATTTATAAATTATATCATCTTAGCTCAAATCAGTGTATGTTAGGCTCATCTTGTGTGGTTTCCTGGTGATGGTTCAAATCCCTGTCGGGTGTACTGAGGGTGATTTTCCCCTAAGCGGTTTCCCACTATCCCTCCATACAAATGCTAGTGTATTTCCTATCATTTCTACCTTAGTCATCCCTACCCCATTAGCGCAATTAAAATGCGAATGGGAATTAAAAAACGGTGGAAAATACATTATATTTATCATCCTACTTCATTTATTCTCTCTGTTGCTCGCCATGAATTTTTTTTTATATATATTCAGATACCTCTCAGTGTATTATTGTCTTAAATTTAAATACACAGTTGGCTCTTAAACTGAGAAAACAGGATAATCAAGCTTTAAGGATTTCCTATAATTAAAAATATGTATTTACAATTCGAATTTTAAAATAAATTTAGTAAAAAGAGAAACACTTATCTCCAAATGAATGCTAACGAAGAGTATTAAAAAAAGTTCTATGAAGCTTTTTCGATGATTAGGGCTATTATGGATACTAAATAGTAAAATACCTTATCTGTCTTATCTACTGTCCCATTTTCATATGAAGGCCCTTTAAAAAATACAATCATATTTTTTTACGGTCAACATTGATACCATCTTCTTCGCGCCTAACCTCTTAGTGTATTCAAATGAGGATATTCCGGACGGGTAGTAAGACTCTGTGTATAAAATAATTAAAAATCAAGGTCTTACATTGTTTTTAATTGGTTTGAGGTATTTAACGTGCATTTTCTGATCCGACAGATTATATCAAAACACAACTTATAAACTGACTTAAATTTAGAACAGGCACAACACACAGCCCTCCGGACCTTAATTTATCACTGTGAAAGGGTAAACCCACATTTCCCCAATGATAAACTTTTCGTCCATACTAGGAATCGAATCCGGTACCCTTAGCTAGGTAGACAGATACACTAACAACTGAGATAGGGTATCGGACAAGGCCTACACAAGTGAGTGGAAATAATCCGGAGGAAAATTCAAGGCCTACACAAGTGAGTGGAAAGAATCCTGAGGAAAATTCAAGGCCTACACAAGTGAGTGGAAAGAATCCGGAGGAAAATTCAAGGCCTACTAAGTGAGTGTAAAGAATCCGGAGGAAAATTCAAGGCCTACTAAGTGAGTGGAAAGAATCCGGAGGAAAATTCAAGGCCTACTAAGTGAGTGGAAATAATCCGGAGGAAAATTCAAGGCCTACACAAGTGAGTGGAAAGAATCCGGAGGAAAATTCAAGGCCTCCACAAGTGAGTGGAAAGAATCCGGAGGAAAATTCAAGGCCTACTAAGTGAGTGAAAAGAATCCGGAGGAAAATTCAAGGCCTACTAAGTAAGAGGAAAGTATCCGGAGGTAAATTCAAGGCCTACTAAGTGAGTGGAAAGTATCCGGAGGAAAATTCAAGGCCTACACAAGTGAGTGGAAAGAATCCGGAGGAAAATTCAAGGCCTACTAAGTAAGAGGAAAGTATCCGGAGGAAAATTCAAGGCCTACTAAGTGAGTGGAAAGAATCCGGAGGAAAATTCAAGGCCTACACAAGTGAGTGGAAAGTATCCGGAGGTAAAATCAAGGCCTACAAAAGTCAGTGAAAAGTATTATAAGAAAACTTGTTAAGCCCTGTCAAATCGGCAACCTTTTTTTGCCTTTTTCTTTTCAAACATGAGAAATCGGGGCTGGGGAAGGAATATTAATGGGATTTATGTTGATGCTTGCTATTGTAGTATTTTTGTAATAAGGAACTTTTAGAAAATATAAACACTATTTTTACGGCCAGCATTGATTAGTACATTGTTAATGTTTTATATATATATATATTGATAATATCTAACAAAAGTTTCATCAGCAGATTACATGAGCATAAGTATACATTTATAAAAATGGTTTTAGTAATTTTCGTAACCATAAAAAAAGTTCCTTCCTATCTAAATTGTATTATACATGTAATACGAGTATGTACCTTTGGTCTAGCTGGATACAACTACATCACACACAGAGACTCTTGTTTGGTATAAAAACGCCTTTTCATATTTACAGCCTTCTTCAGGGCACAAGCCCTAATGACCTAACTTTGTCAACGGGTTTCAAAACAATAATAATTCAGGGTACAAGCCATATTCTGTTTTTTTAAACAGACATTTGAGGCACTTAAAGTCCGCATGCTGAAACAAATTATTAATATACCAGCACACGACTTGTACACAAACTTTATTCTAGAACAAACCCGGTGACGGGGAGGTTGTAGTTGAGCCCCGGTTGGGTATACCGGGTGTGATATTTTCCTTAAACTGTTTTCCATTCCTCCTCCTTGCCAATTTGGGGAAATTTCTTCTAAAATTCTACCTTCCTGATTCTTATTCCACTACCGTAATTAATATATGGAAATCAACCGAAAGGGTGCCGAGATTCAGTGAAAAATTAATAATTTTGTAACAGACACAACATTCAATCCCCACAGCCAGCGTGATTATTCTTCATTGTGAAAGGGGAATGCCCGTTTTAACCAATGATAATTTTTCCATTCATACCGGGATTAGAACTCGGAATCTTTAGTTCAGTAAGTGGATGCCTTTTCAAGGGACCTAAGTTGACGGACACTTGCAATTTTTTTTAAAGACATATTAATGCTTTCACGCTGAAAATTAGGTAATTAAGCACTCTCATTCATGGGCATGAAATTTAATGGAAATGCACAAACATTCACATGTGAGGAGGTTTAGAAAACACATTGATTATGTAACAGACTTAGTGTGTTTGACTGGGATCAAACCAAACCTAATCATAATAAGTCACGCATGAATCAGAAAGTAACGCGTGCTTTTAAAGCTCATCACGCGACTTACCAACTAATATATTTAAGTATATTGATATAAAGAAGATCTGCACAAGAATACTACCTTATTTAAAATTAAGGGCTTGAACTAGCGTCTTATATAAGTGAGGTGACCTACCCCTTAGTTTATCTGTAGTGCATCTGCCTACTAAGTTAATGGTCCTCAGCTCGATTTCCGGTATAGCCGAAAAATTCATTGTTGGTGAAATACGAAATTTTCTTTTTAAAGCTATAAATGATGAATTAACTAACTATTAAATAATTTAATTATTATTTAAGTCGTGTGCTTGCTCATATATTCAGTAAGTTCATAAAGTTCCCGTTAAATACCTGAAATAATATAACAATAATATAAAAGAGGTAATCCACACAAAAAAGTATTGATTATATCAATTTAGTTTAATAAATAAGAAGCGAAACACCTCATCTAGCTTTAACTTAATTTAATTTACTTTCATCTAAACCAACTAGACTCGCAGTTAATGATGAAATTTAATCTTTAATTTCCAAGTTAAGGAAGATTAGTTTGAACTTCAAACTATTTTAATGGGTCTGATTTGTTTAGTTATTCTAATTATATAGATTAAATAATACTTTATTTTTCCATAAAAAAAAGTTTTTCTAAGTATTAAATATTTAAAGTAGAATAACTTCATGGAATAGGGCAAGTAAATACGCCTTAAAATCATAACCCAATTAGGTTTGATTAAACTTTTATAATTTTGCTAATAATTTACAATCCCTACTAGCCCTCGATTGCTTATAGTTAAGCCAAATCAGATATTTTTTATATTGATTGATATATTATTGTTTAATAGAGAATTTAATGGACCCATTCTAGACATACAGATTATACTAGTACATAACCTACAAACTAACCTAATCTAGGGTGGTATTCTGGTATCGCAAACCCAGTCCTTTCCCTAGAAATCTACCAATTCGTTGGCAGTATGAACCCATGTACACACCGTTTACCCTGAAAGGTATCAATCTTACCTTGACCGATTAAACTATGGTACTATCTTATAAGCTGCACCATAGACAAATAATTCAAGGTAAGTTTGCTACAGTTCAGTGTAAATGAAGTATAAACATAGTAAATATCCTAGTCGACGTAACCTGGAATCGGACCAGATGACTCGTATACGTGCGATGGACGGTTTTAACCACTTAACCAGGTGGGATGAGTATTTCATACCATAAATGGTTACTAATCAACGTGTGACTAAAATTGTGTAGCTTGTTCCAATCCAGGACTCCAATTACTCCCAACTTGAACTTCCACCGGGAATTAAACCCAAGATAACAAGTATTTTATGGACATCCGATAATTCATGTTGCGGCACACGTTCTCGACTTGTAATTAGTGAAGCGCTAATCCTAATTGATCTTCAAGTTTGCTGTATTCAAGGTTTAGGGGGAGGATGTTTCCTTGTATTTAAATAGGGTAAAATACAGCTATTTCAGGTAATACATTAGTCCTTAACCTACAAACTAATTGGTTTGTATATTATTATGTTTGGTCTTTGAGTATTACGTGGGATACAGTCCGATTTAGAACTGATGGACATATTTGACACCCCTAATAGTCACTTAAACCATATTAATGTATCCATACGTCAAGTGTCGTGTGATTGTAAGGCGTCTATTTTGATATATAATATCAATACCTATGAGATAAGACTAATAATGTTGTAAAAGGTTAACAATATTGACCGCAAAATAATTTTGTATTTTCTAAAATGTTCTTTCATCTATAATTATATTACAGATTTCCTAACACGTATCACACTACACGTCAAAGATATCCTTTTTAACCTCGCTATTAGACTATAAATGGAGGAAATGTATTAGCATTTGCTGTTTGTTCGAATCCTTACCACCTTGTCCAAAGTGAAACTACCTAAACGAGCTTGACACCTAAGTTGCAATCGAACCATAACAAATAAGCGGCCGCCATCTGCTGGCAAAGATAGTGCTAGCTTTTTCTGATAGAGACTATCATATGACCAGCACAACGAACCCTCCTGCCGTTAATCTCAGGGTTTTTTTTAAACCGGAGCCAATACTTTTCCGTTCAAGTAGCTCCCCATTTGTCCTCTCGAGGCTGAGTTAACCCCGTTCCAGATCCCACTGCTTCACAGAAAATCTGAAAGTGCTGAGGATCGAACTTGCAAGTTCTGGATATGTAGCCAAGAACTCTGACTAATAGACCACAGATGCGGTCGGAAATATTCGAATAATTTATCATTTAAATAATTGAACAAAGTAAGAACTTGCAGTGTTGTCACACCATTTACAGCAAAGATCACGTAAATCTATCTATTTAATTATTAAATATAGGACACATTTTTTCTAGAATCTTGTATATAATTTATATTAAGTTGTTACAGTTTTATATTGCTCTTTGTATTTTACTGGCCTCCTGTTGTGGGCAAGATCGTTAAGTCTTTTGGAGACCACTACTTCCAATCTCGTTCAAATCGAAGTTTTTTTACTATTTACTCTGTACGTAAGTAGATGAGCAAGAGTTAAATCGGAATTCTTTATAAGTGCGTTCTCCCAGGCCCTATAAGTAATTTAATTGTGTTTTTTTATTCATTTATCTAAGGTGTTAAACGTGCACATTCTGGATTGACTGATTATATCAGAACTAACCAACATTTCACCAATGATAAATTGGGAATCAAACCTGGGACCCTTAGCTCATTGGATCTACACGACACTGACTTAAATGAGGTGTCAGACTTATTGTGATATAAGACTTGAAATAAATGGTGCGTTGTAACAAACATACTTTCTCTCTCCTTTTTCTAAAAATTTAATTTTTACATTTACTTAAAACTCACAAGATTTGTGAAATAAAATAATATGAATTATTACAGAAATATGATAAAAAAAGAATCACATTCCACCAAACAGTATAAGTTAAATAATACACACTTTAACATAAACATATTGAGGAGAAAGTAACACATCTGTTCACCAAAGAGCAAATCAATCAACTCCCAATTTCTCAGACTTCAATTTGAAAATACCCGCCTCGGTGGCGTAGTTAGCTAACGCGCTAGTCGTGTTGAGCTCGACTGCCAAGGAAGGGGAGATCGAGGTTCGAATCTCGGTCGGGTGAACTCGGGTTTTTTCTAAATGGTTTTCCACTCTCCCTCCACGTAAATGCGGGTTCACTTCCTCTAAATTCAACCTTCCCAATTCCTAATCCATTAGAGTAATTAGTACTAAAGCGTATAACTCGAACGGGTAGTAAGACGTGGTACTAAATAAAAATAAATAAATAAATTTGAAAATATATCTGCCAATATCTCTAAAATTATTAGCTTTATGGAAAAAAATTGTAGAAGTTTTTTTATTTTTGACAGATTAATAAAACCTGTACAGTGATAAATTATTTAGTTTCTTAAATAGTTGTGGAGATATGATAAAAATTGGAAATTTCCGTTAGTGTTAAGTACCAACAAATTCATTTTCATGAGAGAACTACAACTGCCATTTTGTTTGTAATGTTAAACAGTGCCTAGGTACTAAATTTAATCAAAATTGATGTTTTTATCTTTTTGCCCTTCAGTAAACTAGCCTTAATTTTATGGCAAGATATCTAATTCCAAAATTCCCTCGGAGGAATCTTATGATAACCCTAGATACCAAGTTTTAACCCGATAGGGAAAATGGTTTAGGCTCTAGTCCGAGATACAAACAGATGACAACGCAAAAAACACTTTTTCGGGTTCAGTGGGTCATGAAACGTCTCGACTTAGATTTTTTTCCCAATCACAATAGTTTCTCCACCCGAGTGGACACGAGAAAGTAAAAAAGTAAACCTTTAATATGAAACGTTTTCACCTTACATCTAGTTTTTCATTTTACCACTTTATTCACTCTACCTCTCTTTATGTATTTTTAAAATTTTGTTTCCTGCCATATTAGTTCTCTCTCTTTCTTTTTCTCTCTTTCCGGTCTGTTTTCTCTTATCGTGCCCCTCCCCACCTCTTTCCGCAACACGCAACACGTGATTATAATGAAGATTAATATCGGGCGCCCTCTTCTGATGGCAAATTCTGTTTTTACTCGCGCTTACAGACCTGCTGGATAGTCGCGAGAAGGTAAAATAACTAAGGCAGAGTTTAACAACAAAAAAACCATTTCTAAAATATATATTTTCATACTTTACTGGGTTTCATTATGGTGTAGCTTATAGGATAAGGCCATGATGTAATCCCTCAAGGTAAAGACGGATTTGAACTTGTAGTATGTCACTCAAGTAAAATGACATCTACAAACCATAATCTGCACAAAATACTAAACTGAAATAAATGAATCCAAAGAAGAGAATTAAAACTGATATATTCTGCAATAATATCATTTGTGTTCTTACTTTAAGTGGATGTTCCCGGATACAAACACCATGCTTCGATAAACTATTCTGCAAATATGGTGGAAGCGAAGGCGTGGTAGTTTTAACAGACGTATGAACCCTTGAACACTCGATGTTGACGAAGGACCTGACTGTCGTTGGTTCGATGCCTCGAGCTACGAGCACTGCTACCCTAGCGGACTTCCTCGTCAACTCTTTCTCCACTTTTCTCACCTCACCTTCCTCCCCCCTTCCTTTTTTCCCCCTCATTACATGGCCATATTTGGTCCTGTTTAGAGTTAGAAAAAAAAGAGTATATAACGGCTGACCCCTAGGTTAATTCTACTGTA
This sequence comes from Timema shepardi, assembly GCA_902151425.1. NCBI lineage: Eukaryota > Metazoa > Arthropoda > Insecta > Phasmatodea > Timematidae > Timema > Timema shepardi. Next base: position 218,890 of record CABFVX010000447.1, read on the forward strand.
GGTCATCATATTATATCATCTAAGGAGGAATCTTTGCTCTAGCATCTGGATAAGAAACTGATGGTCTTGATGTTTGGGTCGTGGGTCTCACCACCTTGACGTCAAGGGAATCTCGTCTGACATACCACGTATTCGATAAATATCCAAGTTCTTCAGACTTGTTGTAGTAAAGGAGACTAATTTTGTTTTCGTTGGTCGAAGCGGCTATAATGTATTCTAAGTCCTAAGAGTGACTAGGTTTTGTTTCTGTGTCCTTCTGACTTATTGTAGTTAGTCGAAGCGGCTAAAATGTTTTCTAAGTCCTTCAAACTTGTTGTAGTTTAAGGAGATTAATTGTGTTTCTGTTAGTCGAAGCAGCTATAATGTTTTCTAAGTCCTTCAGACTAGTTATTTTATTCAAAATTACTAAATTTGGTTTGTGTCAATATAAATTAATTTCCTTAGTCAGATAGTCTGGCTATATATTTTCCCTATGTCCATATGACATAGCTTAAGTAGATTAAATACTGGGGATTTGAGCTTTATATGTAATGAGGACCTTGCTTTAAGGTTCCTCTTCTCCATAAGTACATTATTCCTTTTTAAGTCCTTATGACTTCACAATATCCCATGACGCCATGGACGTCATGCTCACTTGTAATATTTGTATGGCTACAAGCAGGTTGTCTAACGCCTTTATTCGAGGACCTAGTTAGGTCAGTATCTCACAGCCTTCTTGTTGGCACCCCTCTTTCTGTGTTACTATTTTGGGTGCGCAAAGTAAGGAACACGACTAGTTTTGTATAGTGGCCCACACAGATAGTATTTTCATTTGACCCTGGTTGGTACCTCATTAGTCCAAGTGTTTAAAGTTAGTGTGTACTAGACTTTATGTATACCCCAGGGAGTGGGTAATGCTATAAATGTATTCTTCCTGTTGATGGAGCCAATTTTAATTTATGTTCTACTTCGGCCAATTTAAGAGCATATTTCCTCCTCTGATATTTTGCCTACAATCAAGTCCCTGACTCGCTATCCTCTTCTTGTTCCTCTACTTCAATTGCTTGTTCTTTTCTTTTTACATGATTTGCCATATATTCCACCCTCTTCATTTCTGACATCAAGTTCGCCGTGGAATCTAGGTATCCCCAACCATTCGGGTTTCTTAACACGTCACACACCTGTCGTTTTTTAATTTATTTTATGTATAGTCTTATATCTATTGTCAAGCCACAATATAGCAACACGTGCTCAGGTGTATCTTCGTTCCCGCATTCACAGTCCTTGATATCTACTAGGCCCAACCCATGTAATGTGGCCGTGTATGGTTCCTTTCCGGTAATGTAGGCCTTTTGAAGAGACGAGATGTCTCACTTATAACCTTTTACAAATATCCGGAGAAAATTGGTGCGCTCTTCTGCCAGTGGTGCTTGCGTCCCTTTCTTCCTGCCACTCTTCTTGTAACGCTAAAGCGATTCCATCTGCCGTAGTCCTATTTTCGTCAGTTGCTCTACCTTATCAACATCACCCTTCTTAAGCCAATACAGATCCCCTCTTTTTCTTATTTACCGGTCCAGTGGACATATCCCAAGAGCCACGCATAACGAGTTTGGGGACGTTGTTCTATATGCCCCGATTAATCTCTTTAATATTGTTCTCTGAAACCTTCTCAAGTAGCTCGCAATTACCTTCCTTTGAGTCTAAATGCCCAGGCACTGGCACCATATCCCACTGTGGAGAGGAGAATAGTCTGATGATATGTGCTTATGAGGGTCATAGGCAGTTGAAAGCGCCTTTGCCCTATTCTTATAATCCTGTTCATGACCTTCATTGTCATAACACACACAGTACCCACGTGCTCTGCGAAGTTCTTTTTTGCGTCAAGCGTAACCCCCAGGTACCTGTTGGATCTACTTGTACTGATTTTAAGTCCCTCTACTTTGATGGTTGGATCTCTTTTTACAATCCCCTTAAAGACCATGTATGTTGTCTTAGCTGGCACCATCTTCAACTTGACATTACTCAACAGATACTCAAGCTTTCAAGCACTCGGCTGCATTTCCCTTCGATATTTCGTCTTGATTTTCCACACACAATAATTAACAAGTCGTTGGCGAAAGCAACAACCCCCGTCGTCTCGGGGAGAGCTTCAAACTCAGACCTGTCTCCAAACCTATGTCCCAGAAGACCGGCCTGCATACCGATCCTTGGGGACATCCCTTTGCAAAAAGTGCATCCTCTGTAGACCTGCCCTTCCGAAAGCCATACTGCTGCTCATGCATTCTTACCCGCTCTCTATTTCTCAATATTCTCTCACACAGAACCTTCTCTTGAAGTTTCCCGCGCGTATTCAGCAGGCAGATTGGCCGGTATGACTTCTTAAGACTTGGACAGGTACAACATCCAGTCCCCGGCCATCAGTTTATCAATGTGAAAGGGTAAACCCACATTTCACCAATGATACATTTTCGAACATGCCGGGAATCGAACCCGGGACCCTTTATCAAAGTATTCTGACATGCTATCGACTGCGCTAAGGTGTTGGATGTGTTTACTTAAATGTTTTATTTTTATTAAATAGTTTACTATTTTACTTAAATATGGAATTCGTATATTTTTTAAACTGCAAATTCTATCTTCCTCGTCCCTAGCCTGTAACTGTAAACCTACCAAACCTATGGTAAAATGGATAGCACGATTTTTTTCAAAAAATAAAATAGAACGTACAATGGATGTTGGAAGAACATTAATTAACAGAGTTGAGATATGCTAAGACGAAGTCTGTAGCGTGTCTCTCAAGTTTATTAAACATCTAACTTAATATGTTGATGGTGAAGATAACGATGTTAGGCAATGGGATATAAATAGAGAGCGAGAGACAAGGTATCAACTGGGACGAGGAATAAATTTGTACACTTGAGTGGATGCAGACGAACGGATGTTTTTACTGGTGGTTTTAACATTGTGGGCCATCAACGACATAATCCGTATCGTTAGATAAGTGATTTAAGGGGTTAAACTTGCATTACATTTAGTTACCATTAACGGGGAATTTGTGTTTTGAATCCCATCTGTGGGATTTGCGGAAGATAGGAGTTATTCTCATATTGTGTCTGCCATTTTATTCTTAAACCTCTCTTCCCGCTCATTCGAATGAATCTTATTAAGTCGTTAGTAACCGTTTTGTAACGATGTAATTTAGAAGAACTACACCGACATTTGTTTGGGGGGAGAGTGATGGACTGGGTAGGTTTGCTCATTATTACAGATATTTATTATTAGCTATTATCACAGATATCATATAAGAAAAGTAGACCCGCGACTATCCGTATTGTAAATGCTAAGGTTTTGGTTTTTTAAATATTAACAATGTTTTATTCAGTCTCCAGGGTGTTCCAGAGACCTGGAAAACATGGAATTTTATTAAATTTCTGGAATTTTTAAATTTGTTTATAAAAAGTCTCATATTTTGATTCACAATAGTTAAAATAAAAAAAATTCCCCAGTTAATACCTCTGGAATCACTTTTGCACCATTGTCCCTATTGAGCATACTAATAAGACTTCTCAAGGTCAACAAGTGAGTTTTGTATCTTTCCACCCTGCTGCCATGTGTCATGGTTATTCACATGCTCGAGAATCTGACTAAGCCTACATTTTAAGTAGAAGGAGCTAGGACTTACTCTGTCTCACAACTATTTTAAATCGTCCTTGCTTGAGGCAATCTTTGAATGGCTCAATACAATTTTACTGAAATCTATTTTTGACTTAAAATAGTCAATTTCCCCATAGGTGGAAATCGTTCAGTCCCATTATTGATTGACACAATTTCAGAATGTGTATGTATGTATGTTGGAAAAAGAACCAATATATTAATCTGTGGTCTTAAAAAAATTATTTTCGTAATTTTCGTATTTGAATATAGTGGTCTGGAAAAAACTAAATTGGATCTGGAAAACTTGGAAAAGTCAGGGAATTTAAAAACATTGTTTGGCTGGACACCCTGATCTCTTTAATTTATCTTGTTTTGGTGGAACTCTTTAATCCTCTTCGGGAGCCTCATGGTCTAGGGCATCACTCTCGTAATAGATTAGACTGCCGGTGACGGAAATATCGTGGTTCAATCCCGGTCGGGTGTACCAAGGTTTTTTTAATCAATGGTTTCTCACTATCTCTCCACGCAAATGCAAGTACACTTCTTTTTAAATCCTTAAATCAATAGCGTAATTAGTACACACGCTTATAGCCCGAATAAATAATAAGATGCGATACTACTAAAAACTCTGTATACTTGATACAGAGTAGAAAACACAGTTCCACTCCTGTTTTCTGTAGTATTTATATATGTGTGTGTGTATGTGTGTTGGGCGCAAAGCCCGAAAACGGCCAATAGATGGATTTCTTGCTCAATCCTAGGATTGGACGTTTTAAAATGACAAAGCCCGAAGTTCTATTCAACTTTGGGCTTGGGCAGTCTCAAAACAGCCAAACCTAGGATTGTGCAATTACTAAACCACCAGAGTTGAAAATACAGTCGTCAGGTTAGGTTAAGCTAGACTAGGCTAGGTTAGGTTATGTTAGTCTGAAAAAAAATTGTTCAGATGATCTTGATATTTTAAAGTAAATTTGTAATCCCTGTTCAGTTTTGTTTGCATATCAATGAGATCCACTTGCTCACTTGAATTCGTGTGGTTGCTCAAAATTTGGCGAACGCCACCTGCTCAGTCTGGTGTGGAAATAAATTAAAATATTATATTAAAATGTTATTTCAAGTGTTGGTCATTTAATAATTGCACAATCCTTGGTTTGGATGTTTGGATACGGCCAAATCCCGATATTGAATATAACTACTGGATTTGATAATTTTAAAACGTCCACTCTAAGGATTGAGCAAAAAAATCCGTCCTTTGGCAGTTTTCGGGCTTTGCACCCAACATATATATGACAGGCCGCATTGGCGGTCTAAGTCCACAGACAAAAGGCATGGACCTGTCATAAGACAGAACCTCTAATAATAATATATATATATATTTGTGTAATGTAAGTCTAGGTAGTGTGATTTCAGATGACGGCGACACTGGCGGCGCGTATTCTTGGCAAGCCCGGTGTTTTGGGCGCCCGCCACGGTGGCGTCCTTCACTGCGTATACTCGCGTCTCTCCTCCTCGACCCTCCTTGGCCCCGGTCCTGTTCTCGCCCTTCTAACGGCGTCCATGCCACTTCAGGAGACGGCCACAAAACAAAAACACACGTCACTTCCGTCGTGGCCTTCTCTTTCATCTTACTCTCGATTGGTTTGTGTTGTTATTATTAGTCCATTTGTAACGATAGTACAGTTTTTGTCTCAAAGCAAAAGTTAACCAAGTATTTAAGGTCGTGCTTCGGCAAACGAATTTGATTTTCGTATTTAAATGCGGAAAAGAAGGAAATGCGAGTTAAGGCCGGTATTTTCGCAATTTTTATAGCAATGTATGTATACAATTACTAAAATAAATAAAATGATGCTTCAATAAATACGTTAAGTTCAATTTGCTGCACAAATTGATGTCAACAGTTCTTAATTATAATATCAACATAGTGGCAGTTTAACATAAACGTTTTAGATGAAGATGAAGACCTGATCAAATACCTCCATGCCCACGACAGATATTCAAGAAATGATAAGATTACTTTGTAGAAAATTAAACTAAACTCAAGTAATATTTTTTTATTTAAGCTTAAAAACATTTAAGACAAATGATTTTTTTTAAATAACAAGGCACATTAGTGAGATATCTCACTGTTTATAAAGTAAAGTTGAAACATGCTATCCCAGCGTGTAAGAAAAGTATATTGACCTTTTCTATTTAAAAAAATAGGTTCTCAGTATTTTCTTCAAAATTAAACTTTTTGTTGGTATTGTGATTGAGGATAAAGGTGGAAGCAGAGAGGATTTAGTGAGAAGAGGACAACAGTTATAGTTGTTCTATTGGTGTGTAAAGGCCCGTTGACACGGTGTTAGTTGACTATTGCAAGTACACTAATTTGGCTGCGCGCGCACAGCTTGCACCGTGTAAACAAACAAGCAAGCTACTAACATGCAAGTCCACTTGCAAGTGAAAAAGATGGTCACCTTCCAACTTTACTAATGCAAGTAGACAATTCAAAATGGCGGCAACTAAAAATTGTGTGTGGGGGGGACACTTATTTGTGTAATTTTAAGCACCGGATTTATAGAGATAAGAATGCAAGGGATATTGCACTATAGAATATTTGTAAAGTGATATCAGGCGTACATATTCTCAAGAAGTAGCCAAAATAAAATGTTACGTAAATATTGTAAATGTTCATTTTTGAGAGATGTTATTTAATATCGGTAAATAATTCATCAAGTTATTATTTCCTACCAATCAACATTGCATGTGTAATTTTTTTTAAATATACAATCAAAAATAATAAAACATTGTGGTACCGTGATTAGTTCCGGCAACATAATATTCGTGTTATCGGAAAGTAAGGTATGAATGTCCATTTATTTTTACACTAAATTACCGGCAAGTTTTCCAATCTACGTATTTGACACTTTAACCAATCTTTATAAGTTTTAATTAATAATGTTCAGTCCGTACATACACTTCTAACACTTTGTAGTAATGCTTTGGTAACTTGAGTAGATACGCAACATATTATTATTGTCTCATAGCAAACCAGATAATTTATATCTAAACTAATCTACAAATTAATTTAGGCCTATTATTATATATATATTTATTTTAGGCCTACCTAGAATTTAACAATATATTTTGTTATTAGTATACCAACATTTAAAACAGGGTTGAAAAATCTTGGGTTGAACCTATTTAAAAAAATGCCCTACCGAGTTTGGTTTTCTTGGGATTTATTGACCTTATTTGAGTTTAATTTTATTTAACATGTATTCTAAATAAGTTAACAAATCAAGTAAAATAATTTAATAAATTATTTGGTATCAACTAAAATATATTTTAATGTATTAAGGAACCAATAAATAGGAGACACACTAATCACTAACTTTTTTATGTTATATATATAAAACAATTTTTTAAATAGGTCAACTAATTATGAAAAATTGCCTTTACTGAAAAATTGTAATTTATGTGGCCGCCCATACTTATTCTAAATTTACTCTTACTAGTTCCTAACACATAAGCGTAATTAGTATATGCGTATAAATTACCCGAACGAGAAATGAGACGCAGTGATAAAAAAAAGGCTCCAATAGAGAGACCAGTTATCACCACTCTTCATTTTCAGCCATGTTTTTATAAGCGTTACTAATACAAGTGAAAAATGCGTGTCAACACAACTAACATGTTAGTAAGCTAATACCACTAAACTTGCATTAGTCCACTAACATCGTGATCAACGGGCCTTAACAGACCTGCTGTGGAGAAGAGAAGTGTCCTTGAAGTGTAAGGGAGTATTGTACAGGGCCATTGTCACATAAGCAGCAGAAACATTGACATTGAATGTAAGAGATACTAGGAAAATGGAGGCCGTGAGATAGTAGAGGGTGACCTGGCGGTCTAAAAGTAAGGTGTTGGACTTCTGTTCTGGGGACCGGGTGTTCCATCCTCGGTCCCGGAACAGGTTTATCTGATTGCCAAACCCTTCCTTCCCCTCTGACAAGACGTGTATTAATCAAAACTTGTGAATGTGGGGAATGCCAGGCCTCCATCGTGGTTAGGATCCCACGTTAAACTGTAGGTCCTCCATTTCATCTCACAATCACCCTACCATCACACATTAGCGTAAGTGCGTATAACCCGAACAGGGTAGTAAGACGCGGTGCTAATAATAATATGATAGTAGAGGAAGATAGACTGAGATGGTATGGATGGGCATGTAATGAGAATGGAGAAGGAGAGGATGTCAAAGAAAATGTTGGAAATTAAGTATGTAGGTTAAAGACTGCAAAGGAAGCCAAGAAAGAGATGGGAGGAGCAGATAACAGAAAGTGTTCAAGTGAGAGGAGAAGAATGGAATATATTAAAGGAGGAAGAATATTGAAAGAATAGAGGTAAATGGAGTCATTTTACTAAAGTAACTAGGCCACAGGCTGGAAATAGCTGCTGGTGATGATGTAGGCATTTTATAACTTTTAATCGTTGGTAACCATGTGCCAAACAATTATTATGCTTGGTCAATTTTACTTATTTTAATATAAATATCAAATAATAATAAAACATATTGAATATGACTCGGTGGTGTGGTGAATCGGCTATTTTATAATGCGATGGTGAAGTGGTAGCTATAATTTGGAGGAAGTGTACACGCATTCACGTAGCAGGAAAACGAGAAACCTCCTTTGAAACTCTTAACTCAGTAGGCCTAGTAAGGGTGTATTATTATGATGATGTATTATTATGTTTTTAGTAAAGGTTTACCCACATTGGTGGGCACGCGGTTAAAGGCGTCAGTATCAGCAGGTATGTTTTTCCAATGGTGGTTAGGCTGCTACTCAATGTCCTTAGAGTATATTTTTCTTAAAGCTTTCCCCACTCTCCCTCAGCAACATTTCTGTACATTTCCTTTAAATTCTACCGTTCTCACCTATACCTCATTGTTGTAAATATGCGGATATCCCAGATGGATATTTCTACGCAGAGGATTCAATCCATATGCATTCAGAAGGAAGATACGTTCTTTAAAAAATATACATTCTTAAAAAAAGAGATTTTAGAAAAGATACTTTATTTAAAAATATACACGTTTTTTAAAAATAGTGACGTACTTTAAAAAGGGATATATTCTTTAACTGGGATGAATTATGTGAATAGACTTGTTCCGTAAAGAGTACATTTCATGACCGATTAACCGGGAAATTAGAACAAGGTTACGCTAGAACTAGAAAGTGCATCTAATTAAACGCAGTCTTCACTTGACAACAAAATTAAGACCTGTGAAATAGTTTTCCGGGGCTGCTTAACATGATAGGAACTTATTAAAATGACCACCTTTGACCTGAATTCATTGTAATGCAATGCATTTTTTTAAAGAGTGTGACCCGCCTTGGTGGCGTAGTTGTCTAACGCGCTTGTCGCGTTTAGCCCGACTGCTGAGGACGGGGAGATCGAGGTTTGAATCTTGGTCGGGTGAACTGGGGGTGGTTTTTCCTAAATGGTTTTCCACTCTCCCTCCACGCAAATGCGGGTTCACTTCCTCTAATTCAACCTTCCCAATTCCTAATCCATTAGAGTAATTAGTACTTAAAGAGTATAACCCGAACGGGTAGTAAGACGCGGTGCTAAATATTATTATTTAAAGAGTGTGGCATTCTATGACTCGATGACTGCAGGCTTACATTTAGGCCGAAGATCAGCTTCACATAACTGGAGTACAAACACGACCATAGCTCGGAAATAAGGTCGAATGGGACACATCAACATATGAACTTTTCTCGTGATTTTTGTGTCGCCTGTCTACCTCAGAAATGCGTCCCACATATTACGGTACACCCTGTATATTCGTTTATCTAATCTATTATCTTTGTTTCTAACCATGGCCTTGTATCTATCCGTCACAGACTGACTTGTCAAAGCCTTATTAACTTTCAAAGCCAAAATCATCTAACGGATGTTAGTGCTAAATTCCTGTAAACGAGTTCATGAAAATATAATCCTCGCGTTGACATCAAAGACCTATATCGCTTGATGAGTGAACACCCTCCCTTGAAGATCCTGTGAATTTGTCCGAGCAGGAATAATGTGTTCCCTCAGCTAGTGTGGACCTGAATAATGTGTTGGCGGCATCGCCTATGTTACACGCTCGGGTAAAAAGTAGACTTATAGCGTCCAATACGGCTATATACAACAGGCAAAGGAAGGTGTCATCAAAAGGGTGAAAATGGGTACAGTCTCATTATTAATAAAGTGGGATTGTAAGTAACTCGAGCTAAGATCTGTGCTTTTGCAGTTTTTTTAATAAAAATGTTTTAAATTTTATTTATGTAAATATAAATAACATTAATTTTTAAATTCTACATTTTTATGACAAATTATATATTTTAATGAAGATATTTAATTAATAGACTACATAGGCTATATTTTAATAAGCTAATTCTTCATATAAATGAATTAGAAAACCTCTTTACGAACTAGGTTGTTTATGTAAAACACGTTGTTCTCTACATCAACTATTTTGTCTTCAGTTAAGAATATTGTTACGCGCTGAATGAGAGGGCTCAGCTGAGTGCAATGTATACTTGTCCATGTGCAAAGACAGGCTTAGACAATAATATCCCATCTTTTGTAAAAGTTTTATCTTGACTCTCATTAATGGTAATGACAAAAGCAGCTGTCATTGGAAACTGGGTGAGTTGTAATTTGTATGGAAAATATTAAAACCTCAACGGTTCAAATCGGATCAGAAATTTTGGAGGAGTTGTGGTGACAAGTTTCTGACTGTAGAGGTTTAATAGTATAGACATGAGGAGATACAGTATATTCACCATTAGAGTAGTGGTAGCTGACAGATATCAAATATACCAGATCTACTCCCATGTATCCGTTCGCCAAAACATATGATCTGCAAGAACCATATGTTGATTTGTTTTCACTTTTGGCAGTCAAAACTTTCACACACACAAAAAAAATTGTTTTGAATACTTTTTTTCGAGTGTTTCTAAATTATTGAAATACAACTTATGAACATAAACTTGTGTGTGTGTGTGTGTGTGTGTGTGTGTGTGTGTGTGTGTGTGTGTAAGCAGTGTCTGTAGTACACGTTGGGCTGGTTTCACTCCAACGAGTCCCGGGTCGAGTCTGACTCACCAATTGAGACAAGCACATATTGTATTTGATAGCACGGTGGAGGACCAATATCTTTCACACCGGCTAGTCTAGACGAGTCAAGAGTCCATGATGCGGCAGATTACAGATTTCGTCAGTCCAGTCGAGTCAAGTGTATTGTTTCCACGTGCTTTCCAAGGATAACTGAATACCTCATTGTTCTCGTTCAAGAGAATATTTCGATTTATAACCCGTCCCATCCTTATCATCGAGATAGAAATGTAGTTTTCACTATTTAAAAATAAATGTGAAAAACTACCATATGTGTATCGTTTCACATTAACTGGGTAGATCCACATTAAGATACGTCTTTTTAGACGTCCACGCCGGCGCCTCCATACAATCATATTTATAGAAACTGCAAGGACTGCATCAATCTTGCAAGAGCGCTTTGATCAATATAGTGGACTCGATGACTCGACTCACTAGTGGGAAAGGCCTTGACTCTAGAGTCAGATTGGACTCGACTTCATGAGACTCGACTCGGCTGGGGACTCGTTGATCTGTAACCAGCCTAAGGCATTACTCTCGTGTTAGAGTGGCTTGCTGGAGACGAATAGATAGGGGCTATAATCCCGGTTCTGGCCTACTGAAGCATTTTAGATAATCTCGTTTTTAAAGCAACATTTTAGACCCCGTTAGAGCAGTGAAGTGGGTTACCTTCCTTTTTTTTCTAGCACCGCGGCTTACTGCCTGCTCAGGTTATACGCCAAGTACTAATTGCACTAATCTTAAATCTAGGACAGGCACAACATCCAGCCCATGACCATTAAAGTCATCACTGTGAAAGGGTAAACTCACCTATCACCAAAGATAAATTTTTTGGCCATGCCGGGAATCGACCCCGTGACCTTTAACTTAGTAGGCAGATGCGCTACTGACTGAGCTAAGACGTCGGACAACCCTTACATTTAGAGCCATTGTATAATCAATGCGCTAAAACGTATGGACATAGTAACGAGCCCTCCAGGTCAGAATATGCTAAGCGTTCCACGCGGCCGGTATTGCTTGCAATACGATACACTGAGTGAATTAATCAGATTATATTGCCTCATGATACCATTCTGGTTTGTAATCAATGCTCACGTATTAGTCCCCCTTTGAGAGGGTCATCACGGAACCCTGAGGCATCCATTCAGAGATCTACTTTCATCGGTGCTGTTCAGCAGATTAGAGGGTTTTTGATTGTTTATATTCCTACAGTCAGATAAGAAGGACCTTTAAAAAACTTCATTGCTTCAGCCCGCAAGTGTGCTATACTGACAGTGGCTGCCGCATTTTGGCGAAGATAATACCGACATTCGTTGATATATTATGTCATGTGGTCAGCACAACGAGCTCTTTGGCCATTAACCTCAGTTTTCTAGACCGGAGCCGCTATTTATTTCATGCAAGTAGCTCCTGATTTGTCCTCACGAGGTTGAGTTGACCCCGTTTCAGACCCACTGATTTCACAGAAAGAATCTGGAAGCGTTGGTTATCTAACCAGGTACCTTTGTATCTGTAGCCAGGAACTCTGACAGATGTGATAATAGGGAGACAGAAAATATTATTAGATCTGCTTTCACATATTAATACGTCAAGTTATGTGAGATGTAGTGGTCACTTTTAATAGATATGATCAATACCGATAATATAATTTGTGGTCTGGGTGTGAGAAGCTTCAAAACGTCGAATTCAAAGTCGAAGTTCAAATCTCCTTCACTTCGACTTCGACACCAACAACAAACGTAAGCATAGATAAATTCAGATATGACAATATACAAGAATATAACACTATATATATATATATTCTCTCTCTCTATCTCCCTCTAAATACACTTAATTGATAATTTAAAAATCGGAATTAAATTTACCTGCACAACAAAAATTAATCTTTGACTTCGGTTGGGATTTTTTCCCGCATGTTTCAAGCTTCTTTTTGATTTTTAAAAGTGAACCATCGCACGCACCTAACTAATATTATAGTAAAATGTTATCAATGTTGGCCACACATATTTTTTCCCTTTAAGTTTCTTCTTACCAAAATCCTACTACAGGAGCCCCATGGCTTCTTTGGTGCTGACTGACAGCTTTGAAAAGTTACCAGACCAAATTATGTATTCCTACGCCAAACCAAACGATCTGCAAAAACATGTGTTTAGCAGTTGTCACTTCTGACAGTCAAAACTTAGTTATATACCTAAATGTTGACTATCAGAAGTCAGCTGTGAGCTGTCAGTCAGTAACAAAGAAGCCATGGAGCTACTGTACAAATGTTTATCTTTTGAACGTAACTTTTTTTTTTTAGCTTGGTAAGCTCAACCCCAAGTATATTAACGACTTTACATGACAAGTAATTATGAATAAATAATCCATAAATAGCGTGGAAAGAGGGTGAGAAAACTGCAATGATTAATCACGTATCTAAAACCACTCACAATTCCCCCAACCGGGATTCAAACTCGGACCTCCCCGTTGGCTATCCAGTCTATTATGAGTTTGATGCCTTGGACCGTATGACTAACGGTGCGGTGCAAACCCTTTTAAAGTGTTATATTTTATAATTTCACGCATTTTCGTGTCAGTATTATTGACCACGGCACTGAGGAGATAATATAACACCTATATATTCTCCCCCACCCCATTGTTTTTAGCGTCTAGCGTCAAGTTCAGGCTAGCCAAATATGTAGGAATAATTGAGATATAATCTAGATGAGCTGTTCCCTCATTTGCGTGGAGGTGGATTGGAAAACTCTGGTTAAGGGGGGAAATATGTCCGTAGAACGTTTGGTCACATTCACCCCCTCTTAGAACCAATTCATACAGGTTGTTTGGCGCAATATTAGTAAGTAAATGGGAGGTCTCTTAGACCAATCGAGATAGAACGTATGGACCAAGGTTGAACAGAATCATTCCTTTCATTTATGAAGATTTAACCTAACATAATATAATTTAACCTAACCCAATCTAACCATCAAGCGAATTCCTTTAGTGTTTATAGATCTAACCTATCATAACCTAATCTAACCTAACTGAATGTAATTATCAGCCGATTGGATGGAACACTTGCTGTAGGACCGCGAGTGAGAGATGGACAACCACACAAGGTAGGATTACCAGATATTTTCACAACTGCTCCAAACGTCCTATGACCAACCTGGTCCAAATAATCCGTGTATTAAACTAAGACAATCACAGATCTCGCCAAACGTCCTACTCACCGTCCGGTTTATATTTATTCGTACTAATTATGCTAAGTGTGTTAGGGATGAGTTAGGTTTGACTTAGAAGAAGTATAACCGCATTTGCGTGGAGGAAGAGTAGAAAACTATTTAAGGAAAACCACCCTCAGTAGACCTGACCGGGATTTGAACCCCACTATCTCCATCTTCAGAAGCCTAGTCTTTAGTGAGAGTTAACCTTCAGACCATTAGACCACCGAAGTGGGTCTACCATTTTCATTCATTTGAGGTACTTAACGTGCACTTTCTGTAGTGATTGATTATATATGTATAACGCAAATTTCTATGGGTAAGAGCGAAAGGTCTTACCAATTTTACCAGGAAAGGTATTTTCACATACTTTCCAGGGTTATTTTATATGTCACCATTGACATGGGACTGACGGCTTTACTTTCCCTCCGAAGGAAGTTGTGCTACGGATTTTTATCGCTCAAGAAAAATCCGTAGACCCCGGCTGGGTTAGAGCCCACGAACATCGGGTCCTATGGCAAGTACTTTATCCCAATATCACTGAGGTCGACTGGGTCTGTGATATGTTGAATTAGTTTGTAAGTCGTGTACTGACTGATATATCTAAGTTGTGTGTTTAGGAAAGCTCACTTTTAAAATACACATAAATTAGATATTTTACAGGCGTGAAATGAATTGGCAATGTGAGGGTGAGAGGATCTATAGCCAATCAAGGGCATCTTAGGAACTTAGAAACTTAAGAACTTAGGAACTTAGGAGTACAAGTGATTCATTAAACTTTCTCCCCCATTTTAACGTTGAGAAGCAAGCATTGAGGTGGCCGCAGGTCTAGTGAAGTTCGCTTCCTCCTACCTTTTGGCCGACAACCAAATCCGGCGAAAGAAGTGAGAGAGGGGAAAAATAAAACATAATCATCTAATTTTGGAACCGAAATGAGATGTAAATCTCAGACGATAAATTCCATAAATGTGCTCAAGCCAGTTACCCAAGGTTTTTATTAAACAAAATTGGTGTCGAGTTTTCCATTTCATACTCCCGGTACAAGTTTTAATTTTCTCTTCTTGCACATCTTATTTTAAGGGAAAGGAGAAATATTAAGAGAGAAAAAAATACAGCTAAGTGGGAGAGAAGTTGTAATTCGCCCTAACCAACATAACTGATATTTCATCCTATAGAGCATTTGGTTCGAATCCCATCGTATATAACAAATAAATATATAGTTTAACAAAATCATCCAAAACATTTTCGAAAAAAAAAAACAGAAATCAGTCAACTACTCTAACTCTTAAAGCTAGAACTAAAATCACATTTCCTCTTCTAGTCATGACCATATAATATACCTCGGTCCCGGCACAGATTTGTCTGATTACCAAACCCTTCCTTCACCTCTGACAAGACGTGTATTAATCACAACTTGTGAATGTGGGGAATTCCAGGCCTCAACCGTGGCTCGGATTCTACGTTAAACTGTAGGTCCTCCATTTCATCTCACAATCACCCCTACCTTTACACATTAGCGTAAGTGCGTATAGACCGAATGGGTAGTAAGAATCGGTACTACTGCTACTACTACTACTACTACTACTAATAATAATAATAATAATATCCAAATATCAAGTTTCGGCTACTGGCCCAGATACAAATAAATGAACGTTTGTAATACTATTAAATACGTTATCTACGGGAAATAGTAAATCGTGTTCTCCATACCACTCTACAATTGGAAGATTTTTGTGTGATTTTTTGTCACCGGGTCTTACTACCTATTTGGGTTAGAAACAACGTCCGATTAAACGCTTCGAAATATAATTTTCGAGAGCTAGGCGCATTCAGACGTAATCTGTGAGGCAGACGATATCCCAGCTGAACAATAATTACTAACACAATAACTAACTACATAACATATAAATCGTCCAGGATAGACCACATTTGAAAGGTAGGTTGAATGCAGTAACAAATAATATATAGTCCTACAAAACATGACCAAGTTAGTGTAATTGCTATGATAATGCCATTGGTGCTTTCATTTCGACGCGCGCAAGGCATAAGGAATTAAGGATGAGAACTCTGTAGACAGTGCAACCTTTTTTTTTTAGCACCGCGTCTTACTACCCGTTCGGGTTATACGCTCAAGTACTAATTACGATAATGGGCTAGGAATTGTTAAGGTTGCATTTAGAGGAAGTTATCATGCATTTGCGTAGAGGGAGAGTATAAAACCACTTAGTAAAAACCACCCCTAGTTCACCCGACCAAGATTTGAACCTTGATCCCTCCGTCCTCGGCAGTCCATGCAACCTGTTAGTGTGGAGTAGATCTCTTATGGATTACTACGCACCTACGGATACGGATTCTTTAGATGGGGCTTTACACTCATGTACACTAATTGCGCTAGTATGATATGGATAAGGAAGCTTACATTTAGAGGAAGTGTAACCGAATTTGTGTGGGAAGAGAGTGGGTAGTTATTTATGAAAAAATCTCCCTCACTACGCCTGACCGGGATTTGAGCTCCGATCTTCCCGTAATCGGCTGTCTAGTCTAGTGTGATAGTGACGCCTTCAACCGTGCGGCCACCGAAACGGGTTTTAAAGTGGTAGGTAATTTATGAATCCAACTAGGAGTCAAACAAACCAGTATCCCAAGAGTGAGATAGACACGTGCCCCTTTCATACACGAATTGTTAACATATCTCAACCCCAACAGACACACAAGTGTAATCGAGTAAATAAAAGAGGTCTTTCTTTCCACCCGATCAACTACACTTTAGTCCGTGAAGTCTGTCGCGGGAAAGAAAGACCTCCACTGTTTCCGAGCTGTGTTTACTTGTCAGGATTGACTTTGAAAGTTATTCTATCCATCATCCCATTAGGTCAGAGCCGGGTTCTTTGAGGTGTGTTCCCCTCCGTCTGGCTAGGGGCCAAGTCCCGTGTGGGGGAGGACTTTTTTTTTTGTAAGATGGTCGCCGGTATATTAGAGATCTCAAATTAGAAGTTCATATTGGAACAAAAAATAGTTGCACCTTCTGTTAACGGAACGAGTTCACAACCAAGGGGTGGACGGAAAAATTAAATCACGATTTTATTTTTTTTTACTTTATAATATATAAAAAGTATTGTAACTGTGAACATTTTTGACCTCATGATTATGATGGATTTTGAAGTTTTATGTGTCTCACTAGTTCAGAAAGTGTTTATTAATAAATTGTGTGTGTTGGTCCCTTTGCTTATCTATAGCTTGGCGACAATCTAACCGGCTTAACGGATTTCATTCATACTTGAAATTTAGTTGTTACATGGTCATACCTTGAGGCCATATTGCGATTTTGATACTATTACAATTAAGGGATGTGAACTAATTACTAATTTTAAAAAAATCAAAATATTTCAAAAATTGTTTTAGCAATTTTGTTCGAAATCTATACATGAAAAGTGGTGTTTCATTATGAATATAAAAATTATAAGTTTGATTTTATTAGAAAACCTTACTATGAGCTGATAACTAATATTTAAAAAATTTCAATTGTGTCCTATCATTTGCTAACTTGCTTATTTAAAGTAATTAATCATTCTCTCAATAGACCAGACTTCAGATGACTGGGAGATTGAGGTTTAAAAACCGGTAGGGTGTAATAAGGGTGGTTTTACCTAAATGGTTTCTCGCATTTCCTTCAAGAAATTTTTGGTACGATTCTTTTAAGTTCAACCTTACTAATCCCTGACACATTAGCGTAAAAAGTACATAAGTGTGTAACCCTAACGAGTAGTAAAATAGGGTGCTAAAAGAAAAGGAAAAGTTATTATCTTTTTAGACTTCCATTTAATACAAGGGCTATAAATGAGTTAATCTAAGTAGTAGGTTCAATAAATGCAAATGAAAGAAAGCCAACCATGTAAGCGTGGAAATGGGTCGAGAAAACCAAAGTGAAAATAAAAGGCAGAAAACAACTCCATTTCACCTAGCCGAGATTCAAACCTCAACCTCCCAGTCATTGGCAATACAATGTATCACGAGCCTAACACCTTAAGTCATGTGACCACTGGTGTGGGTAGGTTAGCTAGATCATTATGAACACGAGGGTCATGCAAAAACATAAAAGAAAACAACTTTTTTAAAAAAAGCGTCAGCTGGCAAGCAAGCGAGATATACGCCGCCACATTTTGTTTAAAGTAGTGCTAACATTTGCTGATAGAGGGTGTCGTGTGGTCATCACAACGAACACTCCGGCAGTGTTTATCTCAGTTTTATAGACCGAATCCACTATTTTCTTGTGTAATTAGCTCATTATTTGTCCTCACGAGGTTGAGTATAGACGCCGGATACCCAATGTCAAAAAGAAAAAAAGTCGAGGTCTCTAAATAAATGTCCTGAGCTGTAGATTTGCGCAGAAATCACAAAACTTCTGAACTTATGCTGTAATGGGGTTGACTACCAACCCTTTGTTTTGGTCAAGCAATAAAGTTGACCCAAGCGATTATTCACCGGTGTACGACGACTCGTTTCAATTTAATAACTGACGAAGCGTATTCTTAAATAAATACTAAATGTTATTAAGACCCGGAACTATATCATATAGACTATCAATGTATGGCCTTAACGATTGTAGCTGCACGGAAATTGGTGGAATGTATACATCGTGGTCAGTTTAATATTTTACTCTCATCGTAAATCATTACAATGCACACTGGGTGTCATTTCTACATCCTAGTTAAATCTGCAATTCCCAAATACCGTTAGGACATGTTGATATTAACGCAGTGAGCTATGTTCATGACGAAGCGATCATCAATGGAATGAAACTCAACAGGACAAATTGGATCAGAGGTGCAGCTGATATTATCATATTTGTGCTAAATATGATGAGTTGGCTGATTAAATATTGGTACATAGCAATAATATATAAGCCTGTCGGCAATATGCGAACGGATCTTGATTAACTAAGATGCAATTTATATTTTTATTATAAGCTGAATAATTAAACCCCTCACTTCTTTCTTTTTAATTTATGAAAGCTTGTATAAGAAATTTCATTCTGAAAGAAAAAAAGATCTGGCTTCGTTAGGTTCTGTCCCGTGATCTATAATTACTATAAGGTTGCAAAGTTTCATCTTTCTTGGTCGTCTAGTTCAGTGGTTCCCAAACTTTTGGTAGCTCATTTACATAAAGTGTGTCCTTTATTTATCAAAATGTTTAGTTAATAGGTTAGTAGTTAGTTCGGATTTATTTGTTGCAACTGAAAATAAATGGGCTAGTAATGAGATTAAAAAAACAATGTGATAATAAGTTGAATAAAATGTGTGTATGTATTATCTTACATTCATTTAATTAATTTATTAATAATTATAAAAACTGTTTTATATTTGAAACTGAAATCATTTTCTCAAGGTCAAATATAAAAGAAAATCCGCACCACTTCTCGTCATAGCGTTGAATTCATTTCACAACAATTTCCTAAACATGTGTCTTACACTACTGGCAGATGTAGCTTTTTTTTCCCTCTTAAGTTTGAGCCCCTCTAGAAAAGGATAAAAAAAGACAGGATAAATATACAACTTTTTAGTTATGACTATGGTTTATATCAATGTCAATCAAAATCTATTAAGATTGACATTTTTCTAAATGTTTAAATAATGTTTAGACACATTTGATTCATTTCATAATATTTAAATCAATCTAAACGAATTTATACTGTTAATTTTTGGTGGCTAACATTAATAAAATGAGGTTCAGTACTTTATACTATTATTAAATCCCCCACACGTGACCGAGATTTTTTTGGGTCTCCCTGGCGTAGGAGCAGCGACACGACGCTAGATAAAACATATATAATATAAACCGACGGCGTTGAAATAATTATCTATGCATATGTCAAGTTTAGCCCTTTTTTTGCTTGTTTATTTTTTAGCTTTCAGGATATTAATATCCACCCGTATTACCCGAATTCTTACTATAGTGAGGCGTATATATAATTCAATTTTCATATGAAAATACTTTTAAAAAAAATACAAACATATTTGTTTTGCGCTGAATATTGATTTAAAAAATTGTTATTACTGTTATTTTATAGTTTTGATCATATCCATCAAAAAGGGACATGAATATCACATGGCTTGACGTAGGAATATGTAAAAGTAACGCTAGTAAATTTTATTTCAGATAAGGTCCTTCCTATGAAAATTGAACTGTAGAATTTAGGAGGGCGTTTTCGCATTTGCGCAGAAATAGAGAGTGGGAAACCATTTATAAAAAAGAAACATATTCCTGGAAAATCAGACAAACATGTTATTGGACCCTTTGTTCTTTGTCTACCAGTGTTTGTTGGTCAATTAGTTCAACGCTATGTGAGTGAATTGATACACAGACTCGCTGAGAAACGGAACGCCTATTAGCATGAGATATTTAACCTGCTCCATACATCTAGATGAAACAGCTGATACGATGTTAGATATTGTTACTATATTTAATACCATGTCCTACTATTCGTCCAAATTTACGCATTTTATATTATTAATATTTAGCATCACATCTTATTACCCATCCGAAATGTATGCAAATTTTTTTATAATAATTTTTAGCACCTTGTTTCCCTACCCGTTCGGGCTATACACATATTTAATAAATACGCTAATGTGTTAGGGATGTAAAAGCTTTAATTTGGATGAAATGTACCTACATTTAGGGGGAAAAACACCCTTAGTACACCCAACTGGGTTTCAAACCTTGATCTCTCCGTCATCAGCAGTCGAGCCTATTGCGAGAGGGATTAGCCTTAGACAATTTGATCAACGTGGCAGGTTTTACGCTAATGGGGTAGATCTTATAGAGGTAGAATCTATAGTTAATGTACCCCCATTTGTGTGGAGGAGGAGTGGAAAACTATTCAGTAATAAAACACCTTCGGCATACCCTGGATGGGATTAAAATACCGGTGTCTGTGGAGGACTTCTTCAATGATACATTGAAAATGAATACAAAATGAACGTCAGAATACTCATTTCATTAGACTGAATCGTTATTTAAGGCTTTCATTAAAACTGGATAGGCGTTCTACTTTTCTTCGTTTTTAATGGTCATTATTGAAAAATGAAAACAAAATAAAAAGAGAGAACATGTACAAGAAATACTGAATTCATTTTTCTTTTAATGTGAATATTGAGTTCATTTTTCTTTGAACATAAAGATTTATTTAAATTCAACGTTACACTACGACCACTTTCAACCTTGTATTGGATTTTGATCCTCAATAATGGTTTTCCAGTTTCGAATCATGTTGATGTCTGACAGCCTTTAATGAAATGTGTCTGTTGACGCGCTTATTTACTATTCTTTTTATTTAATATATTTTCTAACTCGTGCGATAACTGCACACACATTTCACAAACCACAGATAGCATTTATTTTGAACGGCACCATTTCTTTAAATGAAATGGTAGTTGATCAGTCTCATCATGATAATAATGATTAATGCTATATATGAACAAATTCTTTTCATTTTAATTTTCATTAAAAAAAAGGTCTCATTGTAAATTATACGTGAGAACTCAGCTTATGTCACCGGCAAATAAGACCAGATGAGCCTGACATTTTAGTCCACGTGGCCAACGATACGGAGCAGCAACTATAAAAATGTATTTAGCTTCCTACCTCTTCAAAATTTATCCAAGAAGCTGCAAACCATTCTTAAAAAGTCTATATATTCACTTTAGAATTAATATTTTCGTAATGTTCTTTAACCAAGACTACAACAAAAGGTATGGAATTATATGGTATACGTAAACATGTTACCCATATTGGTGGACACGTGGGCTAAGCATCAAGGCTCATCTAGTTTTATAGCTCGTATGAGTTGCACCACTTTACTTCTCACTCAACACTAATGATGACAAAAATGTCAAAAAATCTATCATCTAATATTTTTTATCATCAACATTTTTTTTATAAAACCATTTTAAATAAATAACATTTTTCAAGTGATACATGTTCTCAAACTTCTTAAAATCCTAAAATCAATTGTAAATAATTTGTTGTCGTATTTTCTTTCTTTTAACTGCACGACGAAACATCGAGGGTTTATGAACTAAACATTTACATTATTTTATTTGATCAATCTTAAGTTGTTTACTCCCTTAAGTTGGGGATTCAAGGTAAGCGAGAAAAAAGGGCAGTGTTTTTTTACGGTTTTTATAGCAAAACCTTTTTTTTTGTCGGAATAAAACCAATATTGCTTCAGTAGAAACACAAGGAGTGATTTTCTTAACATGGTGACATCAAAATTTATTAGATATCTGTCAATAATGTCCTGGAATTTAGTGACAATTTTTTGTCTTCATTTAAAAAGTTTCTCATCTAATGCCGCTATGCTCATGATAGATATTAAAAAAAAATTATATTTCATTTACCTTGTCCAAAAAGGTTGTGCTATAAAACCTGCAAAACCACTGCCCTTTCCTCACGTTGCTACACGCCCATCTTAAGGGTGCCACATGGTAGCGCACTGTGATGCTTTGCAAACGTTAAGAAATACCGCATTATTTAAAAGATTGTTTGCCATTAATATAGTTTTTAACAAAAATGTAGGCAAAAATTATTAGCAGATTTCTGAAAAGTTAAAAAGTTAAAATTCTCACTTTAAAGGTGTTTTTAATTCAACGACGCTTTACGCGAAAATATGTACTTCTGAGATAAAAACTTGTTTAAATAAAGCTATGTTATATAGTGTTTTATTGAGCTATCACACATTTTTTAAACACTTAAAACTTAAACTTTTTAACTGGTCAGAACTTTCGCCTACACTTTGGTGAAAACAACGTTTAAAAATATTAAACCAATTCATAAATAATCAATGATTTACAAACGTCTGCAACCTTTCTCACTGCTAACACATGTAGTACCCGTCATTACTTTATAAACATTTGTATTTTTAGTTTTAACTTATATTATTGTCAAACGAATAGTTAAGTTTGTCGTTGCTGCAGTAGGTTGGGGTTTAAATCCCTCCCGGGCGTTCTGAGGGTGTTTTTTTATCATCTGTGTTTAATTCAAATGCTATATTACTCATCCCTACTCCGTTATTGTAAATACGTGGTACGCCTGAAATAGTAGTAAGAGGGTAGGGCACAAAAGAAAACTGTCACAATGTCGAGTTTTCATCGCGTCGAAAGCATTATCAAAGATGTTAACATAAAGAGTGCGAGCTAAGAGTCCTTTTCCCAAGCAATGATGAAAAAGAATTCTCTCATCTGAGTCCGCAATGAAAGCCCCCTTCCCCCTTTACTCCCTTTGCCGCAAATCCCACCCCGCATGAGATGAAAGGCAAAATGCTAGACAAGTTTGCGGGAGCGAACAAGAATGTTGAGATTAAGGAAGTAATTTCGTGAATGGCTACACGTGAAAGGACG
Source organism: Timema shepardi (assembly GCA_902151425.1). Classification (NCBI taxonomy): domain Eukaryota; kingdom Metazoa; phylum Arthropoda; class Insecta; order Phasmatodea; family Timematidae; genus Timema; species Timema shepardi. Next base: position 242,267 of record CABFVX010000447.1, read on the forward strand.
AAGCTCTCAAAAGTATCCTTAAGGTCCTGGCTTCACTAGTAAATGGATGAAAGACGAAGAGAGGACACGAAGTAATAGGTAGAGGGGTGGAGGTATCTTTGCAAATTATTCGATGGCGAAGTCTTCTGGAATTATAGTTCTTTAGAATTGGTCGTACAAAGCTCAAAATACGAGATTCGACTCTTATTTGGCGGTTGATTGGAGAACGCTGCTGATTCTATGTGCGAGATATTTCAACGACTTAACCCATTACGTTGGAAAATGCATTTCCTATTAGTTTTAATCCAGATGGCTTTGGTTTTAATTTCCTTCAGGGTGTTTAACTTTTCGCTTATGAATTCATACACAAATAAAGTATGATTTCCGTCGGAAGTCCGTTATTTGAATTGTGAAAACTCATGTTGGTACAATGGCGGGAAAAAGGTATTACAATTGCATTTACTTTCTTAGTCCGTTTAATTAATCGTTAAAATAGAAATTATATATTACTCCATAAAGAAGTATTAGTGGAAGCTTTTGATAACTTTATAGATTAACTTTATCAGATAAGACTTATTTTCAAAATGTCCAATTTTAATGACTTTCAATCAATGCTGCGGGTCCTAGGATGGCCTCCTCTAAAAATCAGGCTGTAGCTATATCCGTACGCAATTTAACTAGTTTGGTATTGAACACCACCATTTTAATAATTTATTAGCGTGTATCTCAGACAGTGAACTTTATTATCGCTTTTATTATGATTAAAAATGTATTTGAAAAGGATTTTAGAAATAAACAAACTGAAATAATTCCATTTTAAATTATAATACTTTTTTTATCTAGTGATCTTGAAATATAATTATTATCCTAGTATTTGATGTAATAAAATATTATCTGTATTAAATATTTGCTTACGAATAGCAATGCTCTGTATTTTCAATGATTCGAACTGGTTTATTTACTTGGTTAAAAGAAAGGGAGAGAGGTTAAATTAAATAATTATTGAATTGGGTGATGAAAATATTTCAGCGACCATCACTCCCGATCGCTTCTGTAGACACACGGGTCAAGACGTCAAATTCGCAAGTTTTGGTTTACGGTGATGAGCTAAGTCGGGGTTAAAATTTTGGTCATGTATAACCTACTATGTTTTTAATCTTAATTATTCTTCCCAGCCTTCCCTCCTCGCAAATTTTGGGACATTTTTTATAAATTCTGTCAAACTCCTCGCTACCCATCCCCCTAGTGTAAATATTCGTATAACTCGTTCGAGTGTACTGAATAATTTTTAACTTAAAATTTGTTTTCCATCGAATATAGTGAGCTTTTTTACCTAAATAGTTTTTTACCCGTCTCTCTCTCTTCGCAAATGTTGGTTCATTCCAAAATTCTACCTTACGCTTCTTTATACTTAGGGTGTAGGTATGCGTATAGCATGGTCGCTTTGGTGGTTGAATGGTCCAAGGCGTCACTCTCTCAGTAGACTAGATTCCCGATGATGGTGAGATCGAGGTTTGAATCTCTGCTGGGTGTACTGAGGTTTTTTTCCAATATGGTTTTCCACCCACTCCCCCTCCACACAAATGCGGGTACACTTTATCTAAATATAACCTTCCTCACCCTTAAAAACACTAGTGTAGATAGTACATGAGCGTATGGCCCGAACGAGTAGTAAGGCGCGGTGCTAAAAAAAGTACCTATACTAAGTGGTTTTTTTTACTAAATTTTATTGCCACTCTTGATCTCCTCGTAAATGTCGCCACTTTTTTATACATTCTAATGTCTAATATCAATGTCGATATTACACCACTTTCTAGTCTTGCGCTCTCCCTCCGAGACCTGTGCCACGTCTCAAAGTATTAGGGAACAATTAGGGGGCTCCCAGCCGCTTTTCTTTCCAGCCGACAGGATTATAAGGCTTACAGGGGGTTGGAGCATTAAAATAAGAATACTTCTTTTAGTTTTTCATTTAAAGTGATTGCAACACTTTTTTTAAAAATTTGTTTTGTCATCTTAATTTAATTTAAGCCCGCAAACTCGTGCGCCAATTGCGCAGTACTCGAGCAAAAAAATAAAATATATTTAGTAAAAACATTTTCTAAACTAAAGAAAATAATATTTTTCTCTAATGAATAAAACACAAAGAGACGTAAATTTTAGTTTTAAAGAAACTTTCCGAGATGCTTCTGGGAGGAGGTGGAGGAGGGGAAGTTGGGTTGAAAAGGAGTGGGGGAATTTTCCTTAGATGCGTTGGGGAGTAGAAGGGTTGAGGAGGGCGGTTTTTGGGTAAGGTCTCAATGGGAATCATAGTCTCAGTGCTTCCTGAGATGAGTCTAGGATAGGGGGACCGGATGGGGTGAACATTTAGACTTTCGGTAAAAATTGTTGCAATTTTAAATAGCGGTTGCACATCTTAACGTCAACACATTTCTATTACAGCCCTATTGTCAATTTATACCCATAAAATAGGTCGATATTGGACCTTGACCATATGCGTGAGAATATTGGTACGGTTAACCCAGGGCCGCTTAAAGAAAATGTGAGGCCCTCCTTTGTACGGCAGTTTTTCAATTTTAGCACTAAGCCGTTATAATATATTGATACATATTCCGTATTTTTGTTACTTGATCATTTCTAATATTTTATGGAATATTGATCAATCCATTAAATGAATGTACTTTATTAAATGCAAACAAATTAAGTTAACAAAAGTAAATTCCTATTTGCACTATTGCTATGTTAGTTTTCTGTAAACCAGCAATGATAGCACAATGGTGGCCTATTCTACTGTACTGCAGCACATTATTCGAATAACGTAAATCTTAAATTACATAAAGTTAGGGTTTTCAGGAATTTAGAATGGAATCCTATCACTAAGCGAATACTTATTGCTGTTAATTATCTGTACACTATTTGATGTGAAATTTAGAATAGCTGTAATTGAATTTAATGATTTTTGGGTGAAATGTGGCCCTCTGGAATGTGAGTCCCAGGGAAGTTTCTCCCCTTTGTCCTGCCCCCCCCCCCCCCCCCCCCCC